>CAJQUW010016949.1:0-167500 GCA_907163375.1 Prostheceraeus crozeri | reverse complement strand
CATCGCCTCAAATTTCATTTGAGTAGTGAATGTTTCTCTGTTGAACTGTAACAGAGAAAGTGGTATCACCTCTATTCTTTAAAATGTGACTGATAACGGCGCGACGGTGTTCGACTCGAAATGACAGTGTTCCAGATGACGTGAAATACGCATTCGGGCTGTGGGCATGTTTTCTGTTTGGAAGGATTTTCAAATGAAGGATGATCAAATCCGGATAGAGAAATTTCCTATATATGTTGATAAAAGTGATTTTCATCAAGATTATTTCTGTCTGATCGTTCGATGTGTGCTACTATATAAACGTCATCTTGTATGGTGGTAAAGCTTTCTTCATTTTATAAATTCTTAGCGGATGAAAAATTGTGTTTTTGAAAGATGTCCATCCCCTCTGCTGTTTACTTGGGAGAGTAGGGCTCAGTTTTTGTAATCTCGATGTTATCCTACAAAGTAAAATTTTAGTAGGAATATTTTACCAAATGTATAGGCCTAACTACTGTTTTACTGCGAGGTTACTATTGTACGGAAAGACGATCATGTTTGAAATTTGAATATAGAACACTTATTTGATTGTAGTTGGAAAGAGCCAATATAGAATGATGGTGATTTTATTTTCTGTTTCTTACTTCTTACAATTAATTTCAGTTAACATCCGTTAACTATCTTCAGGTTAAAAGGAAGGAAATATGGTCTATAAACATACAAACAGCAAGTCTTCCATGTATAACCATCTTCAGAAATGTCACAGTTACAACTTTTCCACAACCATTCTTTCCCACGATAGTGATACATCAAACCTAAGACTTCGTGAAGCATATTATATTAGAAAAATGAAACCAACAATTAACAGCAAAATCGAACTCAACAATTATGCAGATTTTGTTTTTGATTAAAAATATTTTCTATTATGTAAAAATAATAAAACATGACAATGTATTACATTATAACAGTATCAAATTTCTAATTCACACCTCTTACCTTCTTCCAATCGTTTTATACAGATTGTTTCATAAAAAATGGATCACCCTTAAACATCGCCTTAACTTCAACTTTGTCTAACTCCGCCAAACTTGAACGAATTTCTCTGAAATGTGGAAGATATGTCAGTTGTGCTTACTAATATCATTGTTAGAAATTTCAAGCATGAATATTGAGTTGTTTTCCTGCTATAGATAAAAAAGTAGTAGATAATTTGATCTTCATTTAGCAATGTTACACAAAATCATACCTCACTCTTATAAAATTACATTTGTTTCCTTTGTTATGTAATATGTTGTTCTACAAGCCAAAAGCTATCAAGCAAAACAAAAATAAAGAAAATCGGTCAATCAGAGCCAGTATAGCACCATTATTCATCAACAATAATGTAACTGCTACATGTGATTAACTGGACTTCATGTTCCATAGGTTCCTGACTTCGTTGCGGTCTTGTTGGCAGCACTCCTCATTGCTTTCAGCTAGAAATCTATCTCTTACCGGTTGAAAACAATAAAAAGCACAAATGAACAATAACGAGATCGCATTCACAAAAGGCAAAGTGTCAGGGTTTTCTTTGCGAGCTACAAGCAAGCGACTAAATGACCCCTACACAAATGTGCATCGATGGCATAATGATGATTTTCGACTCTGTCGTAAAGAGGGCTCTGGCCGTCCACGTAAAACATCCAAACGTAGAGACCGCCCAATTTTGAGATTTGTTAAAGTTGATCCAAGTCTCTCGTTAACTGAGATGGCTGCACTAGACTCGTCTATTTCTAAGTCCACTATTCGTAGAAGACCTATTGAGTCGAATTTCAAGAGCTGTAAGAGGCCCTCTCAGATCGAATTATCAGATCAGCATACAAAAAGACGTCTCAGATGGGCAATGAGTCATTGTCACTGACGAAATCAATGGGATCGGGTTGTCTGGTCTGATGAGGCATCAGTCCGTCTGAAGGATAGTGATGGTCGATTGAGATTATGGATAAAATTTGATCAGGAAATTCCGAGACATTTACATCGTCCCGGGTACAAGGTGGTGCAACTCTGCTGATTTGGGTTGGCATTTGGACCAATGGCCGCTCTGAACTTCACATACATCAAGGAACCATGAATTCTGAACGCTATGTGAATGTTTTACGAATGAACATTGACCAAATGACAGATCACCTTGGTGATCCATCGACTTGGTTATTTATGGATGATAATGCTTCGTGTCACAGGAGTAGTAGAGTCAACTTATGCAAGTCTCAATTAGGGCTTAGGACATTATCTTGGCCAGCTCGTTCTCCTGATCTGAATCCCATAGAAAATGTATGGAGTATTCTAAAACGTAACGTTCGTCGTTCACTGCTACCTACAGATGGCGTATCACAACTTACGTCACTGTTAAAAAGAGAGTGGAGAAAGTTAGATCAGTCAAACATCAACGATATCATCGAATCAATGCCTAGACGAATTGGTAATGTCATTGACAATAAGGGTAGGGCGACAAAATATTGGCTTCTTAAGAACCATTACTGTATCATAGCTTATCAGATTATATAATGACATTTAAATATATTAGGGACATGAAATAACATGAAAAATGCTTTCTGTATCATACTTATGTTTTATTTAGTCAAATTTTAGGATGATCCACTTTTTATGAAACGGACTGTAGCTTTGTATTTTTTACTTATATGATATTTGCATGTACTTATAACTCAAGCCTTTGTATTGCTAGTCCATTTCTATGTCCTTTGTTTTCTTATCTAGTCAGGTCATCATTAAGATGCTATTGGTACTATGTAACCCAATACTACCTGTTCCATAGCCTTTCCCCTTTTGTATTCAATATTATGTTATTATGACATAGACGTAGGTGTGAATTTTAAATTTTATACTAGACCATATTTCCTTCCTTTTAACCTGAAGATAGTTAACGGATGTTAACTGAAATTAATTGTAAGAAGTAAGAAACAGAAAATAAAACCACCATCATTCTATATTGGCTCTTTCCAACTACAATCAAATAATGAAAAATAGCCAAGACAATATATTCAAAAATAGAACACTTACTTCAGTTTAAAGCGCTATATTCTGTAGGCCCTATAGCCTAAAAAGAAGCGCATCGTGCCATAATGTATTTAATGTTTTAATCAGAAGAAAACTCCATAAGCTGAATGATTGTTCAATCGTTTTTTATTCAAATTTCAAATATCTTTTAACTATATTACTCAATAAACTGTGATGGCACCCTTGCGGTCGACAAGGCTGCATCAAGAAAAATCTAAAGAATATTTCAGAGTAGCATTTTCCGAATAATCGTTTGCACTGCTATTTTATATAGGTTTGTTATCAGGGATCGCAATTTTCCGTTTTTTTACGAAATTAGACTAATGTAAATATTTCAAATTTACGCATTCAAACCCCGGTTTTCCCGATTTTCCGTTTTATGTAGCTCACCTTGTTTCATTTTCGTTTTAAGTCACATAATCGTCATATAAGCAATGATCAGCAAAATTTAGAGCATGTAAGAGTTTAGGAACCTCAAATATGAAACATTTTCTTCTACAACTATTCTACCAATTCCCGGTCAAAACATTGCAAGATTAATTCAAAATTCTGCTGCAAATTGCTTAATTGCATTTTTATATTCAATCACCATAATAGGTACGGATATAGGATGATTTTATATGTTTAATGCATGGCTCCACATTGCATGAAGCCCGATATTTTCAGCGGATGTTCCAAGTGAGCTAGCAGCTTTGTGATTCCAGTTTTATGTCATTTTGCTCATGTGAAATTACGTCATTGAAATGTAAATAAATATGCCTATCAACAATTGTGATATTTTCCTTCCTTATATCGTTGAACGGGTAATGAGGATGTAAGGTTGAAAATCAGTTTAAAGAAGGTTTTATATTAACAGAAAGTAGTTGATAAAACATTGATCACCCCACTTTCTTCAACGTTTTTCAGTAACGTTGAATCAACGTTATATCAGCGCCAAAGCGTCACGATATCAACCATCCATCAACGTTGAATCAACCGTTTATCAATCAAAGTCTCGTTGAACATCAACGTTTTTTCACCGTTGATTCAACGTTATCTTTTTAATTGGAAATCACTGAAAAATAAATTTCAAAATTTTCCACTGGAAAATTTTGGAAAAAATCGGAAAATTTTGGAAAATTTTGAAATTTCTGATTTTTTGTGATAGGCCATGCTTTGACCGCTTCCACAGCCGAGGCAGCTACACACCAATAGAATGGGTCTATAAAACTGGTGAGTTTGATCATTATTTTAAATAAAACGATTTTGAACAAAACGATTTTTAAAAATGAAGAAATTTGAATTTTTGTGATATAATTTTTGCGTTCTCTATCACAGCCGAGGCATAGACACATCAATAGAATTGTTCTAAAACTCTTGATTTCATCATATTCGATTAAAACAATCGTAGCAATACGAATCCCGTACGCGGATTTTTGAGCATTCCCTTGCCACCAGTTGCTTGTGGCAATTTGTTGCCATTTTTAATATTACAACACAGACATCTTTTGGGACAACGTGAATTTTTTCCTTTACGGGTACAATTTCATGCATTGTGAAAGATCTGGAGCAAAAATAATGCACTTTATTTGGGAGTTTGTTTATGACTTGAAAGTTGAGCTTTGTTATGCAGCCTTGATTGCAGTGATACAAATTCTCCATGTGTTGATGAACATATGAAGCACAAGCACACAGTCCAACACAGCATTGTACATGAGCGACCATATATTGGAAGATATATAAAGACTGTAAACTCGTGAGATATCTGGAAACTAAAGATATCTGTGATGAATAGAAGAATATCTATGTACAGTATGATAGCTTCTAACTTCTGGCGCATTGTCCGATATCTTCGTGGAGGACAAACTACACATTCCATTTCTAGCTGGTTCAGATGGTTCAGATAGTTCCCAATCGATTTCAGATCTACTTAAATGAATTTCAGACTTTTCCAGATGAATTGGAGATTCTCCAGTTGAATCTAAGATCCTTTCAAAGTTGATTTTCTGACAGATATCTGAAATTTGGAAAGATCTGAAATAGACATGGAGGGTGCAGTTGGTTCCAAAAGTTAACATGCAGGGATGATAGAGAAGTTTTCGGTCTTTGAATATTACATAGTTTTGTCAAACGACTGCAACAAGTCTCCAAAACAAAGGCAAAAACGTGAATCACCGAAAAGAAAATTTCAAAATTTTCCATCGGAAAACATTCCGGAAAATTTTGAAAAAATTGGAAAATTTTCCATTTGCATCACTAGTGCTAGCCAATCGCGAGCTTTTCTCAAAGCGGGTACGTACCAATAAATTGGGTCTGAAAAACTCTTGATTTCATCATTATTTCGATTAAAGCGATCGTAGCAATTATGAGTTCCGTCCGCGGATTTTTGAACATTCCTTTGCCACCAGTGGCTTGAACTAAATTGTCGCATTTATCACACAGACACCGTATGGGATAGCGTGAATCTTGCTTTAAAATAGGGTGTAATTTCATACAATGTGAAGGATCTGGGGCAAAAAAATGTACTTCATTTTGGAGTTTGCTAATTGTTAGCTTGAAAATTAAGCTATGCAGCGTTGATCATAGTGATGCAAATTCTCTATGTGTTGATGAACATGTGAATAAGCACACAGTCCACGCAGCATTCATGAGCGACCATATTGGAAGATATAAAGATTGTAAACTCGTGAGATATTTGGAAAATAAAGATATCTGTGATGCGTAAAAGAATACCTATGATAGCTTCAAACTTCTGGCTCATTACCGATATCTTCGTTGAGGATACACATCATTTCTAGTTCAGATGGTTCAGATAGTTCCAAATCGATTTCAGATCTGCCCAAATGAATTTCAGATATGATTCAGATGAATTGGAGATCTCCATTTGAATTAAAGATCTTTTCAAAGTTGAGCTTCTGACAGATATCTGAAATTCAGCTAGAGAAATCTGAAATCCATCTTATGTCTGAAATTCATTTGGAAAGATCTGATAGACATGGAAAAGGTGCAGTTGGTACCAAAAGTTAACATACAGGGATGATTGAGAAGTTTTCGGACTTTGAATATAGTATACTATACATAGTCTTTTCAAACGACTATAACAAGTCTCCAAAACAAAAGAAAAAACGTCAATCACCGAAAAATAAATTTCAAAATTTTCCATTTGCATCACCACCATCTAGTGATGAAAATTTTTCGGAAAATTTTAAATCAAAATTTTCCGTGGAAAAATATGGAAAAATGGACAATTTTGGAAAATATTGGAAAATTTTGATTTTTTTGATAGGCCCTAAAGTTTGAGCGCTTCCAATGGTGAGACAGCTACGTTCCAACTTCCAATACATTGGGTCTAGAACTCTTGATTTCATCATTATTTCGATTAAAGCGATCGTAGCAATTACGAGTTCCGTCCGCGGATTTTTGAACATTCCTTTTCCACCAAATGCTTGTGCTAATTTTTTAGCTTTTTTAAATTATCACACAGACACCGTTTGGGATAACGTGAATCTTGCTTTTCAATAGGGGTATAATTTCATGCAATGTGAAAGATCTGGAGCAAAAATAGTTTACTTCATTTTGGAGCTTGCTAATTAATTGTTAGCTTCAAAGTTCAGCTTTATCATGCACCCGTTGATCATTGCAAGTGTTGATGAACATGTGAAGTATTAGCACACAGTCCACGCAGCATTCATGAGCGATATATTGGAAGATATAAAGACTGTAAACTCGTGAGATATTTGCAAACTAAAGATATCTGTGATGAGTAAAAGAATATCTATGGTGACTAAAGAGATTATTTCTATAAGAATTAACTTCTGGCGCATTGTCCGATATCTTCGTTGAGGATACACGTCCTCCATCTAGTTCAGATGGCTCAGATAGTTCAAAATCGATTTCAAATCTGCCCAAATGAATTTCAGATATGATCCAGATTAATTGGAGATCTCCATTTGAATTAAAGATCTTTTCAAAGTTGAGCTTCTGACAGATATCTGAAGTCCAGCTAGATATGTCTGAAATCCATCTAATGTCTGAAGGAAAGATCTGAAATAGACATGGACTTTTAAGGTGCAGTTGGCATAACCAATTAACATACAGGGATATGATACAGGTTTTCGGACTTTGAATATTACATATTTTCAAAGTCTCCAAAACAAAGGAAAAAAGGTCTATCACCGAATAATAAATTTCAAAATTTTCCAATAGAAAATTTTCCGGAAAATTTTGAAAAAATTGGAAAATTTTCCATTTGCATCACTCCATCACCCGGAGTCGGAGTCCTATCAGAATGATAGGACTCCGCATCCCTGATTATAGATGGGTTGAACTTACTCCGCTGTAGATCATTGATGACATGCAAACATACACCGGCCTTTTCGTCTGCAACAGTTCACGATTACTGTTGATCATGTATAGCTTCAAAATGAAGTTAGACATTTTGCACGCTTATAGCGGCCACGCAAATTTAACCTGTGTGAAATGCACTTCAGAGCAGCTTCCACTTTCGTCTGAATGGTTGATCTGCCGAAAAGCATCGACAATCGGCTATGCTGCATAAAAATCAAGGATCAAAATATTTCAAATACGTGAACTCGCCAAGTCGGTTTTATACACTTCTGGCTAAAAGTACATCTCTTATGAAGAAAAATTACTTTGAAATCTGCTAAATAACAAGTCCCACAGACAATGGACAGGTAGGCCCTACACCCACAGACATCGAACATGGGTACACGTAACACAAATTTCTATCTTTCACATCTTTACAATAAAGGGACTATATACAACCTTGTAATTTACATGTGGGTTTTGATCAATCGATCGAAATAAGTATGGAAAACGTGAAAATTGTCAAACTAACTGCATGCGGGTCTAGTAGGCCTAATCTCAACATTTATTTGCAAAATAATTAGGTTGTCAGTCTTTTTGAGTATCAACATCCGACACCTTAATAAATAATGGCCTAAAAAGGAAATGCAGATTGAAAATGGTATGCCGTGGATTGTAATTGATACTCAAGAATTGTCATTTTGGTAAAACAACGTTCATTTCTCTTTCCGCAAATTCAGTCTTCTCAAGATTAGCAAAGTAGCCATAGATGGTGCCTGGCGACCATCTGAAGTGATTATCAGCAAACAGCTATTCTAGTTCCACTAACCTACAGAAAGTGGAAGGTCGGATATCTATGGAGCCCATATTATTGTAAATTGTTAGATTGAGAAAATACTTGTTTAAATACAATAAAATGTGAGACATTTTCTTTAATCATAAAACATTCGCTTTTAAATAATCATCACAGTACACGACAAAGTCGTAACAAGTGGTTAGCCGGCGATTGCACCAAAGAATTTCTGCTAAATTTAGGTAATTATTGTCCTTAATTTCACGGAGGGTTCAATTACAAAAGCTCTCACTGCAGGAGGATAGCGGTATATCATTCTCCCGCACCTATGACGACGCTTTTGTAACTACGAATGAGAGTGTTACCCGGTGAAATTAAGATATTCAGTTATGTAAGTCGTCATGGCATAATGATAGTGCTGGGCCCCTCACCCAACGAACGATGATACGATGCCTTGCATTATATAAAAGAAAGTGCGCTGTTTCAGTCGTCGATAGAGTGATCGAGTAGAGGACCCTGGATAGGTCTGCTTGGGTTGGGGAATGTCTAATAAGGGCAGTCGGATTTGAAAGTATGAATCTGCGAAATCATTCCTTTATGTATTAGTGTGACTATTGATAATCACATTTCGCGAGATAAAGGGTGCAAATCATCTTGAATAGCAGGATTTCAATCTTGCCATTTCATTGAATGATGTGTTCCAGATTTAGAAAACACAGTGAAAGCTTTGCTAGTCGCAAAATTTTCAGATTTTCTCGGTCCCTATAAAATCACTTTCTTTTAACTGTTGTGACATTTGTTAATGCAAAACCTCTCGTTAGTGGCTGCCACATTCTGTGCACTTTCCCGCATTGCGGATTTTACTGTAAAACCAGTGGGTTTGGCCAGGATTTTTGGTCGCTGTGGATTTTTTGTGGCTTCTTTTTCTAACAGCAATATTTTAGATCATTGGATTTTATTAGTTTTCAAGAACTTGTCAATGAAATTTTTTATTCATGAGTGCACTTTTCTATCTTTTTTGATGAATCGAGTCAAGTTATTCGTCATATAAAATTTGACGTGATCATGGTCTAATAAAATGATGCGGTGGGCCTATATATCATTTAACGCAGGCTAAGGTCTATGAAGAAATAAGGTTGACAGGGAAGTATGGTAGGACTTTCAACTGTTGAATGTTACAACTGATTGAACATATCGTGTGATTGATATGCCTGAGTCGTTGCGATTCCATTATACCGGATGATTAATCATTCCTGACCGGAAAACATGCAGAAGTCCGTGTGAAGGTGCTGGGACCTCATCTTCTGTCAACGTCCGTTTGCTCTTTGCATCACGTGGCTATTGCGGCTGAACACACATCTGATGTACTTAGAAGATAGACAGAAAACTTTCGCTGATTATGTCAATGCATTCTTTCCAGCCATATCACTGGACTAGGTAGGCATACATGTATAGCCACTGTATGGGTCTACTGCAATTAGAAAATTATCGAATAATTAGGA
Source organism: Prostheceraeus crozeri (assembly GCA_907163375.1). Classification (NCBI taxonomy): domain Eukaryota; kingdom Metazoa; phylum Platyhelminthes; order Polycladida; family Euryleptidae; genus Prostheceraeus; species Prostheceraeus crozeri. The sequence goes on along the minus strand of CAJQUW010016949.1, from coordinate 157,867 downwards.
GAATAACTCAGACTCAGCCGAAAAAGAATTAATATGTGCTGCAGAAATAACGACATTGATAACTGAATGTCTTGTACAGGCCTATGACGTAGATTGTCTTAACAAAATTAGGAAGTCAGTGGCGAGGATATCGGTCCCTGATTCTGCTAAGTATCCAAATCCCATCAATTTGTGTATGTTATAGAACGCACCGCATGGCATTGCGTATGTTTAAATGGTCCTTTGCAGAGTATTTTCCAGAAAGCTCAGCTCCCTAGTAGGAGAGTTCATGGATTCTTGTCTACTTAGCCCGACTGGAATCTTCACATGTTTTGCTGGATTAATCCGGCGCGGCGCGCTTTGGCCCTTGATGAAGTACATTTTAGGATACTATTCGTTCGTGCAAATATAACGCAAAAAATATTGCGAATGAAAGGATGAAAACGTACTCGTTCAAGTTAAATTACTGTGTTCGGTTACGGCGCGCATTAAACTCATCATGCGGATTTTTTTTGAGTAGAATCTATAAATAGAATTTGTTGCCGGCGCGCTTTAATCACAGAAATAGAAAGGGAAGAACGATGTCTTCACCGTCAAACGCGTGCTTTGTTTACACCGACGGCGTTGGGCGATTAGGGGCAAGAAGCCAGAATGTTGATAACACCCGCTGCATGAGTTAATCGAGCATGAGTTTCTCGAGCTATTATCACACTTAATTAGATTCCTTTTGAGATAGTGATCATCAAGCAGACTTCACAGCTGGTTAATACTTATGTTTACTTATAAATTTGATGGTTGGCTGAGGGTACACATGAAGCCAGTTAAAGCAAAAGAAGACAATTTGACTAAATTACTGATTATTGTTGATGCGGTTAAGCATATTTTTATTAAGCACATTCAGATTGAATCAAATTATACATAAAGTACTGCATCGATATAAAATGATAACTTACTCTCTGTGATCCCCAGGTCTTAGGCACCTCTTCGGTCTTTTGCCGGTGAAACCAGAGGTCTCGAAGCAATCGTCGGTAAAATGTCTTGAGCAGACGAAAGAAGAACCTTTTCGAGGATCGAAGTTCTTTCTCTTGATGCGAATAATCCACTATTTGACCTCATGGGGTCTAGAGTAAGGAAACTCATGAAAAGTTATGTCGGAGTCAGAAGAGTAGCGATTAGTACAAAAAGGTACGCAACATGATTTCACCATCACTTGACGAAGATTGGGAAATAATGAAACGAGATCAACATGAAACTGATCAGCAAACAGTTAGTTTCTTTCATCAATTGCTACAATATGACTCATTCACACTTGTGATAATAATACCAGCGTTGCACGTGGTTGATCTCCCAGGCTGATTTGTGCTTGCAACAATAGTAGCCTTTCAGTCAGCCTCGCTGGGTTTCCCTAATGAATCTGTAGCGCGCGTCCTGACCACAGAACAAGGAGAAGGTGCTCCTTGTTCTGTGGTCCTGACATCAGTGCTATATTTAGAAGTCCTTGATAGAGCCACAGACTCTCAGATGCAAACATATTCATCTCGCTTTTGCCCCTAATGAAGGGAGATCGGCAGAATGTAAACAAGAAAAGTGGCCACGCTGTCCTGCAAGCCGATGAACGGGGAGACAGCGTTCTTCCCTTTCTATTTCTGTGGCTTTAATCCGGAAGGATCTATAAATAGATTTTGCTCCCGGCGCGCCGACGCGCCTTAGTCTGGAATAATCTATAAATAGAATTTGGTGCCGGCGCGCTTGATGTAAAGATTCCAGTCAGGCTTCTTAGTGCACAGATTAGTTGATCGAGGATTCCACACGCCAGTCTCGTACACGGAAACAATGAGACCGAAGAAGAAATTAAGAAGCACATATAAATAGAAGAGCCATTGTCAGTGAAGAATGAGAAATATCAAAGCATCGTTGAGTGGAAGAAATAAAGGAAAATGATCGAGAGCTCTGTCAGTGACTGCGAGTGCAATGTTCGAAGAGAATGTCAATCAGAAAGGACAAATTCGCCTTCAAATGCGGAAATCTTTCAGAGTCAATGAGAATAATGAACGCAACAAAAAGAGTGAGCTTTACAAAACCACAATTATGGCAGATCGTGATGATTCACAGATATGATATTTAAGGTCTGCCTACTGGTTAAGCAGGCCTACAGCAGTATTTTCTAGCATAGAATAATATCAGACAGATGATGTCTTCTATATAAGTTATTTTGAATCTTGGATGTTTTCTAGGGTTGCGATATTTTAAATATGTTTTAAATATGGATAAAAAACAATGTTTTTAATATGTTTTTTATGATGTTGTGTAATTTTGCGCTTACAAACATGTTTTTTTAAATGTAGGCTTATTAATTTACATTCCATCAATTTCATTAGCCTAAAAAAGTTTCTTACACAAATCCGGCTGCGTAAGAAACCAGTATGTAATTTATTAAAGTCATCCTTGTAAGTGAGTTTAGAGCTAGTGCAATTGACATGAAATATCGATAACTAAGCTTTGGTTAACACTGTTATGTTGATCATTATGTCAAAATGAAAATTGGAGTCCACCATCATCGTTGACTCCTGATGGCGGCTTTATATAGAAAGTGTTGGTCTATCTCGATTCTCGAATCATAAAATCCCACGCGATAGCTGACGTCAATGAACCAATCCAACTATTGATATATCAGACTATTGGTGATCTCAATCATCCAATCAGAATCAATAACGAGTTTCAACAGATTATGCTTTCACATTGATTTTAAGTTTGCTTCGGGATGGTTGGAAAACCTGGTGTTTGTGGTAACAATACACTTTTGTAAAAATACAATTTTTAAATTTACGATGACTTTTCTATCATAGTTCACCATATATATGTATCTAACCAAAGTCATAGTTTTCTTTCTTATATAATTGACAGGGCGTAATCCTTTTCAAAAATCAAACATTGCGATAAATGAATTGAAAACGAAATGATAAGGCATCTGTAATAAAGCATGAAATACATTACAGATTCCTATTTGCGTATTCCGTAAAAGTGGTTATGAAAATATTGTTTAATTCTCGACCATCATAAAAAAACAAAAAAATATTTAAAATATATGTAAAATATGGTCGATAAAAAAACATTTTTTTGCATCCCTAATGTTTTCACTCGAATTTCACATAATTGAATCCAAATCTAAGTCTTATCGTATCATGCTCTAAAATATTTGATAATTCAACACAGCAAAATCACACCATTATTCATATTGTAGCACATACATTTGCTTGATAAATAAATGATTTCACTTTCATTAGTGATGACACTGTCTTGGTCGATTTTCCAATATTCACAAATTCTTTCGTTTTTTAGTCTCTTGCAGTTAAAGCCACCTTTCTAAATAGCGGGAGAATTGTCGGAAAGATTTTCAGAAGCTCTTTGTGACAGCAGTGCTCATATTGCCAAATAATATTCCGGTCCGACCTTATTATGGTTTAAATTTTTAATTTCCATATTTGCGCATTGTTCACTATCTTAGCATCACTTTTAGTATTTACTTAAAGTTCATTGAATTGGTAAATCAGATCCATCTAACTTCATCATGCTTAAAAAAAATCATGCTTATGTTCAACCATAATAGGAGAACGCCATTGTCGATCTCAGAATTCACAGATTGGCTATGTGAAGGAGTGTGATAATTTGTTGGAATGCTTCTCAAGTGAAACGCACTGTTCATCCATCTGTCCACTACCACTGACCAGTGATCTGTTTTTAATTTACAATTAATTACAGAGGAAGGACTTCCTGGAAAAAGTTGTGGTGTCCTTCTTTATATTAGAGAAACTGAAGATTGCTTTGTTCGTTCAATCATATTATCTCCTTGATGTTTTATCAATTATAATTGTGTCTATGTAACCTTTCGTCTAGATCTCCTATCAAGAATGAGAAAGTTCGCCTCAGAGAGATAGGCTATAAGTCTACGACAAAAATTAGGAAATATTCTTCTGAGAGAATGCTGTATCACTCATTCAAAGTTGACCCGAGCACTGTTTATGACAAAGCGACATAATCAATACTTAAACGCTTGCGCCTGGACTGTGGAGGCAATTTGAAGGGGATGCTATTCGCACATAGCATCTGATGGCATTTATTAGGTCATGCAAATAGTGCTCCGAGTTTCAGACAGACGTCACAATTTACTCAGGATTTTAATAACGATAGGCCTAACTTCAAGACCGGTAACGGGTTGTTAGACTAATTCCGCGTTGTAGTACAGAGCATCTTAAGAGATTCTTCTTTCATTAGACAGCAAGGTTCTGTAGTAGGATTCCTTATGAGGTATTCCCAGCATCTGTCAGTGTTGAAGCCTTCAAGAGAATGGTCAATGATCTTCCACTAGGCTCTATGGAGAGTTTATAATTTGAAGAGGCGTTTCTAGTATGTTATCCTAGCCTTGAAAATTGTAGTTTTCCTTATTTTCACTTTTATCTCCATGAGTTGTGTAGTAATTGGCTCTTAATTAATTAATTTGAATTTAATATCCTCTATTAAACATTCTATTCACTCTGTACCACCCTAATTCAATTTTCAGTGTTCGGGACTTAGTTAATTCAATTATGAGTGCGGTACCCCAAACAGGCCTACTACTTAAAGAAGACAGGTTTATGACTTTATTAACTCAAAATTTATGACCTCATACTATCATAATATTCCATACTAAATATAACTTCACCATAGATCAACTGACTGTAGATCAGTGACTTGTCAGTTGTGAGTCAAAGATAAATGTCATGTTCCATCAATGTTTTCTTTCAAAACATGGCCTGCAAAGTTTTCAACTGGGAACTGAATCTCATTATTTTGTAAAATTTTGCACATAGACCTATAGGAATTGTATGTTTCGACATTGTCACTCAAAATGCAAAATTTACTCAGTATTTCTTTAGCATAAAGAACAATGTTTCTTGAGAAGCAAACGCTGACTGCACCTTTATTTTCCGGTCGGTTTTCTTTTCAAAGAGTTGCAGTGCTCACACTGTTACCTGAAGAATGATTGTGGACTACTGACGGTTATACCCATTTTATCGACAAATCAATGTCAGGGTTTTCCGTATGTTATTCAAACAAAACCTGATCACAAAAACTTCCGGAAATTTCATAATATTTAGGATCTGTGGCATTCATGCCAACAGCTGTTGAGCAGCTATTTAGCATGAGTCTTTCAAAAATAACTTATCATATTCTTTTCGGCTGTAAATTCTCGAAAAATCATTATTACCACACGGAATCAGCTGATAAAATCATTTAACTTGGCTTTAGACAACATTTTCAACAATCGGAGAGTGAATGTTATTGATGTTTAGCAATATATTGCTATATAATAGCAGCTCATATAATGCTGATGTGGGCAATAAAATGAAGACATCTGTTTTAGATGCAAACACTCTAAATAAACTAGTGATAAAATGAAAACATTACCTAGATAAAAGGACATCAAGTAGAAATAGTCACCAAAATGTTTTCGAACCGTTTAGCAAGCATGCTAATTCGCCAGAAATTGCTTGGGATCAGGACAACAGTCCGGTCAAAATGTCGATAACCTTCAGAATGTAATCGGCTTCAACGGTTTATGTTTGTGAGAGTGGTCTTCTATCTGGCATTGAGTGATAGAATGAAGGTAAAAGTGATGGAGAAAGGCACATTATCTAAAATAAGATCTGACATCAGCGAAAGGATGTTAAATTTTATTACCCGATTCTGCACATTTGCCTAGAATCTATGAAACATCTAACGCTAGTATTTCTACGAAAGTTTTACTCCGAAAATCAATTATCTCCTGCAGGTTGGAAATCTCTTGCAAAGTTTTCAACTCGGAACTGAATCTCATTATTTTGTAGAATTTTGCACATAGACCCATAGGAATTGTATGTTTCGAAATTGCCACTCAAAATGCAATATTTACTCAGTATTTCTGTAGCAAGAAGAACGATGTTTCGTGAGTACGGTACCCCAATTTAGGCAAATTAGGACCCATTTAGGCTTACTTCCACGAGCTGACAGAAGCTATTGGTTTCCTGCTAAACTTCTTTCAGAAATATAGTAGGTTTCAGATAATGTAAAGCACGCTCCTGTTTTTTACATCCAATTTCGAGGTTTACCCTGTAGCTTCTTTTCAAGAAGCAAAAATTTCAGATTTTATTGCGCTCTTTTTGCCAAGGCAGGTTTACTCGTGCATTATCCTAAATTCCTATCGTATCACAAAAAATTGATCAAGCTATGTTCTATGTACTCGTAGAACATGCTATGAGCATAGTTCCTTGTAGGGTTGCATGCATACTCCTATGTGAACAACAACCACACATTCCCGACATTGCATCTTCTAAAAAAGGTAAAAATTTAATGATTGAAAATTCAATTTCTAGTGAAAATGGAGCGGCTGCGGGGCGATGCTTCTACTGTTCTCCAGAATCTAAATCAAGCTCAAGCTCAGATAAACAAATGCTTCGGTGCGCTTCGTTCGAATTTAGACCATGTTGCAACTCAAGTGAGAACAAACATGGCACGACAAAGTGAATCCCTACGAATGCGCGAAGCTTGGTTGTTAAGACAGCTAGAGCTAGTCTACGCGGATAAAACTGAAGTGCTCACGCGACAGAGAGATCGATTGACGGAAGCTTCCGAAACATTGAAGAGCTGCATGCAAAATCCTTCTTGTTCAGAAAACCAACTCGTGGACTGTCTTGACAGGTAGTTGTTGATTCATGTTAAATGATTGATAAAAAATATTGATTTAATGCATAAATTGCTAGCTACAACATAATCGCAGAGATTTCGAAATTAGAAAGTACAATAATAGAAAGAAACTCAGTGCAACTGCCTCCAACTTAGAGAAGTATATTCAAGTCGGACGCTATCCAGAGTGCAGACGCGTATTTAACTTGTTACCGCGGGACAATAATCAGAGTCGGATTCCATTAGGCAAGTTAACTAGTGCAGGTCTACACTGTGGAAGCAATTAACTTTTACAAGAAGCAAAGTTATTGATTAGCAAAATTTCAAAAAATGAATTTTGTTAACCTCGAATACAAACTCATGGAATCAATACCTTAATAGATTAATTTATGTTTTTTAATCTATTGATTATTAGACTTTGCTTGCATTTATAAGGTTTGGTCATGAAAGATTTATTTCGAATATCAAATGCCACATAGCATAAAATCAATTTTATATCTAATTTTACCGAGTATTCTTCTTATCTGGAAAGTAGAAAGGTAGCATATAAACACAAAACCAATATCACCATTCCCATTCTTCTTTTCTTAGGCACCTAACCAGATTCATATGTTGATATAAAGGCTATAATCAAATGATGATATTAATCAATATAAAAAGCCAATACCATTTGTGACATGTCATGTCATGAGTGAAGTTGCGATGTACATCCAAGTACTTTACTTTCTTATTACTTACCTCCACTAGGCGGTAAATGTTTCATTTATGTTTGATTGGGTAGCTATCTGATTTGAAGCGAATGGTGTACTGTAAAACGTAAATATATCCTATTCATCGGTTATAATCACAATCGCAATACCATGTGTTAGAAGCCATTGCCTCGCTTCGCACATCATTGCAGATAGTAAACTAATCATATGGAATTTTCCGTGATTGTGATAACATGGTGTTTGTGATGTTTAGGAAAGTGAAAGACATAGTGCCATGTCAATTCAGCATTTTATTCGGACCAATTTTTTGATTGATGAGATAATTCAATGTACAGGAATAAATTCTAGATACTTGTATGTTTTTAGAAGGCTATTAGACATGTGTTCTTACTCTCGTACTAAATGAATTTACATACTGACCCTTCAATTGTCATTCAATCTTCATTCTTCATCTTGGCATCATCAATTGCTTATGCTTGACTTCAGTCATTATTCGTTGAGTATTATACCAGCAAGTAGTTTGATAGAAAATCAAAGATGACGCTTCGCAAAAAACATTGTGTGAATTTTTAGTGAAAAGGTTGTAATCGAATCCTTGCATTTTCAGCTTGTCCTCTATCAACCTTCTTCCCGAAGAAACTCCATTCATATCATTTCGCGTAGATTCAGCACTCCTACGTGAAGTCATCAGTCAGTATGGACGCGTTGTTCCGGGCTATTCAGGTCATTTTGCCGATCCCGCCAGACCATCTGCCTGCCTACCTCGTTCTTTTGAGGAGGAAGATGAAGAGGGTTCTACTGTGCAAATGTCACATAAACCTCTACAGTCTTCAGGAGCTGTCCGCGTGCCTCACATGGGCTACGGTCGTGCATTTGTACGTGCTTGGTTGTCACAACAACAGCCGCTACCTCATCCAGTCAAAACGGGAACTTCAAATTCCTTCACAAAGACAGGCAAGTTGCTGAAATCTAGTTGAAAAAGTTAGCGATCTTGTGTTGTGCGATTCCTCTTAACTGTCCGCACCAAATATGCTGATGACACTGCGTTTGTTGCATCGATTTTGGATCGTCGGATTGACACAGTATAATACATTGGAATCAAGAGGCTTTTTGTTGCGTTTCAAAAGAATAACTCATGGCCTCTTCACATGTTCTATTGCGTCTCTTTACCATAGTTAATAGTGAAGATCAAAATTCCATCACGAGTTTCCTCGCTGATAAAACGTCTTGTATATAAATTTTAGAACTATTTGTGTCAATGACAACAAATGGGAAACGTTGTTCTAGATATTGTAGAGTTTGGATAATTTTTTGAGCAGTCTCGATTTCTCAGATTGACAAGGCAGCAGCATCACTGAAATCGTTTGATGTTGGTACAGTATGTGCTGAAAATGTATATTGCCAAAAATACACTTTCCTTTAGTCTGGGACAGTGCGTTCTTCTGGAGTATATAACATAAAAAGTGCCTTCTTGACATGTAGTAGTTTTCATGCTATTGACAAACCTGTATTTAGCTTCAAAAAGATGATTTGGAAATAGTTAAGACCATTATAAACTGAGGTGACGATAACACTGATCAGTAGGCCTAAGATGATAAAATGGCCAGTTTGACGAGTCTGTACTTTGCATGTACTTGACTGGGAAGGACTTAATTATCATGTCGAGTGCATATACTTTAGGCTGTATATATATGTGTGCAGTATTTATGCATTGTATTTTAGATGCTTAGTACTTTAGAAATGCATTTTTTTGGAAACTACAACTTAGCCATCTGCTCCCTTGTCTGCATGTGTGGTATTATTATGGAGAAATTTGACAACATCCACTGAATAGTCCTAGAAACTGTGATAGAGTACACAGTTTCTAGCAACAACAGAGCTTCAGATATTGTGCTTCGTAACTACTCAAAGAAAAAGGATTATGCTGTAGATGTTTCTACTTTCATTGGTATATGATCTACTGTCAGTCTTCTTCATCTCATGAAAAATATTTTAATTCCATAGCTTGCATTACAGATTTGTATTCAGTATTCACTTGGTTGTTCAGCTTATTTTTGATGGTATGTAGACCTTTATATACATAACTAATGCTAAATAGAGAATTGAGTGAAATGTTAGAAAAATCCTTGACGATTTTATATATTATATTTAAAAAATAGCTGCTAAATGAAAGTATTAAAAGTTTAGATCAGTCAATTCGAGAGCGGGACGAGAATCTGCTTTTACTGACACAGTTTTGGGTTAGAGTTTCAAATTTTCATTTCCAGACCATAAAAACAGCACTGCCCTCTGCTATTATTCCTTTCGACCTTGTTAAACTCATCGCATTTCTCTGATGTTGAAGTACAAGCACCGTATAACATCAAGTAATAATTGTGTCAAAATTGTCGGTCGATTCTAAATCGAATAACGTCATTGCCGCATTGTCTACCGAATTCCGTGTCGTTGCACTGACACCATTTCATAGCCTGTGATAGAGCACTTTGACCCATATATCATTATATGTTATCTGTCATGTGAGGTAGAGCATTGGTAGAGATACATAAATCTTGCAAAAAGCATTTTCTGTCTTCATAAAAACAGAAATCGCTTTGGACTTAGGAGTGAAAAAGGTGTTCCATGTGAGAACAACAAATTGTTTTGACTGAACAGATCGTAATACCATGATCAGTGTTTTACGACTCATTTAATTAGTGGACACTGAATAGCAGTTACAACAAAACCTGTTCTCAATCATAGCTTCAGGATAGAGAACAGGCCTATACACCAAAGGCTTCTTTCAGCAGAGGATGAGAGGCAAAGATGAAGATGAGGGTGAATAAAGGAAAGAATTATGATGATAAAGTAGAATAGCTAAGTAGTTTAAGATTTAGATAATTAAAAGAAAAATCATAAGTAAAGAAAGAAGAGTGAATAAGCAGATATGAGGATGTAAAAGGAATTACATATTCATCAGGGCAAAGATTAAATACAAAAACTGATGCCATTGCATGAGTATAGGCAAGGAAAGCTTTCGAATTGTCAAGTCTTCGTCGCGGTGAGTGGAAGCTTATTAACTTTCCTATTGCATGATTGAGCCTTACACTAGCAAGAGAAAAGGTCAGCTCTACATCGATCACGGCCTTCGAATCATGAAAAATTCCTATTCTTGAGAAAGACGCCGGCGCTAAAAGATATCAGGTAGTGGCCGGCCAGATAACCACCACCTCCACAACGCACACATTTCACATCAACTCCTACCGCCTGCCAAAAATGCCTGTGATTAGCTCTTCATATTTATTATACTAGAAGATTTCTTTATAATGAGCAAAATTTATTTTAAACCATAGCGCATCTGAAAAAGAATAAATTTATATGTTTTCTGTTAATGATGGTCAAAATTATTCCACCGTACTGACATTTTTTCATTATATGCCTATGTCTAATATATTGCATGAATGCTATCAGTGAAATATTTCAGATGGCATTCATATTCAACGTCTGCTTGATTTTTCAGATGGCACGGAGTCTTTTGAAATATTGTCTCCATTTGGTCAGTCACCGAGTCATCCTTCAACGTTTCCGGGACAAGAAAGTAAAGAAGACTGGCTGTGTAAGGTAAATAATAAGAGAAAATATTGAACCTAGTGAAAGCAACAAACCATTCTGGAATGGTGATGACTATTTGCAGTAAGATAATGGCTTGCATTAATTTGACAAAATCACTTAATATAATGCATATTAGGGGTATAGTTAACTTTCATGTTGGATGAATGTATTATTCAATAGCAAGATTTCTGACATTCATAGAGGCTTCAGGGCTTTACATATGAAATGCAGAAACGGTACTTATAGATAGGTCCTACAGAAATTAGGAAATATAAGTCTTTTTATCACCCATCTTTCCATTTGAATCAAGTACTGTAGCTATCAATACAAGAGTCTGTTGTCCAAATAGCTCACCCAATTATCACAATAATGCACCGACGCATCATACTACTGCACCCAAGTACAAATAATTCCAGTCAAGTATCAGAGCATAAAACATGCATTTCGGTTTATGAAATTTGCATACTTCTGGTGTTTATTTCTACAAAATACTGATTCCAATAGATTCATGAATTATTTTTCAATTAGTTCTGTACATGTTTATCAAAATAGTAAGGCTGCAGCAACACATTCGGAAAAAAACCAAGCGCTTTAAGACGAAATGTATTATTATACTTTGGCAATGCGGCAAGCCAATTTGCAGCTTTCGATAGAATTTTCGCTTCAACAGCCAGCCTTTCCCGCTAACTGAGTTACGGTGGAAGCAAGTCACATGGTTAGACCAGCTCATCAACCATCCTGGAAGGGCCGCATTTTACCTGACGACCGTCCGGTCGAACATGAATAACCCTGTCGACTGTCTAGTCCGATAGCCAAAATATTCAAATGCTTTATATAAGCTCGGTCTTTGACGTGCGCTTCGATCAGCAATTACTGTCTTAATGTCTTTAAACTGTTCATCAGGACCATTTAAACGTGCCAGTCTCGTTTTCTATCAGGCTAAGGGTGGTAAACATACTTGGTTGATTTACACATCAGTTCTGACATTGATGAAGAACAACGATGCGTCCATAACATAGGCGATCAATCTTTACTATTTGAAAGATCGTAAGATTGACTTTCTGAGTGAGTGTGAGGCATAACCACCGTGATCAGACTATGACCTCATGTAGAAAGAGAAAAAACAGGTGTAGTGAAGAACTGAGAATTATTAATGAGACTTACTCGTTTGAGTGAGGTGGCGCTACTTTCAATGCAAGCGGTTGCAGTTTGTTTTACACAGCATGCAACTTTCTGCCATTGCCACAACGAGTATAGAAATTGATTTTCATCTCCTTGACACAGCTTATCGTGTGACCTTTGGTCTCAGAGAGCAATCGACAGTAACTTGCAAACCCTATTTTACGACTTGCAATTGTGGCGGGTATAGTAGGGACTTGTCAGCCAAAGCGATCATGCTGCGTCCGCAACTGCAACTGAATAACAGCTCGCATTTTTTCTTGTCAGCAGAGAGGTTGCATGTGCGCGAAACTGAATTTATGTTTACAACCACAAGATCTGTACGAGTAGTGACATTCAATGCACAGGGTGTATAATGCTGGAAAAATCAGGGGAAATTGGTCTCTGGAAAACCGGGAAAATCAGGGAATTTTGAAATTGGGAGCAGTTAAGATTAAGTACATTTATGACCGATGACAACATTAACAAAATTGCCTACCGCATAAACAAAAAAAGAAATTCCATATTTTTGATATAAATATTACTTTTTATGTCGTTTGAAGATTTGATCAACAATTGCAAATTCGCAAGAAAAGTATGGTCAAGCATTTATAATTTTGAATTTCAGACATAGTATGTCTGCTTTATTAATTTTCAGTAATTTGTACTGTTTTCATCAGATAAGGAAAGGACTATCCTTGAATGTTGCTTTTATGTGCCTTCTTAGTTTGCTACTACGCTTTTCTCCGAAGCTGCGTCCAGATCAACTCTGCTGGTTGGGAAAGCGGCATTCTAAATATCCGGACGGAATGTGTATACTCATCCGAGGAAATCTGAATCCGCGACATTAGGACGGGTGATGCCTTTTTCATCCGACTCACGCCGTTGATGTGAGCTTGATCAAGTTGATCGATCTTCGCTTGTCTCATAGGGCGAGTTGCCTCTGCCAGAGATTATTCAGCACGCTCAGCACTCCCACGCCTTGTGCGTTCATATACAGTGCATGACTGATTAGGACTCAGATGACACGGTCTGAAATATGAAATGCTGCGTGACTCAAGTAAATACATCGCGGACAAATGGATGTTCACGGTAGGTATTGGTTTGAAGACAAGGCGATGACAAGATACCTTTTAAATTTCTTGCACATGCTGCTGTATCTCCGTTGTACAAAGCTCCTGAGGGAGTGGTCGATGGCCTGGACAATTCTGAATTCCTGCAGATGGTAATGGATGGTCCAAATGTCAATTTCGCAACACATCGTCTGTTTGAAGAATCTCGTGAACATGATGCACAAATTTTGGACATTAACACATCATCGACGCAACTCTGTGAATTGGAGGCAAATACGTTGAGGTGATGAAATTCCTGTGAATTTGTTGGGCAGCTTATAGAGATCTTCCGTCTCGTCGAGCGGATTATTGATATTTTCGCAATTGCCCACACGTACCACCACAATATCCACACGTATTGTGCTACTCGATAGGTTGAGAACGTAGCACTTGCAGAAGTGATCATCGAACGATTGTCAAATTTGCGAGCACATGTCGAAAATATCAAGAGACAACCTGCCTCATCGTCCTACAAAAACGTGAAGGAAATGCTGAATGATCCACTGCTCAATGCCAAATTGTGTCTTTTCGTCATGATAACCAAGGAATTTAAGGTTTTCTTGAAGAAATTTCAAGACGACAAGTCCATTGTTCCATTCCTGTTTGAATCCCTAGAGAACATCATAAACTCGCTGTAGAACCTGTTTATCAAGCCATGTCTTATGAAAGCCTGTCAAGTTTAAAAACTGAAGCTTCCCTTGGCTGATAAAATTTCGCACTACGGAAATCAATTGACATCGGTTTTGCAGCGATATCAGCCTTAAGATCGGCAGGCTGAGCGGACACACATAAGAAAGAATTTTCTTCGAAGTGTCTGGGTTTCTTGAATGCTATTTTGATGCCTTTCAAACATCCATTATTTGAGAGGCAATCTTTCTTAGATCCGTTGATTATGGACTCAGATTCCAAACGGAAATAAATATCATTAGATAAAAACTTGGATGAACTGGTGGGTAGAAAATGGATCACTGGATTCGAGGCACATCGCATCAAGATTCAATACTTATTTCTGACATCAAACAATCCTATTATGTCTTACTTGCAGATGTTCGACCAAAGGAGAGACAGACTTGATGACTACTTACTCCATTGCTTTCAAAAAGATAATTCTTCTCATGAACTTGAGCGATTCGTGCCAATCATTCTCAGTTGACATGGTTCGGTGGGAAGAGGCTCCTCGGTCGGTCATTAGAGAGATACTCGTAGAAAATCAAAGAGAATCAGTTCTCTTTGCTCACAGAATAGTCATACTAGCGCTTTGCATGACGGGGATGCTCGTAATTTTGACGCATCCAAGAAACTGATTTTGTCATCTCGAAATTCCGCTGCGCGATATCGAGAAGCTAGAAAAGAAAGAGGCGCGGAACCATTCGGTCAGAAACAGGCATTGTGAATGAAAAGAAAGGGGAAGGCGTCAGAAATCAAAGATGGAGGATATGAAGAAGAAACTTTTGTTGCAGATTGATCGTATTGACCAAGATATCCTGTCTTTGATGAAATAGGCTTTTGCGTTTTTATTTTGCAATGATTTTGTCCGCAATCACGGTATTGGTCTTCATGCATTTTTTTGTTGAACAATTTTTTGCAATATTTTACTTCCCAAAAATCAATGGCGTAAGTGGATGCTTATCTATAGATACTTTTTGGGATGCCCTTTAAATCTGAATTCCAGATGGCATGAGTAGAGATACGATGTTACGCACACATGTGGCCTTTTGTGGTATGTTCATATCTGTGCATATTATCCAATCAAACAACATATTTATCCGCTCATATCAAGATGTCTGCCGCTAACTTTTGAACTTATAATCCAATAATAATCGGTTAGCGAAAACCGAACGTACTACAGGCTTTGTGTAATGTACGTATGGAATATAACATTTTTCTGTTAATAGATGAGATAAAAGTATTTTTAAAAAATTTTGATGTTTTTGGTAATATCAGCAGTCAAATTGTTGAGATAAATATAAAATGTCAAATAAAGAAAATTGGGGAATAAATAAAAATATGAATAGAGGCATCCAGTCTATCGGTGAAAGCGTATTCAACTGAAGTTTTTGTTAATGGAAGCTGACATGTATTGTTGGGATGGTAACCGTTTTCAGTGTTAAATGCGTTACCAACATAATGAATGAAATATACAGGGTTTTTTAGAAGAAACCGGGAAAGCTGGGATAAATCAGGAAAATTCAAAGGCGTTAATACACACTGATGCAACATTTCGGCATCATGATCAACTGTATGCGAGCAGTTGCATGAGCTATTACAGGTGACAGTATTTCCAAATTGATGTCCAGGTCATTGCGAAGATGTTGCTCTCAGTTCAAAAACCTATTACATTACATGCAACTGATTTTGCAAACAACAAGGGTCGATATCATTGCTAATTTAAGATCGTGAGTCATTGAATTCCAGGGATATACCATCGGCTAAAACGTAAAGTGGCGACAGTAAAAGTTGCACCTCTAGAGCTCGATGGGGAAGAATAACTGCGATCGATAGTTGCGTGCGACTTATGAAAGAAATGGAATAGGTCAAGATGTTCAAGAGGGAAAAGGAGACTTCATGTAAATGGGAGAACCTCGAATGACATGAGTAATCTCATGGGAAAGCATGTACAAAAGTGTATCTGAAGGGAGAGAACTCTCAAGACCGAGGGAAGTAGATGATTACAATCAAGGGATGACTATTCAGTGTCCAACCTGGTAGGCCTTAGGTACCGACTCTGGCGACCGATACTGGTGATGAAAAAAATATATGCCCGTGGATATAGTGAAATTTGGATATTAACCAACTGAGTGTGACATTTGATCCAGCAACGACAAGTAAAACATAGTTTGGTTGACTACGGTTAGGTTTGATAAATTAGTCCATGTATTTCTAGCTATCTGTACATAATATTTCTCGTACTCTCACCTGAAGCTTCTATTTACTTTGCTTCATGCTTCATTTGGAGCAATTACGACTAGTTAAGTATCTGTTCCGCGATCATATTGCTGTTCACTCCGTTGCGGGGATCGTGCATGTATTAAGCGTCTCACTAACCACGTGACTCATTCTAGCTGTCATGATGAGGAGTAGTTATGAGCTGAAATGATGGTGAAATCAATCAGCACAGCACATGAGCAGGTACTAACTGTTTGTCAATGACAACTTCAGACAAAATTACGACACACATCAACTCTTCGAAATGTCTAATTTGCAATTGTTGATATTCATTATCAGTAGGTCTACTTGTTTGAGATAAGTAGACATTGCTTGCTCCTATATGTTGATAGGACTGAGTATGACCAAATGTATTTCGTATTCAAATTATGCCCATTATCATACAGGCCACTGTATTCAATATGAAGACTCAGACAAGATGAAATCTACGTAGAGAATTGATTTTATTGTTTTTATTGAAGACTCAGTTATCTCATTAACATAGAATTACAAGCGGATACTTATTGATGGATCATTACTTCGGCTGATGGTCGATATATATTCAGATGAAATGAGAAGGAAGATGTATTTAGGTGATACTTGACTTTTCCAAAATAACAACAACATATCTTTCAAAGAATAATGGAGAGAATAGATAGGATGCTCGTTATAGAAATATAGTACGTAATTTAGCTGCGGCATAATGTGGAAATATTATAGCTGTGGTATCAATGTGTTATTAATTATCTATATTCGAGGGAAATAACGATAAAATAGCTGAAGCATCGTTATCCGCCGATTTTTTTACATTATTTCGCAGGATTTAGGTAACTGCTATCTTTGCGTTTTTGATTTAAGTGATCAAATTAATTTTGCATCAAAAAGTTAGGCGAGTAGATTTGGTATCTAGGCATGTCCCAAAGCATGTGCATAATTCATCTCGTAGTGATGATTTGCACCCATTCAGTGGAAAGCTGAATTAGAAATTTCAATGTGTCTTTCATGTGAATTTATGGCATTATAGCCCACTTTTGCCTACATTATTGCATGCAAAGCGCTTCCATCTCAATTACGCACGCTACAGTACTATTAACATAAGAGTTTTCGGATAACAATGAACGACATTTCATTTTTGCACACATGTGCCCGAATAAATCTGTGTTAGTATCACATTTTTGAAGGCTTGCCGTGTGGTAATGTGAAATAAACCCTTGTGTAGAAGGCGGCTATACTTGCTAACATAGCTCACATAATTTACTTACAGTATCTTTTTAGGACCAATTTCTATGTTTCATAGACTATGTATTATACAGCCCAGATCGTTAATAGTGCGGCAACTTCTTATGATTTGCGATATTCAACTCATTGTTTTGTTAATTGCAGTGTTTCTTTGCAGTCTGCTTCACTTGAATGTCACGCTTGACAAGATGTAGAAAGAGGTACCTTGATAATGCTGATGCTTTCACATGTTTGTGAAAAGCAGTTTACTCGTCGATTGAACTTGAAATATTTTAGTAACATCTTAAAACAGTTTCATCAGCCCTTAATTGAAAAGTAATGAGTTGTTCGAAAAGTTCCTTTGTTCGCACGGCGCAGCTTTGGATAAGATTCCCCTAAACAATACAATCTTGATACTTCCTAGAAGCATGCGAACAGGTTTTTGATGGAAACAAAATAAACTTCTACTCAGCCTCTTTCTTAATTCATTTTAAGTAATCAAATTTACAAATGTTTCATTTTACACATGTTTCAATTTACATAGCTTCATAGCTCATGTCTTTGAGTGATTAAATGAACTTATGTTTTAAGGTCACTATGATGGTTTCGACGGTGCTGACATAGTCAGACTTTAATCTGAAGGGCTGTGATCTTTTAGTCTGGATGCCCTTCCTGACGACCTCCAATGGCACTTTCGGGGCTTGACCTCTGCATCGAAAGATTGCTAGGCCAAACACCTAGCCACCGAGGTCATTTAGTTTTTGCTGTTAATGGCTCTTTGCTATTTAAAATTCTGTTTTTAGAAGAGTATTGATTACCGTACCCGTGCAAAGTAACTTAACCCTATAATACTGTTCTTAGCTAGCTAATATGTATTTAAGTGGATGTATCGAATTAAAAAATGCCACGATCCCGATCTGTATTAGAAAATGCTCAGGATAGGGATTGAATCAATTGATGCATGTATGAAATTTAAAGCTTCTAGTGTTGCTGCCGCCATCGCAAGTCATCGGGCATAAACCATTCCTAGGATATTGTAGACCAGCTGACTGAAAACTAGATTCTACAATATTTTTTGTCTTTAAAGCAGTTTCAAACAAAAGAACAATACATCTTGCATGTATATAGTATTATCGGCATAATGTAAATTTAATTGCATTTGTTTGCACATGGTCTTAAGGTTGCTACAACAAATTGACCGTGTACATTTTAGTCATAGAGAAAATACAATTGATTTACTTTGTATCTGGGTGTCAACCGGAAATCGATTTATCCTAATATTGTTAAGCAATCCTTCAATGAATGATGAAATATCCTCTCTTGAAATTGTAAACTGTGGCACGATGTATGTTGCATAGATGTAACTTAGCATTGAATAATACTCGCATCTAAGTCCTGCAACTACGTCGGAATCTGTAATTTCTTCTGCGGCAAGTTATCAAACATGCTGCTACGTGTTGAATCTTCATCGTAACCTAAATATTTAGAAATATGAGATCCCCATAAATTTGACAGGGATCAGGTTTGAATGTACCTTCTGGATCCCATAGGATCTCATGCGTGTGCATTTGGAATCCACATGCAAAGTCCTCTAAACCAATAGTTTGCTACTGTTAGTACAAGCCCTACTTAGGGTCGTCAAACACAATTTCCTACAAATTTCATCGCTGTGACGGCTCTCATTGGCAGGTTGTGATATATTATTACTATCTTATGCGAAGCTGTTGTTATTTTCAAATCCGATTTTCCAGTTCTGAGATAGATAATCCTAAG
Source organism: Prostheceraeus crozeri (assembly GCA_907163375.1). NCBI lineage: Eukaryota > Metazoa > Platyhelminthes > Polycladida > Euryleptidae > Prostheceraeus > Prostheceraeus crozeri. Next base: position 138,705 of record CAJQUW010016949.1, on the reverse strand, counting down.
AAAGCATTCCCGCGAATGACTTTAATGACTTTTAAGCGCGAATGACTATAAGTTCATTCGTCGTTTAAATTTAGAAGTGTAAAGCGATATCTGCAATGTGTGGTGATAAATTATCTGTGAACATGTTTAGTTTAGACATACTAAAAGCGCTTTGATATCTCGCCAAGATGCAATTAAAGACAAAACTCTGATTGACATTCTGATAGATATCCGACTCCTACATTCGTGTGAAATCTATATAAAGATTTATGTTGTGACTTACGAACTATTATTTAGTCCTTGCATTAGTTTCTCCTTTTATTTCAATGCGGCAATATCACTTGAATTTGTTAATTTATAATTGCTTTTTATAGCGCACTAATAGCAGCTGCTATGAGACATGGAATGATTGAACACGAAGTCGGATGTCTCGTGTCAGCTGCAGCTAAACAAGTTTACGTAATATGATTGCGTAATGCAACTTACACGTATCGTCATTCTTGTTTCAGGATCGCCCAATGGACGCCAGCGCGAACAGTTTGTGGCAAGCAGTATTCTCTGACGTCAGTAGTCAGCCGACAAAGCTGTGGTTGAACAACTCCTCTACCTCCACCTCCCAAACCCTCAAAACAGAAAATTGGGTGAAACATATGTCAATGGATGATGAGGAAGATGAATTTGTTGATATGGAGAAGGACGTGGATCATGCAGCAATCGTAGCTGAGGTTTGCGCCAATCCGCTGTCCGGTGGCGATCCTTGTAAGACCTTCGATGACTGCTGCTGTGATGAAAGTTGTATCAATCGGCTGTTGGAAAAGCCGGCACCAACTGGTGGCAAGGTGAATCGAATGCTGTCTGAATGGCTCATGTCGAAGGAGGGTCGACCTGTGCTCAGTCATGAGGTGTCGATGAAGGAGGTGTCGGATGATGCATCGGTCAAGATGGACGATGATGAAAAAGGCGTGCAGAACCCGGACAGTAAGGTGAGATTTCCACTGTCTGGGCTGGGGTGGGTAGATCACCCTGCTGTCTCATGCAAAGCAACAAGAACGTTATCGAGCTAATAAAAATATATTTCAAAGCTACGAATTACTGTAATCGATTCCTCAATCGCTCGACTTGCCCACTCACTTCCACTAACCATGTATGTAGAGTGAGGATTTCAGATCTTTCTTTAATAGAAGAGCAAGATTGTAGAAGCTATGAGATGTTTACATTTTTCGTTATTTTAACTCCCTTAACTTGTGGATTTTGTAGATTGTCTGCCGTGGCATGTAATTGGCATTGCAGCATGTCGCGCATTGAATCAAAACAAGCTTCCTTTGCAGGTTGTCTCCATGACGAGTTGATAATGTGAAGGCTATTTTTCTATAATCATCTAAATGTATGTTACGTTATCTTAGAATTCAATATGATTGCCTTTCATTATTTCTACTTTCTGTCCTAGTTAGTTCCACTGTTATGAGTCGTCGAAATTATTAGACCTTTTGCATCTGCAACTTGACTTTTCTATTTCGTAACTTTTTTCAGTATTTCTGACGGTAGCTTTCTTTGTTAGTCAGTTATCTTATGAGTCATAAACCTTTTCATTAATTACTTTGTTATTCTACGTCATCATCCCCATGTGCATTCTCACACTTCTTCATCCTTGCAAATCATCTTTACTAACCCCACACCTCTCTCTTCATCTTCGCCTTTCATATTTTCCTGAGGGACAACTTTCTCACGAGACCGCGTTATCTTCCTCTTTCTACATCGTCTACAGGTCTGATCGCTCAGATGCTTACGGATACTATGATTTCGTCAGAATGAAATTCAGTGCTTTGATTGAGAGGAAGATGAAATCGAAGATAGCGATATAGGAATTTGATCCCTCCGAACGACCCATGTGTCGTTCCCTACAGGATAAAGGAAAGAACAACTAGAATAGATTACCTAATCGAAAACATTTTAATTCGAATGTGCATTTGAGGCTGTAAGCAGGTTTTTTTCTCATGAACAATTGTCGCGTCTTCTTGGGGAGTGAGGGATTGCCATCCCACTCAACTAATTACTGTCCCATTTTGTCAGCGTTCATTGAAGAGTTAGCGAGCGCGTTAATTGCGTCGAACATAACGAAAGGCGATAATATTAGGCCCGTTTCGACGTACTAAATATACCCGACCACACTCAAGCAATTCACTCCACAGATGAATCTAATTCTGTGATTCACTAGTTTTTCCATATACCGTTAATATTAATATTTATTGAGGAACGAATTGTGAAAGCCTCCATAAACAGATCAGGACGAAGGAATTAAATGCAGATGTTTTCTAAAAGGCGTTCAAAAGTCGAAACTGATCGTTCAAAGGTGGGAATTTCGTGATTCATCAATTTCGATTACATAGATTGAAAGCTTCATCAAGTTATGAATTCGCAGAAGATTTCGAATTCACACATACCCAATAAAACAGAGAGATAGAATGACTAAGAGGCCAACTGACAAAGAGATACAGAATTTGAAATTTTTCATGTTCCATGAAGATGTCACCAGTTACGGTTAACTATCTCCTCCCTATCATTTGGGCAATCCTTTTCTTTTGTTTGAATGACCATTCAGAAATCTACAGCCATAATTATTTGTTTCAGATAAATTCTTGTTTTCTTGTGATGATGGAATCATCAGTAATTGCTCCATTCATTCCCTAATGTAAAGTTAAGTAAATTTATCAAGTAAGTGAGCAACTGGAATGGAGTACTCATGAAATTGAGATGTCACACCACATGAACATCTTTGATATTAATAGAGAATTCTAGAATCATGGATGAGAAGCAGTGCGCAATATTTCTGGTTTGCTTAACCCCGACTAGATCAGACAAGCATTGTAAAAATGACCTTCATTGACCCTGTATTGTTTCATCACTGCTTGTCAGTACTAAAGCAGTGCTGTATTGTACGATCCGTTAACATTTGATCGTCGTCATCAATGACCTTAATTCCGCTACGTAGCTGCATGTGAATTCTACTGCTGTTTGTTCAGGAAAGGCAACCCACAGAAAAAACAATGTTACTTACAGATTAAATGCAAAAGAATTCTGTGATAACACATTAACTGAGATTTCATCTCTTCGATTGGGAAAATGAAGCCGATCAGCACTGATGTGTGCTTTACTAAGATCAGTAGCGCAAAATTTCCGGTGCTCATGCCGGTCGACCACAAAACTAACTCTGCGTAATACTTGTATAGTTCAGATATTACAATCGTTTATATTTTGTGCACCATTTGAATGATAGCAATCTGCTTCTCTTACAAATGTTCTATGGCCAGTGATGTTTGCCGGCCCTTACTTGCGTCAATTACTCACGGAATGTAATGGATTGCAATTACAGATTACGCACTTGAACATTTAATTGGTTAAAATTACTAACTACATTTCTATCAATGTGATTACAATGACAAATTACTCCGTTTTCCGTATGCCACATTTCAGTTACTGGGCAATTACTATATAAAATTGCTGGTACTTTAATTCAGATTTTGAAAATAATTTTCAATGCAAAGTTCTTTGAAAAAAATTAACTGCGGTTCTACACCCGGTGCACATCTTAGTATGGTGCTATCGACTTCGAGAGTAAACTGATCTGTTTGTCTAATGAAGATTTAGCAGTGTTGATTGCAAAGTAAATGCAATTGCCTCTGAATTACATGGCTAAAACTGTAGTTGATTACAATCACAAATTGCTCATCAGAAACTGTAGGGCGATTCCATAAATAAAGTGCGTTACGTGTGTGACATTCGGACGCCTTTCGAAGTCTCTCATTCTTAAGGTATCTAGCGTAGGGAACTGAAATTTTAGTTGAAGATACTTTCAACATACACAAATAGATGTGAATCGTTCGCGTATTCAAAAAAAAAATTTGTGGAACATTCATAGCCAAATTGTGCCGTTACGTGTGTGACTCGCACGAAATGGGTTTTTCATTTTTCGATGTTTGCCTAATATTTTCTGCGAATTGTGTGGACCGATCTTGTTTATCTTAGAATATGATAGTAATGATCACGTATATTTTCGAATGGTTATAAGAGTTTGTTTAAAACTTGCGTGATTTTTTTCAGGCGGTCCACTGAATGTCGTTACGTGTGTGACGCGTGCGAATGTTACGTGTGTGACAGCGACTAGAATGCCCTGATAGAAGTATTAAATCTGTTATGTTTTCGATTGTTCTTTAATATTGTTGCTATTCATGCTTCTATAAATGATTGTATGATCAATAATTCATGTTTAAAGGTTAATCTATATCAGTTACAGACCTATATTAGTTGCTAGGCCTACTTTGTCAACATGTTAAAAAATGTACATGTATGTAGGGACGCAAGTAAAAAGCCTCTGTTCTCCTTAGTCAGACATGTAATTTGCGTGAATTGCTAAGCATCTACAAGTCAAAATGAAATTGGCCTCTGTGTCCTGCCACTGTTGGTGGCGAAATCGCGCGCACAATGTCATCTTCTTCATACCAAATTTCGTCCTTCAAATTAGGCCAGCGCCAATATCCACCCATCTTTTCCATGGTAGAAACTTGAAAAAGGGATCCGATCCTCCTTGTTATTTCGCCTACATGAGAGAAAAATGAGCTTTAGTGAATCATTAGACAAGTTCTTTTGATTCATATTACATAGCGTTAATTCGTATGCCTACTTGTTACACGTACAATAAATTTTTGTGTGCATAGACTAATTCGAAATAAAAGCACTCAGGCTGAGGCTACGTAAGCAACCCGTACAAAAAAAAATTAAGAAAACATTAATGTAAAATATAATGAAACATTACATGAAACAGTATAATGAAGCCACTAATGAAACATTAATGTTTTGTCTACGGAAATTTAGCCATTTCATTAGTATTTTCATTAATGTTTCATTAGTATTTCCATTAGTATTTCATGTAATGTTTCATTAGTATTTCCATTAGCATTTACATTACATGGAGCATGCGCATGGTTCATTAATGTTCCCAACACTGTTTCATTAATGTTTCCAGTACTGTTTCATTAATGCTCACAGTACTGTTTCATTAATGCTCACAGCATTGTTTCATTAATGCTCACAGTACTGTTTCATTAATGTTCCCAGTACTGTTTCAGTAATGTTCACAGTACTGATTCATTAATGTTCCCAGTACTGTTTCATTAATGCTCACAGTACTGTTTCATTAATGTTCCCAGTACTGTTTCAGTAATGTTCACAGTACTGATTCATTAATGTTCCCAGTACTGATTCATTAATGTTCCCAGTACTGTTTCATTAATGCTCACAGTACTGTTTCATTAATGTTTCATTAATGCTCACAGCACTGTTTCATTAATGCTCACAGTACTGGGTCATTAATGTTCCCAGTACTGTTTCAGTAATGTTCACAGTACTGATTCATTAATGTTCCCAGTACTGTTTCATTAATGCTCACAGTACTGTTTCATTAATGCTCACAGTGCTGTTTAATTAATGTTCCCAACACTGTTTCATTAATGCTCACAGTACTGTTTCATTAATGCTCCCAGTACTGTTTCATTAATGCTCACAGTACCGTTTCATTAATGCTCACAGTACTGTTTCATTAATGTTCCCAGTACTGTTTCATTAATGCTCACAGTACTGCTTCATTAATGCTCACAGTGCTGTTTCATTAATGCTCACAGTGCTGTTTCATTAATGCTCACAGTACCGTTTCATTAATGCTCACAGTACTGTTTCATTAATGTTCCCAGTACTGTTTCATTAATGCTCACAGTACTGCTTCATTAATGCTCACAGTACTGTTTCATTAATGCTCACAGTACTGTTTCATTAATGTTCCCAGTGCTGTTTCATTAATGCTCACAGTACTGCTTCATTAATGCTCACAGTGCTGTTTCATTAATGTTCCCAGTACTGTTTCATTAATTCTCACAGTGCTGTTTCATTAGTGTTCCTGCTTAGTGTTCATTGGTACTGCTTCAACGTTGTCCCTAATGCTATTTCATAAATGTTCTTATTAATGTTTCATTAATGCTCCCCGGTACTTTCATTTGTGGTCTGCGATAATGCACCATAATTATTTCTAGAATGATCCTACATTATATAATGTGTCATTATTAACAAAAAGAATAACATCATCAAGTTTGTATGACACTTTTATTCCAAAGTACATGTATCTGCTTATCTAGCTAACACTATCTATCTACTAGTCTCTAAAAGAGTTACCAATTACAAATACAGACAGCATGCGTCCAATGTTCACACAATTCCTCGGTTGCCGGTTCTTCCAAGTCTCTTAATGTCGACTTTGATGTTGCTGAAAAGAAGACGGAACCCTTTTTAATACACATTTTTGGTAAATCACTGGTATGACGATCATGCGTTTAAATGTTGTGACGAAGTGCTTTTGAATTAAAATTGCAATTTGAATTTTCTCCAAAAAATCCATTTGATATTCGATATCAGATAGGATGAAAACCTACAACTGTTACATGTATGTGCATGTTCCTACATTAGCACGCACAAATGTAATCACATACACATACATCACAATCACATACATTTAATAATTTATTTCAGTTTATTGTAGAGGTAAAAAAATTGGGTCATTAATTCTCGGTAACCCAATTTGCATATTTTTGTTCAATTACTTTTGATTTTAGGCCGACCGGAAACTACAATTTTTTCTATTGATCATATTAAATGTTAGTATTATTTGCAATAGTGTTTTCTATTTATGATATTTTGTCACAATACTGTGTGCCAATGACACATTACTTCAGCTATAACTAAGTGCACTATACGGTGTATAGGTCTGCATGTGAACTGCAGTAGGACTACATGCATGCATGTTTTCAATGCACGTTGTTATTTGTCAGCAGGTTTACAATTTAAAAGTTATTTTCAATTGATGTAAAAGTCTATTCCCATTAAGTCAGCTACAGAAAAACAGAAGAAAACACGTTTAACTGCTTTGGTATTGAGTGGACCGATCTTGTTTATCTTAGAATATGATAGTAATGATCACGTATATTTTCGAATGGTTATAAGAGTTTGTTTAAAACTTGCGTGATTTTTTTCAGGCGGTCCACTGAATGTCGTTACGTGTGTGACGCGTGCGAATGTTACGTGTGTGACAGCGACTAGAATGCCCTGATAGAAGTATTAAATCTGTTATGTTTTCGATTGTTCTTTAATATTGTTGCTATTCATGCTTCTATAAATGATTGTATGATCAATAATTCATGTTTAAAGGTTAATCTATATCAGTTACAGACCTATATTAGTTGCTAGGCCTACTTTGTCAACATGTTAAAAAATGTACATGTATGTAGGGACGCAAGTAAAAAGCCTCTGTTCTCCTTAGTCAGACATGTAATTTGCGTGAATTGCTAAGCATCTACAAGTCAAAATGAAATTGGCCTCTGTGTCCTGCCACTGTTGGTGGCGAAATCGCGCGCACAATGTCATCTTCTTCATACCAAATTTCGTCCTTCAAATTAGGCCAGCGCCAATATCCACCCATCTTTTCCATGGTAGAAACTTGAAAAAGGGATCCGATCCTCCTTGTTATTTCGCCTACATGAGAGAAAAATGAGCTTTAGTGAATCATTAGACAAGTTCTTTTGATTCATATTACATAGCGTTAATTCGTATGCCTACTTGTTACACGTACAATAAATTTTTGTGTGCATAGACTAATTCGAAATAAAATCACTCAGGCTGAGGCTACGTAAGCAATTACTAAAACATGATCAAAATAAGTTAACGAATTTCAGAGGAGAATGGCAGGTTGTAGGCCTAGGCCTTTAATAGGCCTAAGTCGGTATATAGGCCTATTAAATGTATCTTAGATATCAAAAATGATCTAATTATAATTAAAAGTGGAGCAAATTAACGATACGAACTTGTCTCAACTGCAACTGAACTGCACAATAACATTCATACCTGGATATTGATTTCCGTCGTATGTAACAATACACCAATCATTGACTTTCAATGTCTCTTTCGTTTTCTTTGGTCCCATGTTCGTAACCGATATTACTGGATCAGTATCCCAACTTGTGTGATACAGCTTGGTTTCGCCATTCTCCGTGGAAGCATAATGAATTTTTTGGATGCCAGGCACGTCGGCAACTCTCGTCCAAGGTTCTTCGTTGTTGACAGTCTCATCGATCTCAGTTTGTGATATATGCAGAACTTCTGTTTTAGGCATGCACTTTTTCACAGTTTCGTAGAAGTCTAGAGAATTTTGGATACTGACATTTTCATCTTTGCTCAAGGACTTGATTCTTACAAGGGATTTAGCTCCTCCACCCACTCTGTCTACCACCCCCTTTCCATGTGAGGTTGCAAAATATTTCCATTCGAATCTCTTCCCGTAAATGACTGACAAGTCACTCAGAAGTTTGATCATGTACTTGTTTTTGAATTCACATGACGGGCCGTCAGTGAATATAGTTTCAACATCTATATCGTCATGTGGCAGGATGGAATACAAAGTCCTTAAGAAAGAATAAATGGTGTTCTTTCCTTTATCTTTAGTATCCGAACAGATCAAATAAGTGTGACACTCTGATTTATGAAACACTGCCACGGTGAACAGCTGCACACTGTTCCGGCTCCACAGAGCTGATTGGATCTCATTTTGATATTCACATGAGTAGCACATGGCTGTACTATTCGCTGTTTGGAATCCAACTGTACTATTCGCTTTTTGGAAATTGCCCTGTCATTTTGAAAGTCTTGACTTTGAATCCGTTTTACTCGAGTATGCTCTCGGAATGACGTGAACGAGTTATCCAACTCATCATAAGCTTCACCTAGACAACCCCCATGTAAAGTCCGATGCAATCGCCCATTGCTATCCTCTTCCCATTTATACCATATCACAGACTCTTCTGGATCTCTTTCAGAAAACAGATGCCTGAGTCTAAGTTCATGACTACAATTCTCACAATCAACCAAGCCAGTGTACCGATTTCAAATCACTGGTTTCACACAATAACTTCTCCCACAATGAACCATCATAAGTTACTCCCGCTCCTTTCAGTAAGAGCCTAAAATTTTCATGCAGCTTGCATCTACATTGATCGCGAGGAGTATCTTTCAGAAGAAGAACGTTTTTTGGACGCAATTCGCAGAATTTGGAGAAGCACACATCAAGATCTTTGTGAGATGACCTGAATACAGCGTGGGCCTCCCTCAAGAACATAGTAAGATAGTGCTTTCTGCGCTTGAATTTTTTACCTCCATCCCACACAGTCATTTCATCTTTCATACCTGGTGAAGTATACGAAACGTCAGTTCGGAAATAGAATTCACTTACGACTTTCAGTTCATCAGGGCTTAGTCCCGGTCTACCTCTGTTGTCAGCTAGAGCCTTCTCCATTTTATCAGACAAACGTGCACCTACTTTCTCTGCTACACCCTCAATCACAATATCCTTTTCTTAGTTGGGGAAGTAGGCAAAGATTTTAGAGATCTCGCAATAGCCTTTCCTAAAGACTGGGGGCATCTGTAGGGTCTCTCAGGTGTTGGACGATTAGATTGTGCTCTCTTTTTTATATTAGCTCGACTTTTCTGCTTTCGCAATCGGTTTTGTGATTTAACAAAGATCTTCTCCTCCTCATTCATGTTCGACATCCTTTTCAGTCTTAGTTTCTCTATTCTTTTGGACTCTTTTTTCTTAAAATCGGCATCATCTTTTCTTTTTGCACGATATTTCCTGACACGCTTAGTACTTGACACATCTCGGACTCTCTTTACACCTGAAACGTAGATGATTCTAAATCAGATTTATTAATCTAGACCTTCGTGTGAGATTTATATTTTCTGTATATCAACAAAATTGTTTTTTTGCAGTATTAACAGTATTAGTATGCACAGTATTATTAACTTGCTAACAGTATTACCTTTTTCTACAGTATTCACAGTAATAGCTATGCTTATCGACTGTAAATGATATCGAATCTGAACTATTGGACAATTCATATTCATTCAAGATGACGTTCCTAAAATTATCGATAAACTTGAAAATATCCTGAATTTTCGAGTCCTAAATCCGAAAATTGTCAGTCAGACTAGTTTACCTGTATATAATAGTTTATTCACATAGGCCTATTTAACCGCTTACAGAGCGAAACTTAGCTACAAATAAAAACTGTGACAATCTAATGCATTGATTTATGTTTTAGCAGGGATATAGCTTACCTTTGTTTTCCATTGAACAATCCGAGGGACACACACCATCGACGACAATGACAAGGCAGAAATTCTCGGAAAATGCTCTTCTGTACCAAGCCTATCTTGATAAAAAAATAGTATTGGTCGACTATGGTGCCAATTCATTGGTTGCTCGAAAAGGAAGCGCCATGTAGTTAGGAGTCCCGCAGTCTAATAATAGACTGTCTGATGAATTCATAGCAAACGATTCCAAGAAATCCTGACACGGTGTGGTTTCCAAGAAAACCTGAACACTATTGCTGGTAAAGAGATAGTTAACGGCTATGGGATCTCATTGGTCGGTTAAAATATCATTTCCTCAGTCGTGGGGAAGCCCACATGATCTAAAAAATAGTCTGACTATCGATGCGAGGTTCATGCATTGTTTGTCTCATAAATTGCCAGTATCGAATACATACATACGGTATATATATTCTAGTCGTGTGTGTTACGTGTCAGACTACTAGCGTTAGGTGTGTGACTACTAACGTTACGTGTGTGACCAATTTTCAACTTGTCCTATAGAACGCACCGCAGGTTTATATAATGAACAATAGATGGATAACAATTTGACCTTTCATGCTAGCTTATAAAGCGGAATGCCGTCAATTAGAATCAGACTTTGCGGTTACAGCAACAACATAACGTACTTTTCGTTACGTGTGTGACATTTTTTCGACTCGTGCCGATAAAAAAATAACTTTTTACAACTTCGCGAATTGATTCATAACCTATGCTGTGATTGTAGTTTAGCATTGGTATAAGGAACATTTTGACACCGATTTCATACAGGATCAATCACTTGTTTCATACTTAAAATCGAGTTTAGTTCTGATGCATATAAAAATGTAGTTAAGAATAATTTTGCTATAAAAAGGGATTTACACCTTTTCCAAATCAATAAGCTTAATTCTCAAATCATCTGCAGGCATCTAATTTCAATAGAATTCTCATTTCAATAGTGTTGCGATTCTCAGTTCAATAGGATTATTATCTCAGATCATTAACAACAAAGATCAGATCAACAAGATAAGAGACGGAAATCTAGTGAACGGGAGTCATGAATCTCACATCAATAAAAGACATCGCAAATCAACACAATCAGAATTATTGCAGTCATGTCAAGACAACGCATTTCTGTCGAAGACAAGCAACGGATCATCGATTGTTATAATCGTCAAGATGATTATTTCGTGCTAGCTGATGCTCTTACAATCAATAGACGAACTGCATATTTAATTATTAGACGATATCTTAGGGACGGTCAAGTCGCGAGAAGACGCGGAGGTCCAAATCACGTACTTGTTGATGATGAAATGAGAAACACAGTAGTATCTATCGTTCAAGATCACATGGAATACACTGTAGATCAGATAAATCAAGAATTGAGGTTGCGGTTGCCCAACAAAAGGCACGTATGCAACAATATGATATCCAATATATTGCACTGTCGGTTAATAACATTGAAATTGACTCGTGATCCACCGGCACAACGTAATGCGCCAAGCATCAAAGTAGCTCGAAGAGACATGGCAGATTGGCTTCTCCGAAATGCCAACGTGGAGAAAGTTTACATCGATGAAAGTGGCTTTTGTCTCTGGATAAAGAGAAGCTATGGAAGATCCGTGCGAGGCGAGAGAGCTATTCGAGTTGTCAATGCTCGTGGAGGTGGCCATATGTCGGTCATTTTCGCCGTGTCTCACGTAAATGGCTTAATTCATCACGAATTTGTTGAGGGTGGATTCAGGAGTAATCTATTCAATGCCTTCCTCGCAACTTCCTCAAGTATGCTCGCGGGTCGCAATGTCTTCTTTATTTTCGATAATGCATCGTCACACAATCATGCACTAGAAGCTACACTCCAAGTTGGTCACCATGTTATGTTTCAACCTCCTTACTCTCCTTTTCTGAATATATGTGAAGGCTGCTTCTCGATCTGGAAGGCTGCATTCAAACGTTCGATGGCTGAAGTGAGGGATCTGCTTCTAACCCAACAACATGCAAACAGGATGGCAACGATGATGCAAATCGCTGAGCCATCAATCGCTGCTGTGACACTTCCCAAAGTTCAGAATTTGAACTCTTACTTGCTTTCAGTTCTCCCGAAGTGTATTCGTGAAGAAGACATTCTAACATTTTAGTTTTGATGAATGTAATTTTGAAGTTACAATTTTTGAATAAGATGTCGGATTTTTCTTTGTCTTCACTAATGGGTGACTAAGTATTGCTGAATGACAATAAAACAATGGACCTGAAAGGGCATTAAAATCGTTCTTTAAGTCTGTCTCATAAAAATCTTTAGCTTAAGTATATTCAAACAGTTTTACTCAGATCGAGGAAAAGTTCACACTGTGCACAGATAATCCGCTATCTTATTGATAGCGTCTCAGCGTGATTCTTGCAACAACTCTCATAATAAAAACTTGAATTTGTTAGCATTGGTTCCTTTTGAAGAAATCAAAGGTCCGATGCATAGCAACATCAATACACTTCGTTACCAGAAGCAGGTACATGTTCGGTATGTTCACGGAATCAATCAACATTCGGTTGCTATGAGTCCTCTCTCGAAATATGGTCAGTCTAACATATATTTCCAACCGGGAGTTTATCACAGACTTCTAACAAGTATGTATAGCATCGCATTATTGAAATGAACAACTGAATTTGAATTTTAATGGAGAGCCTTCCATCGTCTTTTTTTGATTTTCGAATGTGATTATTGAAAAAAAGAATGATTCAATTGATTTGAGATTTGAAATTCAATTGATTTGAGATATCTGCGCTTAATGATCTGAGAACTCCGCTTGTTGATCTGAGATGTGTCGTTTGCAATTGATTTGAGATTCCTTCAAATGATTTTAAGTTTGCGCTTATTGATCTGGAAAAGGTGTAAATGGATGTAACTGGCAAGAATCAAGTTTTATCGCTACAAAAACAATTTCACCCGATGATTTGGCGTATTTATGAAATAAAAACGTCCAATAGACACACATTCCATCTATTTTAAAAATGAGTACCTCAGGCTCACTTTTTATGGAATCGCCCTGTAAATGATTGGTTTCTATTTTCAGCATTTTCTATTTAACTGCTCAGTCAACTAGCTCATCTAGCAAATGTCCGCTAAAAATTGTTGGCAGAGGCTACCGCTTTCCTATGATAACTGTTATATCGGTTTATTTCAATTTATTCTGATCATCAAACGTTGTTATTTTTCATTAGCAGTTAGTGGTCCTAGCGTCGGCACGAATTTTTGCAGAGAATCAGGCTGAAAATGAGACATGTGAAATGGTGACTATGGCTGTTGCTACGACTACACGCTTTTGCGGAGTTATACCCTGTTCACTGTCCAATTTATCTAGAGGTATGATAAAATAAAATGCATGTTAATCCATTAGAAATCAGCAGATTGAAGGTTTAAGTAATATTAGCATTTCCGTGTTTTCTCCAGGAAATGGAAAATTACCTAATCGGCAGTCAACTTATGACCCTAAGCGCTGAAGTTATTCACTCGCTTTATGAATTCAGGTGTTCCTGTATCTTTCGAAGCATCTTAATAACTGTAGACGTAACTCTTTGATTAAATTTTAGCTAAAACTTAGTGTCATTACCCACTGTGTACGATATTTAAAAATGTTGATTATGATTGAGATCATGAGTAAAGTGTTCAAAAGTTTGATTATATTTATGATTGATTGAAGTGTTGAAGAATGTGATTATGATTAAGGCGGCTATCGGCTTGATTATGATTATGATTGATTAATGTGTTCAAAATGGCGACTATGATTGATGTGGTCAAACACTTTATCATGAACGCTGAATAGGTTGAATATGATGTTTATTACGTCTTTCAGGCACATTGTCCAGTCTATGTTTTAGTGTAATGTTTATGTTTAATTTTAGTGCGTTTAGGTAATAATTTGAATCGTGATAAAAAGGCTTGAGTAGTGATAGCAGTTTTTATTTAAACTCAATCTCCTTATTCAGTTAATAAGCGTATTGAATTAGTTTTTTACTGTTATTATTCGATTTTGTCAGCGACATCGTAGCGTACTAATTGACGAAAATATTGAATCCAGTGGTCAATTGAGTATGTTTTGATTATCTAAGGCACACGCAAAGAGAGAACATCATAGGGAAAATATTCCATGATGAGGCGTGAACGCATGTTCATGGCTATGCATCAACAACTCGGACTCTCGACAACATCGTGTACTTTTCGTAAGTACACAATTACGTATACGTAAGTACTTTAGTCTAGCTGTCACTGTGCCATGGACGGCCGAGTTCTGATCTCAACTGATGTTCGGATGACTAAAATTAAATTTAATCAAATTTGCTGATTAATTTACGTGATTTTGAATATGATTAATAATTGATTAAATTTTCAAAACCTTGATTATGATTGAGATTAATGATTGAACTAAATTTCAATGACGTGATTATGATTAGCCTCAAAAAGTTAATTGATTAAGATTTTGATTGATTAATCCAGCTCTACTTGTAAGAGTCTGCAAGTATCATCAGTCAAGGATCTGTCTTAGCAGTTAGCCGCATGTCTGAACACATGTTAATTCAAAGGTGCACAGCTTCACACGCTTGGTGACATGTTGTATCGACATTATATTGTCATATTCAACATGTATCGAAGGGAAAGAATGCGATGAGTGAACGCGAAATAATCTAAAAGCACAGCAGAGCGAAAATATATCTCGTTGACTGATGAATGAAAGTCGCATCAAGGAATTTGAATCGAAACAGCTTACTCTTCACTAATGTTAATGTGCGGCATGAATTCCAATTGATATTGCATTTCGAACACCGTAAAGCAGTCATCTTTCTTTGTTACTTTCCTTCGTAGCACTGAGCGTTTCAAGAGATCCTTCTTTCATAGAAAGTCAAGATTGTAGAAGAAGCCACGGAATTAGCTTCATAAGTGTTTCCAACACATTTGTCGGTGTTGTAGTCCATACACTAATGAAAGGAGCTCGTCAAGGCGGTTGAGGCCAAACTTGCGCTCCAATTTTCTTCTGTTGATGAGGTTGGATTCAGAAGAGGGCACTACAAATTGATGACATACTGCAGATCCAAAAAATTCGATCATCTGCTTCAGATAATGTTTACGGTCAGAAACAGGAGTTTTTTTTACTTTGGATGACATTGCAAAGACAAGTTTGTATTTATCTTCATGCTATGTGTGTACATTATCAACTACAACGCATCAAGTAGCACTGACACCGAGATGTGTTAAAGTGCGGTTGTTCGTGCTTGTGGCTCATAGCGGGCTTTAATCTTTCTGTCGATCGAACTTCACGAGTTCTATCGATTGCAGCAAGGTTGACTTTGAAATGTATTTATGATTTTGTAGTTGTCTAGTCGTAAGTAAGTATGCGTTCACTTATGAACAGATATTTTATCTGAGTTCCTTTTATTTACAGGAATATTGGTTGAAGGATTACCAACCGGCGGTTAATGAAGACAGTCCTTGTATCACTAGCAGTAATTTCAAATTTCAACACGTCGATGAAGATATGGGGAAATGGTTGATGCGATCTTCGTCTACAGAATCATCCATTGTCAATAAACCAAGCAGTGTCCGTAAAAGTTCTCAGGACGAGCAATGGTTGTTGTCATATTTTCGAAAGAAGATGAATTTTGTGGAAGAGGAACCTCTAGAAGTTAAATGGTTGCAATAATGTTTCGGTTATTTGCAAAAGAAGTGAACATTTTGTTTCGCTCTATTAACATTTCGTCCATTCTCAATCTCCCCTCTGATCAGGAATGTGCTGTTAGTAGCCTTTCATCATATAATGATTTGAAATATTTTAGAATGAATTATCACATAATTTTATGAATCAATTTAAATTGCAGAAAGGCTTTTGTGATGACTTGTATTTTCGCTGTCCAACCAAAAGACGGAATATAATATTGGTATTTTAATAACTTGTTCTTCGCTTATTCCCTGTGGGAACGCATCTTGCTAATATCAACAGATTATCTGGCGAGGTAGCGATTTTGTGGATAATTTTTTTAAAGGTTCATTTTGGAGTAAAAACTATCTCCGCATGTGAAAATGGTCATCATTTATCCAAAAACATGTGTAAAATTAAAAACGACAGGTGGCGAAAAAGTTGCTATAATTAGTTGGTAGATATTTGTTTACTAATGCGAGCTGATTTTTCGCCAACCGGCGAAATCGTGGATATTGTAGCAACTAATTAGTGGTAAGTAGTAATGTTCGTATATTACCTTCACATGAAAATATATTTTATACTCAGTCTGATGTGATAAAAAGGGATCTTTTTTAATTCACGAAGGCTTAAACTAAAAAGAGTATTTATCTTCCATAAATGTCGCAGTAAATACTATGATATTATTCAAATATTTGTCATTGTTGTAAATTATTGAATGTCAAGAGATGTTATGAAAATTGATAAGCGGATTCTCTATATTCCTATCATTATCAAAGAATGATAGTCTGCACTTATTTCTTAGATAGATTAGCCATATGTGGGGGAGGTAGTGATGAAAATTTTCCGGAAAATTTTAAATCAAAATTTTCCATGGATAATTATGGAAAAAATTGGAAAATTATGGAAAATTTTGAAAGTTTTGATTTTTGTGATACGCCCTATAATCTGAGCGCTTCCGCAGCCGAGGCAGGTACATAGCCTATACCAATAGAATGGGTCTAAAACTCTTTATTTCATCATTATTTCGATTAAAGCGATCGTAGCACTACGAGTTCCGTCCGCGGATTTTTGAACATTCCTTTGCCACCAGTGGCTTGTGCTAATTTGTTAGCATTTTTGATTATCACACAGACACCGTTTGGGATAACGTGAATCTTGCTTTACAATAGAGGTATAATTTCATGCAATGTGAAAGATCTGGAGCAAAAATAATTTTGAAGTTTGGTTGTTAGCTTGAAAGTTAACCCGTAAATACCCATGGGTAGTTCCCATTGGACGAAAAATTTTAAAATTATGTGGATAGTGTATTAGACATCAGAGATCAACTTAATTAAATAAAAATTTAGATATCTGGTCTTCAGACAAAGTTAGGGCCGGTAGCAGATTTGCAACCATGGGCATTTATGCCACAATTGCAAGAAAATTAGAATTCACTTTTTTTCAATCAAATATTGTCTAATAAAGACAATCAAAAGACTTTGTTTTCCAAAGATCATCTCTATGTATTTAGGACTCAAAAGAGTTTCAAGCTGGATGGTGATAGCTGAAGAAACAGTTTCTGTTTCCTGTAAGACACAAGTAGACATTGCATTTCGAGCAGAAGATGTGAGTAAAAATGGATCTTGAGTCACAATTGTAACAACGTGCTCTGCTCTCCTTGTGGATCGGAAAATGATCGACACAATCATACCGAATGGCCATGTCGGTCCTGGAGCACCTTATTGCTGGACGTTTTCGTGCCGGGATCAGGTCCTCTAGAAAAGATGGCCGACCTAGTCTTTTCTGCAGCTTCACAAGACCGTCGGCTACTTGAAGTTGAAAGGTCTTCAGCGGTTCGGTCTGGAAAATACAGATACAGAAATGAAACCTACTTGTATACTATACACGGATTCAAAGATGTAGTTTCATCATTATCATAATACTCATACATATAGCCTATTTGTAGTGTTTCCATTGTCTATTGGAAATGATCAAGCTAACATTCATTATTCTCTATTCATGCACGAAAGATTTTTACAAGATCAAGAATTATATAAAGATCAATAAGTACGCGTAAAATAGAAACGACATGCCTGTGCGAATGAGAAAGATGAAATCAAATGACTTCATGTTCTGTTTAGGTCCTTAGCCTGCAAAACTGAACTGCAAAATCGAAATAAGATGCTTGAAATAACATGAGATTATATGAAATAAACATTGCTACGTCGAGAGGAAAACATGCATTCAGTAGCCTAAATGAACTTTGGGCTATAGGAAAAGAACAAACATGGACAGATAATGTTATTCTCGCATCCATCTAGCCTGCACGAAGTTTCAATGAACATGTATGTATATCTCGATTTCATGATGAAGAGGCCTAAGTGAATATTGGCGGTACTCACTGGTAATCCCATTTGTGAAGCTTCTCTCCTATAAAAAAGCCATGCATTCACCAATGCCAAATGCGTCATGTGATGCCAAATGAACATCGGCCACCGGATACTTCGAAACTTGTATTTGTACAATGACACAAGACTGTCCATTAGATCGATTCCTCCCATGAAAGCATTGTACTCCGTGATAATTTCTGGGCATGTAATGCTGACATATTCTTTCGACTTGCGGTCATATCGTTGAATTTGTCTTGATTCTTCGACTCCAGCATACGTTGAGATCAGATGGACAGAACGATTGTCGAACCATTTGACGGCAATCATATTACCATCTTCATTGACTTTATAGTCCGACGATCCACGCCCTTGGGCTTTTAGAGTTTTGTCTGATTCAAAATTGATCGGAATTCTGTTTTGTCTAAAGGTACCTGTGAAGTGAAATCCTCTTTCCCTCAGCTTGGTAACGAGGGGCAACGAAACAAAATAGTTATCTGCAAATATTTTGAACGGAATTCCAGTCGGCAGGCTTTCGCATAATCGCAAGACATGGTCCCCAGACACCCCGCACTCGCTAGGGATTTCATGCTTGGATCCAGTATACACTTCAAAGTCATAAACAAAACCGGATGAACCAGCTCTTGCGTGCACAGTGAAATGCCACTTGTGGGGTTTCTGAGGATTATATTGGCGTGGTCCTTTTTGCCCTTTATATGCTATTGAGATTTCGTCAACAGCCTGATGTTCTTCAGGCGATACCTTCAAAAAATTCTGACGCAGAAGATCGAGAAATGGCCGAATTTTCCAAGTTCTATCGTTTCTGTCTATGTTCTCGTCTGTGTTGTCAACGCAATGCAAGTAGCGAGATAACTGCTGAAATCTATTCCTTGACATAACAGAAGCGACTGGCTCGTACATGGTCTCCTGTGCAAAATAATCTTTGATGTTAGGCATCTTGACAATGCCCATTTTTAGTAGCATTCCAACAAACATTTCCATCTCTTTTGGATTGGTTCCCAACAACTGTGGAGCTTTTTCTTGAAAGAAATAAGTGTTTGTCTCTTTTGCCAACTTTTCGAAAATCTGATCACTGTAGAACATTTTGAAATATTCTAGGGGAGATTTCAAATCATTTGGCGTGTCGAATTCATGAGAAAACGTTTGACTATTAGGTTGAAAGTCTTTCTTTCTCCAACGTCGTACTTGATCTTTCTTTCTTTCTGTTCCTGTTGGCACAACCGCAATTTCATCCGAAGTATCTTCTATTTCTTCCTCACCTTGGTCGCCTCTATCTAGCACGTCATGAATCACTGCAAGAACAGTATCTTCTTCATCGGAACTTGCACCCTCGCCACTCTCATTTCCATCAAAGTAATCGAATGTATTCTGATTAGAACCTCGTACTCTGCTGAATGTGGAGTCGTTCAATCTTTCAATCGCGATTGCTTTGCTTTTTCGTGTTGGCTGAAAGAGAAGAATACTATCTTTCAGTCGACATAATAGTCAGCAATAACTTCCTATCCTAAAATAGTTCCACAAATTCTACATGCATTTTTATTGGGACCTATTGAATTATCACATTTCATAATCATGAAATGCGATATGGCCTACTTGCATGCTGTGTCGCACATGTAAGCTTATGGGCCCAACTATCTTTATGATGACTACAATCTAAGCCTATCAGGATTTTATAGTGTTACAAAACAGCAAGTCAACACCAATATTTACTGAATCTTCACGAAGTTTTATTCATAGCACGATAATGAATTTAGAGTCACATGGGAGAAGAGTGATAGCAAACAGCACGCATCACACACGTTTGTCTAACAGAAAGCCCAGCGGCGCACTAGTATGAGGTGCAGCAAACTGGCCGCTGACCCCCCAAGGTCGATAGGTCGAATCCTTTTTGAATGACTATAGCAGTCATCCTGATATTCTCTTTTAAAGTATTAGTATTGAATCTAGTATTGAACATTGTGCGATTATGTAGCACATTTGCTACCACCCCTGCAAAAAGTGATTGAATGCCCATTGTAGCACATTTGCTCCACCATCAAAAATATCCAACTCAACCTAATTTCCTCAGCCGCATTATGCTCTGTCCTTATTGTGTGGGTTATAAGCTTTCATAAAATGCATGATATGCCATATTAATTCGTTTGCGTCTAGAAGATTGACTTGTGGGAATACATACCTTGTCACCGTCGGCCATGATGGTATGATGAAACTGATTGTCAAATACGCGACAGCATCGAAAAAGGAAAAATAGCACACTTAAACTCGTAGCATGACGTCACATGATAGCGTCAGTATGAAATTTTCCTTCCTAGGCACATGGCTTGGCGAATAGAGAGCTTCAAATATCTGGTAGCGATTATGCTACCATGGGTATTAGTGGGTTAAGCTTTATTGTGCAGCCTTGATCATAGTGATACAAATTCTCCATATGTTGATGAATATGTGAAGAATAAGCACACAGTCCACGCAATACATGAGCGACCATATTGGAAGACTGTAAACTCGTGAGATATTTGGAAACAAAAGATATCTGTAATGAGTAGAAGAATATCTATGACAGTTTCTAAGTGCTGGCATATTGTCCGATCTTCGTTGAGGACAAACTTCATGCACATCTTCCATTTCTACCTCATGGTTCAGATAGTTCCAAATCGATTTCAGATCTACCCAAATGAATTTCAGACATTTCCAGATGAATTGGAGATTCTCCAGTTGAATTTAAGATCCTTTCAAAGTTTGGTTTCTGATAGATATCTGAAATTCAATTAGAGAAATCTGAAATCCATCTAATATCTGAAATTCATTTGGGATGATCTGAAATAGACATGGAAAGGGTACATGGTTCCAAAAGGTAACATGCAGGAATGATAGAGAAGTTTTTGGTCTTTGCATATTGCATAGTCTTTTCAAGCGACTACAACAGGTCTCCAAAACAAAGGAAAAATGTCAATCACCAAAAAATAAATTTCAAAATTTTCCACTGGAAAATTTTCCTTTTGCATCACTAGGGGGAGGTGAGGAGGTGAGGGAGAGAATAGAGCCTCGGCTGTAGAGGCGGATTACTTAAGAAAATATGAGAGAAAGTCAAAAGAAAAAGGTGACATATAGAGTGCGAATTGTTGCCGGCGAACTTCGCCAGCGAATATCCCGCGAATATGACTGAACTTTAGCATGATATTCTGCAGCTGACATTCGCCAGTTTTTCGCAAGATTCGTTCCCACAGGGATGTTCCCTTGATCTACAGCCAGCGACCTCGATGTCCACCATATAGGTTGCTCACAACGGAAGGCCTTTGCGATCTGAGAGGAGGTCGAAGTCGCTTATGGCAAGCGTCGAGGGGAAGCATGTGAGGAACACGTACGCGTGGACTGTACAAAAACGAACGGGCTTGGCAGCCGAAAAAGGAAATAGAGCGAAGAAGCCTGTATCGCCATAAAAGGGCAAACTTAAAACAGTAGGAGATACAGTATCAACAGCGACACCATGACATCATGGATTCGATTGCTTCTCAATTAATGATCAAAATCAGTTTCAAAACAATCTTGAGGAGATCATCCCAGTGAAAAAGGTTTTACGGATGAAAAGGTGGTACGGAGAATTTTTCTAGCACTATACTAATTTTTCTGAAAAGTTTATCAAAACATGATCGTTTTCATTATTAAGTATGTGATTTCCAAGCGTTTGCATGTTGATTCTAAATGATAGCAAGAAATGATTCTAAAACCAAAGAGCATAATCTTGGCATTTTTATGGAGTGT
This sequence comes from Prostheceraeus crozeri, assembly GCA_907163375.1. Lineage (NCBI taxonomy): Eukaryota > Metazoa > Platyhelminthes > Polycladida > Euryleptidae > Prostheceraeus > Prostheceraeus crozeri. The sequence goes on along the minus strand of CAJQUW010016949.1, from coordinate 116,672 downwards.
GTATTGCTATTTTGATGGACACAGGTTCTAGCAAAATGCTAGTGCTATGTGCTAGCAAATTACTAGTGCCAAGCACATTTTTTTCACTAGTATATTCCTCATTAAAATATTGATGTAAAATTAAAATATAAATTGTACCGTGCGGACAGAGATCTTATGCAAATATAGAGAACAAACGAAGCCAAGTTTATCGTGTGTGACAAAAGTATCATCATCAATAATATGCCAACAGTAAAATTAACAACGCGATCATTTCAGCGGACAGTTTTTCTCTAATAAGAAGCCCATGAAAATACTAACCCTTTAGGTCCTGCTATAAGTATAAAGTATCTCAAAGCCGGCATTTTTCCAGTGAATTTACGAATAAAGAAAAAACAAAATTATGCAAATAGACAAGTGGCTAATAGATTATAGGGTTCTGACTGCAAAAACATTGTTGATTCCAAAAAGAAAGTGTGTTGACGTACCCAAACCACAGCTACAAAAAGGCGAGCATCGACCGCTTGCCGGATAGTGTGAGTGATCGGTCAATGACCGTTGCGGATTGATAGATCAATGTATTAGTCACGCAGATTTAATAATAATAATGCTATGTTTCGAATTGACAGAGACGCGTACGATTACAAGTAATCAAGGGAGAAGATAAGAAGTCAGTGAGAAGTATCAATCGATGGATAAAGTTCTTTCCGTTGATCGCATTGATGGTCGTACTCCGAAGTCGATGCAGCCTAGATCTGAGGTTCCTGCGATGTGCTGTTTCCGGTGCAATGAAGTCGATGAAGCACGTGTCCCCGGTGCTGTAATATTTTGTTAAACAGTATCTGAATTTGAGCTGAATGACGAGCCATTGTTATTCAAATTCTGATAGTCTGCAAATCTAATGAATCTCAGAATTTTGTAGGAAGTGGTCTCTGGAAGTGCTAATTTGTCATGCAACTCGACAGTCGTAATGGTTCGATGCGGTGACTCACGTAGCATCTGCAGCGGCGCATCAATAGAACACGTGTGCAAGGATACCATTAGAACGGTCAGCGATCGCTTGCCGTGTAGGTACCCCAGCAAGCCACACTGCACAACAATGAAATTTAGGAAGCGATCATTGACTGCTCGCCGCGGGTCGTTGACCGAGCGCCGTCCTTAAAGGGTCAGTTGCAGTGAATGAAAAAACGACCGTCAAATAAAAAGTTGTGCATGTGGTATAAACTGTCAGACGCTTTCAGTAATCGCTAGAGATGGGACACATAAGTGTGGATCCTGAGAGACATGTCGAAACATGGGGCTTTAATAATCATATTTGCCCTGTCTTAACCCGATTCTTTCTTCACATGGACATTTTTTCGATCATCTTAGTTCAATTATCCATATTTTTCTAATTTCTGCAAATTTGTTTATCAAATTATGAAGACAGATTGTAGTCTGGAAGTTCGTGTCGTCTATTGATTGTGGGTTTAAGATGTGTGATTGCATTAGCCTCTGCAATTGTTGTGTCTCGTGTGTTGAACAGTAATTGCCAATGAAACCGACCTGAAAGTTTCCATTGCCTACCGTCGTTTTTGTCTTTGATGTGTTGCCATATAGCGCTAATGCTGCTTTTATTTTCTATAGCACGCTTGTGTTCCTGGTATAGTCTTCAACATCCGAGCGGTTTTACCTATGTAAAATTCACCACATTGTAAATTCAGACTGCAATCTGTCTTCACAATTTGATAAACATTCATACAATCAGCACATCTCTTAATATCATTCATTCTTCATATAAAGCTCCATACAGTGACATCTCGCTGTCCACCTAGTTACATCGACCATGAAGGCGCGGGATGCCGAAGTACTGTCTTAATGACTTAACGCTAAGAACTTTCGACCATAAAACAGGGGAGTTACTTTTTTTACTTTTCTCGACTATGAACATGATCTCCGTCGTTTGGTCAACTACATTTTAACAAGTAGTGTTCACCATAATGATAAGCTATACTTTCTAACAATTTTCTTTTGATTAATTAGACAACTTTACCGGCATTCTTGAATAATTAGATAATTGGCATTACTTTGTTCAGATGAATGTAGGACGAGTCTCAGTCGGGCTTAAAAAGTGGACTTTCGTGAATTTTCCTATCATTTTTGTGGTAAAATATTTTTTACTTTTAGTGTAATTTCATTGAGACAGAAAATGATGCCAATTGACAGGCAACACAAGCAAGCAGGGTAGGCTACCGCATATCGAACCAAATGCCTTTTTGTGCGTGTACTGAATTCCGTGCGTGCGATAAGTCACGTGCTAAGTGCTTGGACATTCAACACTCAGGAGAGTAACGAGGATAGCCCACTAGATGGAACCAATACAATCTACTAATTTCATACTAAATAACGCAGTTTGAGAAATGCGCATTGTACTGAAGGAGTTGTATTTGAAAAATGTTATACAAAAATCAATGTCTCATCTATATAGTTTCCGTTATTCTTATTTGTGAAAATGAATGTTTTAGGCACTTAGTGAGCTCTTCAAACTTCAAATTTGATATCCATTCCATTACAGCACCAGCTGTATGCCTTAGCATTGTCATGAACCTTCGGAAGACGACGACATTTTGCGATGCTTCTTCTTCTTTTTCTTTGATTTTTTTACTTTATGTGATTTCTTGGACTTGTGCTTTTTATCTCGAGACTTTGAAGCAGATGTCTGAAATTGAAGAAATATACCGTCATCAGCGAATGATAAGTTTTAAGAATAAAACGACAAGTTTTTATCGTTTATCAACAAATTCATCGATAATTTATGCAGGACGTGCATGTGTGAAATGTCAGAATACAATTTCAGTAGGTACATCTCCATGTATGAGATCATTTCAGACTAAATTTTATAATTTAAGCTGAGATATGCGTAAGACAGCATGGATTAATAGGAAGAGAGTCAACGAGTCATTATCACATGGACGGGCTCAGTTTCTTTTAATCAGGCAATGCAAAAAGTCAGTTGAAATGCATCATTACGAAGTTGTTTCACATTAGTCTTTAGCAAAAAAATGCTTTCTGTGTCGAACTTTATATTGATATCACTGCTGGTTTAATTACAGAAGCACTATGTCGAAACGGGATCAAGGATGGCCAAGATGCCATGGAAAAGCTGATTGCCATTTGCATGAAGGAGGCTCCATGGCGTCTGGAGAGACGAAGACATACTGCTACATCCGTGCCCATTGATTTAGAATAAATTTTATATTATGTAGTGTCCGTTTTCAAATGAAATCTGCGATGCATAGCTGGAGGGTTTTATGTACAGAACTAAAAAGAAGTTAAAAGCGCAATAACAGACGCTGAGGTGAGGTAGCAATAGCAAGTAGCAATTGAGTAACTACATGGTAGCAACAAGTCGGCAGGAAGGGCATCCGGACTACAAAGCACCACAACGCTCCAAACAAAGTCTGACTTAAGTCAGCACCGTCCAAGGCCCCAGTAGGGGTAAAAAGTGACGTAAAATCCGTAAAAAAAACAGTGACATCTACGTAGCTGTAGGGCAACACTTAAATAGCTGCCAGGTAGCAATAGCAGCATTTAAGCAGCTTCAAGGTAGCGTCAGTGGCATTTGAGCATCTGCAAGGTAGCAATGGTATCATTTGAGCAGTTGCAAGGTAGCAATAGTAGCATTTAAGTAGCCGCAAGGCAGCAATTAATAGCAACATAAAATTAGCAGCAATGTAGCAATAGTAGCATTGAAGCAGCGCAACGTAGCGAATTCCTCTATAAAGCAGCAGATATGTTACTACACGGTATTCTTGCTACGTGGCATGTAAGTAGCTGGGTGCGCTAAATGCCACGTCTCTGCTACGAATCACTTGGTAGCGGGGCTCCCTTGCTGCTACGTAGAAGTCAGGCTTTTTGTTGGCCGGGAACAATATCAGCAATATCTTTATCCTTTCATTTTGTTGTGCCTTTGGGTTTTGTGTATTATTTTAATTTGCCATTTGCCAAGTCATTTTACTTGTAGCATGCGTTCAGCTGATTACTGCTTTCGCTGTAGCATGGGTCAGAAATAAAAGACAATCCTATGGTTTCATGTCTATGGTCAGAAATCACACACTAGCTAATCGCTACCATATAAGCATCGTAGAAGTAATGCTGACCTTGACAAGTAAAGTGCCATCGCACAGCAGATAATGAATGGACATTTCGATTATCTTCTAACGATTGGTGATTTTCTCGATCGTCGGACTGTGAGATATATGCAATAGTACATCAGAAGCCTAACACATTCAATTAACACAAACTATCATACACCGCAAGCAAGATGGAGGCAGTTTTTAAATAATCTACAGTCATGTCTTCAAATTTAATCGCTAATTGCAAATTGAAATTTAGATTAATTTCATCATTAATTGGAAAATTGCTAGCATACATGAATGTGTCTTCATTTTGATTTTTAATCATTTTTCTATTTAATGAGAGCAATATGGTGTTGACGTTCAATGCGAATGAGCCTGAAATGTACCCATAGCTTAATGTACAGAGCCTTCACGATATATTTAGTATCTTGGGGGTTAGACGGACAGCCTCCGATGGAAAAGGTTTGAATTCCTGACCTCCTTCTCGATTCCATCAAGCACACTGTGGCATCCGCTTGGTCAGCGGCGCTAATGTCCTGTCAGTGTCAACGTCGAGGGCTGGGCAGCGGTTAATTAACCTGGCTAACCTGGAGTGTGGGGAGGGTAGTGAAAGCCTGATGGAGTAAATATCATCAAAGTTTCAGGCATCCATATTTTGCAGCCTTTTATGGGTTAGAACATTTAAGTTCATAAGGCAAGAAGGAAAACTGTAAGTTCGCCAACTATGAGAATAGCCACATGGAATGTTGGAAGTATGTCTAAAAGTTGTTGTTACGCGGAAAAGGCGAATATACGTGTGTTGCATGCAGGAAGCGAGATGGAGAGGAGGAAGTGCGAGGTGGTTTTGAGCACCGGGCACCAGATACAAGTTCTTCTGGCAAGGCTGCGATGCGGGAGAATCAGGTGTTGTTATCTTGATTTCTGAAGTGAGTTAATCAAGTAGTGTCAGTGAACAGAGTGAACGAGAGAATAATTGCAGTCAAACCAGTAATTGGCAGACGGCTTTCAAATGTAATTTCTACCAACGCTCCACAATCTGGAGAAGCGATAAAGAAAAATAAGTGTTTTGGGACTGCCTTTATAACGTTTTGCGTGTAAGACCCCATTAGAATTCGTCTTTTTTGGTGGCAACTTAAATGGTCATGTCGGACGTAATGCGGAGGGTTTCGGGAACGTTCATGGTGACTTTGGATATGGCACAAGGAACTCGGAGGAAGAAGGTATCCTTGCTTTCGGAGAGGCAACAGGTATAGTTATCTGTAACACTTTATTCTGTAAAAGGGAGAGCCATTTGGTGACGCGTACCTTTAGGACGAATGCATCACGAATTGGTTTTTTTGCTGGTTAGAGACAGAGACAAGAAGCTAGTGAAAGATGTCAAAGTCATATGTGGCGAAAAATGTGCTTCACAGCACCATTAGTCACTGACCAAGTGCTGGTTAGAACTGAGCAAAAAGAAAAGAAGAAGCTTACACCAAAAATAAAGTTGTGGGAACTGAAGACAGCTAATAAAGTTGCGTAGAGGCAATGTTCTGAAAAGAGACACCGAAGTTAATTCGATGACAGGGGTGGAGAGAAAGTGGAAAGCAATGAAGAGAATTTGGTTGCAAACGGCAGAGGAAGTATGCGGCAAGACGCAAGGTGCACCCAGACACATGGTGGTGGTCTGAAGAAGTAGCCGCAATAGTGGAAGAAAAGAGAAAACGATTCGCGGTATAGAAGAAGACTAGAGACGCAAATGATAAAGAAGAGTATGTAAAGGCAAAGAGGAATGTTCGTAAAATCATTTGGCAATCTCAAGAGAGAAGGAAAGAATTGGCAAAATTGTTAACAAGTGAGGAAGTGTTTCGGAATTGCAAAAAAGATGGCAAATGAACGATGCGATGTCACCAACTTGTTCGACATCAATCAGGTAATCTTGTCACTCGGAGTGCCCAAGTTCTGAATGTTTGGGAACAGTACGCAGGCAACGTGATGAATATGAAATCCGAGTACATTGAAATCGACAATGGTGACCCTGTTGAAGGCTCGATGTGTTTGCTGGCGTCTGAAGAAATACAACTGTCCTTAACACATTCCAAGTTAATTACGGATGAGATGAAGGTGGAACACAGTGCAAGATGACATGCGCAGGATAATCCAGTTTCAAGCTGAACGGTCGTACGTATTGCTGTTCTCGCGCGTGAATTTTCAATCACCAATATCTTTGGCCTCAGACATCGCTCACTCTTGGTCTTCGGCTTATTGTCGTCGTGTTCTCCTGCTCTTTCATCTCCTGTTTCCTGCATCCTCACTCGTGCAGTGGTTCCTGCCCTGCAAAGTGCCCATTCTCCTTGCTCTTGAGTCTAGTAAAGTGTCCCTCTATTGCTCCTGATTGGTCAACAGGCATCACCTGCTAATTTACGTCGTTTGTGTCGCATCGAGGAACGTCTGTACCGCGCAGTAAGTGTGATTTTTGGTGACAGTTAGCCACAGAAACAGATTCAATGTATGCAATCAACAATCAAGCTCGTCGAACAATGGAACTCGTCGCACGTTGGATGCAAAGTGTAGCATTGATTCATACTTGCTTCCCGAATTAAATTACTGAAGTTAGATTTCTAGTGTTTTATATGGAATCTTTCAAATGTCACGTACACGAAATATTGGACTCTGTTGTAACTGAAGCTCGAACTTGGGCAGATAAGAATGCGACTTTAAATTCCACGACAGAAAGAATAGGCAGCCTTGGAAACTTTGCGAGTGAAAAAATCTCCAAGCAACATCACGATTCATCCTCACACGGCAGCCTACCGGAGATTTCACGATCACATCACTGTGACGCAGCTCGGCGATGCCCCGTAAAAGATTGTCCTCACGAACCACCACATACTCAACTTCTATCTCATTTGGAGCGGCATTGCCAAGGTATTTTTTCAGGTGATGTTCCTTCTGAATGGTTGGAGAGCAATGAAAGATTTGCTTGCAAATGCAAGCGTATTGTTTCCTTGTCGCGGAGGCAGTGGCATATTCAACGTTATCATCCTACAAATGAGATTTCCATCGATAACTCCACACATTCAGCAGAACTTCAGACTTCAATCGAACCATCGCTAAATGTCCAACCACTTCCGAATTTGCTTGAGGTATTCAGTCTTAGAAAACCCACATTGAAGTTTATACCTCGATCAGCTCGACGACAAGCTGCGAAGGTATTCTCTGAAGCAATGCTTGAAATTATCACAACTAACTCAGTGGAATCATGGACAAAGTTTTTTATGATTCCCAAGTGTGTGTTTCCGTCAATCAAGCGAGCAGGCAAAAGGCATAAACTGCAATCTATTTCAAATTTTTGTCAGCGCTGGCTGAAGCGGTGAAATATTGGCTCTTTGGAATGAAGCCAAAAATTCGACAAACATTCACGACCGAAATAGAAAGCCTGCATCTTCGGAGAAAGAATCCCGTTATCGTTCTCAAGCTGCTATAAGTTTAGCTGAAAACGGATTGTATGGAAAAGCATGCAGAATTCTTTCCTCTAAAGGTTTAGCACCCAACACTACAAGTACATGAGAAAAGTTGCAGCAGAAGCATCTATCTGCCCCCGAACCTGACTCAATTCAATCTGACAATCCATTACAATTGCCAGATGACTACAATATTGAGCATGTTCTTCGCCATTTTCCGAAGGATACTGCGTGTGGTCCTTCCGGATTGCGAGGGCAACATCTATTAGACATTATTGGCATTAATTTACCAACATCATTGAGTTCATCTTTTAGACGGATAACAAACTTGCTCCTGTCTGGAATAGCCCCTACTTCAATATCTCCAATAATTGCAAGCGCTAATCTCACAGCATTGAAGAAGAACGAGGATGATGTTAGGCCTATAGCTGTGGGAGAAGTTCTGCGTCGTATTGCTAGTAAATAAGCTTGTGATCTAATTTCAAATAAGTCACGGCAGCATTTTGAACCTTTGCAGTTTCGAGTTTCCTGTCCATCAGGCATGGAAAAAGTAATCCATCGGCTTCGATCAGTGACTTCTCTACATTGGAATGATGACAGCTTCTATGTTTGCAAGATTGATTTTCGTAATGCGTTCAATAATGTCTCCAGACAAAGAGTTCTAAACTTATGTGACCAATATTTTCCTGAGCTGTGTTCATGGGTTTCTTATTGCTATGGCCAGCATCCTTATCTTTTTCATCCAATGGGAACGCTGACATCAATGACTGGCGTGCAGCAGGGGACCCGTTAGGTCCTTTTTTGTTCTCAATAGTTCTCCATGAAGTGGTGACACAGATAAGTGCTGATGACAGCTTATTATTTCATGCCTGGTACTTGGACGACGGTGTAATTTGTGGAGACAAAAACACCATCAAGAATATCATTCGAAAATTGTCAACTATTGCCGATTCTACAGGACTAATTCTCAATTTGCGGAAATGCGAAATATACAGTCGATCATCTCTTGAGGATTTCTCCGACTACTTTCGGAAGTCTAGTTATCCTAATTTTGAGATCTTAGGTTCTCCAATTGGCAATGAAGACTTCTGTAAGGACTATATAATGAAAAAAAGGGAAATGGCTTATACGCTATTACATGAATTGACACTATTGGGTAATCCACAAATTGCGCTGACTCTTTTGCGCCAATGTAGAGGTTTTTGCAAAACGGTTCACATTGCCAGAACGACACCTCCTTCCTTATCAGGAAACAGTTTCGTCACGTTTGATAACGATATACGAATATGTCTAGAGGAGTTTTTTTTTTTTTACTGAATTTTCACCCCTAGCACAGCTATGAGCCATGAACGAAGCTAGGGGTTACTCAATTAAAAGTAAAAATTGTATTATTTTAAATAAAAAAAAACAGATCTTCTAATCTGATTAAACTGTCCCCATCAGAAACCTATTCGCACGCCTCTTGAAAGTATCAAGATTGTATTGGTCAGGGAAAGTGGTCTGGGGAAGCTGATTCCAAAGCTGTGCCGTGCGAACAAAAAAGCTTTTCGAGCGACTCACAGTACGTGCGCGTTCTAAGCTCACATGATAGCATGTGAGTGCATTAGCTCTGCGTGTGCTTCTGGAGAAAATCTTAGGTTTGGGTACGCACTCATTTACTGCAGAGCTGCTTCTACCGAAATAGTACCTGTAGAAGAGACTGAGTGAAGCAACATCCCGTCTGACGGAGAGCGGCTGCAACTTGCTAGCAAGTTTTTCACCCATGAGATTCTTGACACGTTTCTCAACCCGTTCAAGGAGGTTAAGATGCGTTTGTGGGGCGCCTGCCCACCGATGACAACAATACTCCATCAGAGGACGAATAGTGGACTTGTAAAGATAGCAGACAGTCTGTGGTGGAAGATAGCTGCTGGCACGATAGAGACTACCAATGCGTTGAGCTGCCTGCTTGCTAATGGATTGGATGTACGGTTTCCATGACAAGTCCTTCGTAACCGCCAATCCAAGGAAGGAGATGGAATCTTGTTCTCTGATCCTATTATCTGACATCTTAATGCTATGATCATCATCTCCTTTAAGTCGTGAGTGCAGAACACTCTGAGTTTTTGAAGGATTGAAGGAAACAAGCCAATTGGCGCCCCATTCTGAGACCCTGCGTAAGTCTTCATTAAGAACGTCGCATAGCTGCTGACGTTGCTGAGTGTTCTTAGCGAGTCGCTCATTGGAATTGAAGAGTGTTGTGTCATCTGCATACATCACCAATTTACTCACTAGGCAGTCTGGGAGGTCGTTGATGTACAGCAGAAAAAGAGTGGGTCCCAAAATTGACCCTTGAGGAACTCCTGCATTGACAAACTTGGTGGAAGACTTTTGGCCATCTAAGACGACAGATATCTGCCGGTCACTAAGAAAAGAAGCAAGAAGTTTGTGGAGTTGATTAGCAACAGTGTCTAGCGATCGAAACTACACAGGTGGCTTGGAAGCAGGCTCAGTTGTCGATGAAATTTGGTGGATTTGGACTGCGCTCTGTTGATCAGCACCAGGGGGCATGTTACATTACCTCATTTTCAAAATCAGTGTCAACCTGTCTGGACAAGAATGTCGACATGGAGCATGCAATTCTTCATTACAACTCTCAAGTTAAGGAGGAGTATAAAATCAACATAAACTCAGGGGATCTGCCAACGAGTCAAAGATTACTCTCAACTCACATCGAAAAATCGCAGTTTGAGTCTATGTTAGAGAGCGCATCTACGATGGATAAAGCCAGATTATGATCAGTATCGGCTCCTCATTCATCAAGCTGGTTACAAGTGGTTCCCTCAGCTGGACTGAATCTTAACTTTCAACCAAATGAGATGTCTGTTCTTGTTAAGTGGTGGCTTGGGATGGATGTTTTCTCACCCGACACGACTTGCCCCAAGTGTCCTGATGTACACCATGACAGCGTTGGATATCACGCTTTGACTTGTCGCCGAGGTCCAGACATCAATATGAGGCATAACAAGCTGAGAGACGACCTTGCTGATTTTTGTCGTCTTGCTTCCCTTCGCCCACAAGTTGAAAGAGGAGCTAGTGAAGATGATGACTTCTCGCGTCCAGAGGACATCCTACTCCCTGTGTGGGATCTGGGTCGCCCAGCTGCACTTGATCTTACGGTTGTGCATCCGCAAGCAACAACAATCATACATAGTGCGAGTACAACCGTGGGATCATGTGTTGCTGCAGGTGAACAGCGAAAGAGGGAGCACAATGGTGATAAATGTGATCGGCTTCAATGGTTGTGTGTCCCATTTGTAATTTTTGCCTTTCGAGAATTTGGTGACACTGCAACTGAGTTCTTAAAAAGACTGGCTGTCCGTATATCGGTACAGCAGCAAATGCCTCTCAGAATTGCAACCAGAGAGGTCTACGGGCGTCTGGGTACTAGCCTGATGCGCTGTAATGGCCAGGCAATTATATCTCGCCGGCTCAGTTAACTCCTTTCCCTCATTGACTTTGTGACTTCTTGACCTTTGTTTTTTTTGTATGATATAGCTTGTAAAAATCTACAGGAATATAATGTTTATATAATCTAGTTTAAAGAAAAAGACCAACGAAAGACGTAGAAGATCACCATCAGGAGAAGACCGTCCAACTTAGCGAAGTCTAGAAGACGGATGTTAAAGGAATGAATGTAATGAGCAAGAGTTATGGGATGGCAAATGAAAACTTCACCGAAAAGAAGTTGGTTGAACGTCACGAGCAGTCGACGCATGTGATCCCCGTCATACAACAGTGTACAGGAACCCATGAATGAATGACGCTTGTCTGATTACGATTTGACCTCATCAAATCAAGAAAATTCAATATAATGAGTAAAGTAGCCTCAGCAGTATTATCGATCGAACATGCAGGGCGGAACCCGGTCGGGGGGGGGGGAGGGCGGGCAACGGGAGCACGCCCCCCTAAAAGATGGACAACTTTCCATGCCCTTCTCCCATGATTTAAATGATATTCAAAATTTTCAGACATCTGATTGATTTGACAGCCAAAGATTGCCGATGAGTTGCCAAGCTATCATTTTCCACTTTCATCTGTTAAGCACAATCCCTTTCAAGTGAAAACTATGCAATTATGTCATACTTGACAGGCGATGGATAAAGCAAACAAATAAAAAGCAGAATGAAGTCATTTGCTTATGCTAGCGGATATGTCTACGACATGTCAAGCGACAGAATTATCTAACTGCTGAGAGATAACTCAAAAAATGTTGGGATGCAATCGACAGCGATTGCTTCCGTGACATGTGAAGTGTACTTTTATCAGCCCTTTATCGGTTTCAAGGGACCTTCAGTATTGAAAGTCCGTTGTTACTCTAGGGAAACCCTATCACTAGCATCAGGTGCCCCTCAAAGCCTTGAGTGGGTCCTGTTATCAGTACATGTATTACACGCATGTTGGGTCTGCAGTATGGCAGTATGGAGTCCTTCTTAAGTATAAGGAGCCTTGTGTTAGTCATTGCTGCTTATTCCACAGTAGGCTTACTTTGCCTCTAAATGACCGATTGACTTATATACAATATACACATCAAAGCGAGTTTCACAGATGAATTATATGCAAAGGATACTAATTTTGAGAATTTGACACACGAGATAGCAATATTTCGAGAGTTGGTTCGAAGCAAGATTACGAATGAGGAAGGTTACATCTGTAAACACAACATCATGTCTCTTCGTCGATCACGGGACCATAAAGACAATATTACCCAACATTCACACAGTCCTTCGCATTTACTTACTTGCACCACTTACTACTGCGCCAGGTGAAAGAACATTTTCAGCCCCACGAAGACTAAAGACTATGAGAAGCCGAATGTCACAGAAAAGATAAAACAATTTACTTCTACTAAACATCCACAGACAAAGGACAGACAATCTCAACTAAACAGACATCATGAAACAATTCATTCAAAACCAACCACGACTACATTCTTATAGAAAGTTTTGACTGACTGTATTTTGATTGGTCTATAAACTATATTCAGTGGCATTATCAACTTTCATAACATCGTGTAGCATGCTACAGCTTCGAAGTCGGGAACTGCATGTTTGATAAAGAAAAAGTCTAACATATTTAAATGTGCGGAATATTTAAATGGCTGCACCTTGCGTATTCAAATATACGCGTACGTGTGAACTTTCCGATTTATTTGACTAATCAATAAACCAAAAGTTGAATGGAAATGCCTGGAAAATTCTGCTGTTTCTTAAAGCTTATTCAACTTATGCGCGCCTGATATGGCACATGACATACATGTGTTTATATATGCATGTAACACACCTAAATTTTATTTTCAATGTCAACAGCATTTCAGATTATATTCCACAGTTTTACTATGGTCGAAAAACTCATAAAAAAGCCCTTTTGATTTGGTGCCCCTTTCATCGTCTTCCGCCGTCCCTGCAATCTAATTCAAATTCAATCGATTTCTTATTCTGTAAGAAGCTCATAAGAGTTTTCGCTACTGATTTTGTCATGGTTCTACAGCAATACTGTATCATATAGCTTCATAACTTAAACATTTTAATGTGATCTTGAGTTAAATTATATTTAAGAACCGATGGGATTGACGTCTATAATCCTATTGCACATCATGCTATATTCATAAATCGACATGAATTAAGTTCACATTCATGTTTTTCAAATTCCGCGCGAAAAGCTATGAAGTGAATGCACTGGTATGAAGTAACATGCACCAAATGTCAACAATACTACATTGGTAGCACTGCACTTAAATTACACACAAGAATAACCGAACATGTCAACCACTCAGATTCGTCAATCTATAAGCATTTACATCAGTGTGACAATAGCAAAATATCTGCGGATATCTTAGATAAAGATAATGATATTGTTAACCTTAGATTCCGTGAGGCAATGATCATCGATATCTTACATCCTTCTATCAACAACAAATATGAATGTAATGATTACCGCCATCTGATTTTTTCTACTAACATTTAAATTTAGCATCTTCTGCCTAGCATAAATCATTTTGTATTCTTTGTATTCCTGATGATGTGGTTTTAACCACGAAATTTGAAAGTATGAAAGAAAATTAAATAGCAGCTCGACTTATCAATCTCCTTATTCATATCATTTAATTACCATCAGAATGCTGCTTAAGGAAAATTACAATTTGTTACTGAATGCACTGGATTCTCACTCGGCGACTAAATGCGATCTGTAGCAGAGTGAACTCAAATTATGGAATGATATCACAAATGCTAGAATACTATACCTCATCGCCATGGAAGTCTTTAGCTGCTAGTCTTAGGAGAAATTCATTGCAGGTTAATGATTGAGTTGCTGACGGCAAGTTCGGAGGCAGAGCTGGTCCATATGCATTCTCTTCTTCAACAGTTGCTTTATGAGTCGGAGGAACTACGGGCTCTAAAATTCAGTAGAAATAAAATGATGGAATCTTGATGCATCTGTCATCTGATTTGAATATCATTTGATTGAATCTGTGTCATCTGATTTTAAATTTTGAGCGCAAGATGTGACAGTACTGTCAAATAATGAAACTGAAAACCTCACAGGAATTCAGACAGGACATTACAGGATATTCACAAAACAAAATAAATTCAATGAAAGTCACAAATGGCTAACAATAGAAGGGCGTGCGACAGCATGATCACTACAACACTTTCAATCAATCAAATCGATTTCATTTTTGAAATATAAACGTTTCGGGCTAGTCTTCTTGTCTAGTGAGTTGCAACCAGTCAGTATTCAAAGACTGTCTTGTTTTTTCATCATACATAATTGCGATTACGCAGCAATTTCGATACTTATTATGATTTATTTCCCATCCCCACGCTTTCAAATTTGTCTAAAACTCCGTGAAAATGAATCAATCGTCACAAAACTTCAGGTACACTTAGGCGAAGATATTTTCTACCAGCAGACCAAACTTAATGCAAATCAGACAAATCACACGATGACTTGAAGTGTAGCAGCTTCGTCTGACCTCATCGTCTGAGCAGATAGCACTAGGTCAACAAAATTATTTCACGACAACTCGTGAAGTGATGATGACCAGGCCACATCCCTTACACTAATATACTTACCGGTAACTTAATACGGTGTGGTTGGGTAGTGCACGTGGGAAGATTTTGAATAACAGCGGATGAGACGAAGAACTAAGGGTGCGTTTGCAAGTGACAGCTTTATTGCTGACACTTTTCGATCCATGATGAGTCAGAAAAGAATGGATAAACAATTGAAGTAAAGCCGTCAATAATCGTGCTACGTGCGTCATCAGACCGAGTCCGCACGATAGCAATTTAATGAATGGTTATAAAGAGAAGTACATTGATCTCTTCTCTTGATATTTTAGGCTACTATCTTTACACGCATGCATCAACCTATATCAGTGCTTCTCAACCCCCGGTCCGTGGAATAAATTTATTCCTCGGGACAGGTCAGTTTAGTCTGCGAAGATAATGTGAAATAAAGATCGCTTTCGGCAAAAAACGCTTAATCAATGGCGCACTTGGTCCAAAGACGTCTTGATTCGGTTTGTTAATACGATGACGCTGTCTCTGAGTCGAAGAAGGATTTCTTCAATATGATAAGCATAGAAAGCATCCAAAGATGACGTCCTTCATATGAGGCTACACGGACACAGCTAAATGCGTCATTCCAATTGGCTCGCTCAGTTGACGTGCTACTTTATTGCAGACAGTTCTTGTATAGGCTACATAAAATATTATTCTGCTTTTCTAGATGTTTCGTAATAACCAATAACATCTGACTCGCAGTCATTTTTTATACAGGACTTACAGGTTATCATCTGTAGAAACTCAATTTGAGACAAAAATGCTAAATTGTATGTCAGTGTGATTAAAAAGACACCGTTGCGGATGACAGATCCGTTCTTAAATAAGTCTCAGTCCAAGTAGTTCACTTGGAGTGAGCGCTCAGTCCGTGATAAGCGAAGGTTGAGAAACACTGACCTATATCATGGGCCAACATATCATGATTTATTATGCACTTGTCGACATTTTTAAATTATCAAAAGCTTATGACCAGGAAACATGAACAGTTAACATCAAGCATGATTGCTACAACTTAAATTAGACAAAGTTGTTCTTTAGTTACATTTCAATATAAAGAGACCCACAGAAAAGATATTTTTATGATGTCACATGATCCATCATTACACCCACCTTCCTCTGGTTGCTCTTCCTCAAACAGATGACGGAACAGGTTGCTGGCACTGGCAGCCATCATTTTTGACGGTGCAGGCAGGGGATTTTGGCATTCCACATTTTCACTTGATGGTTCCACTGTCGGCTTGGACTTCATCTCAATGACCTCATTGTCATCTTCATCGTCATCGTCATTGTCACTTGACTCAGAATCCGCAAAGATGGCTTTGAAAATATCGACGGGGATTCGCTTCTCTTCATCGCCATCCATCTCCGCTGATTCTTCTTTGGTGTGCTGTACTGCGTTCGATGACTCGCCAACGTTTGATGCAACGTCTGACGATTCAATTACGCCTTGAGGTTTCGGCGCACTTTCTACTAATTCTTCGATGTTGGGAAGTCGGTGGGATTGTGGGACGGTGTTGTCATCAGACTGCTGAGGAATATCCGTCAAAGGGGTCGCATGAGGTTGAAATGTAGGTTCTTTGGCATCATCTTCGACAAGAACGGAGAACACCGACTTCTTCTTCTGCTTCGTTTTCGGGTCCGGTGGCAGTAGCTCAGGACGCCCGTGTTCAGATTCTGAAACAATTATGAGACATTCAACACTATAATTAAAAGAACTGCCTACTGCATAAAATTTTCACCCGCCGGTTGTTGCAATGTCACTAGGGTGGCAGGATAGCTCAGTTGGTTGAGGGTCGCGCTTCGGTACAGAAGTGCAAAAGGCTCAGGGTTCGAGTCTGTCCGCCTCGGGAGGCACCATCACTCTCACTAGATATTACTAGCCCTAACCCGGTGAGAGTTGCGAGAGTGCGAAGGATGCTTCACCGCTAGCCCTCTAGCATGGTTCTGTGCCCTGGATAAGGCTACTCGTATGAATAAAGTCAACACTTCTTAACTTCTTAATGGCACTGGCCAATGTCTGCGACTCCAGGGTCACTGGCATTATGAGGTATGATATTATGTTCGGCTTTAAAAACTGCAAGAAACATCGATCTCTCGATACATCTAAAAAACTGCTGTTCACACTAATTTCAGCTGAGATGATAAATTTGAAGTAGTCCACATCACGTTTCACTTCTCATATTTGCGCTTGATTTTTCTACGACAAGAAAGTATAGCAACATAACTCTAATAACTATGAATTCATTGGTCAGTAACCAACACACAAGTAGGTTACTGCAGCTGAAATGAAGTGAAGGTCTCTGAATCGTTTCGCTAGCTAAATGTGCGTGACAATAGATCACAAAAATGTGGTTGAAAGTTTTCATGGAGCGCAGCGACACGACGCACTTGCTACTGAGGTGTTCAGAAAACACGCAAGTAGGGTCCAAATGTATGCCAAATTCAAACTTTGTAATGATTGAAAGTTTGATCAAATATATCAATGCACTGTTTGTATGTCTGAAGTAAGCCACGAAAAGCAGATTTTTTCATAACATAGTTCTTAGTAATTTATATACCCATGCTGCAGTTAAAATATTAGTTGGAAAATAAATTGCCTACTACAGTCAATGTCGGTAGAAGTAGGCCAAAAATATGCATACATTCGAAGTGTACGTCAATTGATTTTACGGCTAAAAGCAGATACATAGGTTACAGATAATTCTAAGAACGCTTCTGTTATTGGAATTGTACTAGTGACCGCCGCTTATTGTGATCACATTGGGAAAACGCTTTTTGATTACATTCAGCGGCTGATAACATTATCCGGCGGTTTTTTGGCTTAGATTATTGATTCATTCAGACTAACCTGGTGTACATTGAACTTTAAAACAATAGGACTTACGATAAATAAAGATAAGCACTTAATTTTTGACTACTGTTTTATAATTACGAACGTAAGTGTTGCATACTGCACAACAGTAAATCACAACAGATCGAGTCATTGGAACAAGCACACTGATGTGTAACAGAGTTAACCAACGTGGGCTGCACACGGGAGGCTTGAAGCAAATTGAGAGCATTTCTTTCCATCGTGTTGTGGTCAGATTCATCTCCTCCTCGAAGGTCAAGAGTAGCACGCAAGACGTCATCCATATGACGTCAGCATTTATGCTGTGTAGCATGGCTATGGAGCATGCTGTTTGGCCGTGCACGATTTATCCCGCGCCGTCATCTATTGATCGAACGAGGATAACGCATGGCTTGAATTAAAACGATGATTTGATACTTTCTTTCCTGCACACTAACTGCGAGATTTTGTACTTTACTACACTTGACAGCGCCAGGAATTGATTACATGATGACCAACATTTGATTATATTAGTCGGTGGCTTGATCACAATAAGCGGCGTAAAAGTCATACAGAAAGATTAGAGTAAGTTTAGCTTTTCATACTTGATCACATTGACCGGCTGATAACATTAAACGGCGGTCACTTGTACTTCTCTTTCCTTGTGACATTTTCCTTTTGGAATTGTCAGAATTATATGTCCATTATCATTCCATCTAAATAATCGGAAATCTGGGTCATGAACAAATTGATTTCCCCTCTGATCTTTAGCGATTGCTTTAGTTGAGAATTGACGGTTTACTTCCCCTAATTCGAATAGACTGCTCTTATACATCCATCAATCAAAGAGAATGTCATATCAAAATGGAAATTCAATCCTAATCGATTGCTGGAATTTTTTTGCCAATTAAGTCATGCCATGTAGTCCGTAATCTGCGGAATCTTGCCATTTTTCCCAAAGAGGTGCAGGATTCAAGATTATGAGTCTTAGTCGAAATGACTTGTTCTTCAAATGTTTAGCACTCACTGTCAATTATGACCATAGATGATATTGAAGTTTTGTGCCTATATTGCAGCTTGCTTTATCAATCTTACGATCACTTTCTTGAAGATGTCCATATTTCTGTCATATAGGAGTGTATGTGTCGCTAATTTTGCTGATTAAATATTTCTAAAAAGTTGTTAACGCTCATTTCAGTCAATTACTGTAAACCTGATAGTAAAGATTCAACTCACCCAACATGAAAGTGCACACATTTGCCACACGCAGGATATCCTGCGTGCTGCTAAATAAACCCCTTGATTCCATGCTTTGGCTGGAGTCCGATTTCTACTTTTATGTAGACAGAAAACGTTCGACTTGAAGACATTTTTTTTAAATATTGAAGCTTCACCGATGATTATGTTGGACAATAGCATGTAATTGAATTGTTACATAAAATGCGAGTAATTTTGCCAGTATAGAACAACTACTAAATGCCTGGAAATACAAAATTGTGCTGCAAAGTATCAGATCAGCCTTGATTTGTCGTAGAACCACCTGAAAACTATAGTGACAAAGTTCCTAGAGCAAAAATTTAGAAAATGTCCTCACGCAGGAAATCCTGCGTCTGGGCGTTAATCGGTTAATGAATGAACAAAATCATTGAACAATTTCTTTAAAATCTAGTGCACTATATCATTGTTATACTTTGATCCATAATCTTCCTCAGCTATGGTAAGCTAACTTTCTAACCAATACTTAGAGACATACTATTGCCTGAGATAAGCCATACATAAGTTTGCCACAGATCTACAGGCATTAGATTTCAAGGACAGTCAAAGAATTAAGCGTGAACTTACGTCGTAATAATTCAAGAAGGACATATATTAAGGCGTAAATATTAAAGCGAAATCATAGAAGACAATGAGACTCTCAATCAGGATATTGTGATATTTCGGACAAATGTCCTACACTGATGATTGGAAACCTTTCAGAAAAATAGGACATTTGGTCAACAAATATATAAAGTCAATTTCCCAAATTTTGTTTGTCACTTCACCTAATTTTCACCTGTGTTAGTTTTTTGAAAAGGACAAATCCGTTCTAGTCCTATAATATCACAGAGTGTCGGATTTCTATGTTCATAATAATCAGTAACTGCACGTGCACAAAAATTTAAACGCGACTTGCTCATTCGTGCTCTCTTGTTTAATTGAAATGTTGACGTTTTACGATCAATCACGGAGAAAAAGAATTTGAAAAATGATAATCTAAAAAATGTTTTTTCGAAAAATCATATTTTTGATGGACAGTAACTATGTAATGGCAGCTTCTAGGAAATAAAACATGTAATAGGCTACAGCTTTTTATGAAAATTAGTTATCAGAATCAGGTTATCCTAGTGCTGAAGGAAAATTGCGACTATTGCATGGAATTCATATTTCATAGGCAACTGTGTAAAGAAAAAGATAAAAGTCGCTGATGCGTCATAGCTTCTAACTAGGGAAACCAAGAGGAAAACTGATATACTAAAAAATGTCATCCACATGCAAGTGGCGATAAAACATCTGATTTCTTATGTTCAGTGTTTTCCCAAAACCTACCATTTGGAACTACTCGTGCCTCTGATCCGGCTTGTGACGCTAAGTTAAGAAAATCAAACATTAAAAATCCTTCCCGTTTCGATCTTGTCTTCTCCTCCAACCCCACAATATCTGATTCAGGATACGGCTCAGGAACGTTGAATCTTCGGCATACGAGGGGGTGCGGATGCCATTTCAAAATGCGGCGAGTAGCAGCACCATATCGTTTTTCCTGTACTGCTTTCTCTTTCTCAGACACCTGAAATGATGGTGATGACTCGCATTAAATTATAGGTAGTGAAATAGGTCATTTGCATTTTTGATAAATAGTCCTAAATGGAGGATCTGGTCTTTAATCTGGAGCGCTGTGATGTTTTAGTCCGGATGCCTTTCCTGATGACTTCCAATGACACTTTCAGGGCTCAATCTCTGAACCAGACGATCGTTTGGCCAAGCAGGTAACCACTGTGCCACGGAGACCACTCATTTCAGTCTTAATTAAATGGCAAACAAAAACTCTTGTTCGACTGTCAGGAAAACTTGCAACATATATGCTGAAGGTAGCAGCTGGTAACTTAATGTTCAAGATAAAACTTTTGTAACCGCGGTCCTTATATGACACAACTCGCATACAGAAAGAACGTTACTTGACACTACAGATGCACCTTCGGTGGTAGAACTTTTATTGTGGCTGCTCCTCGGCTTTGGAATGATCTACCGATGGAATTGAGGCTGTCTGGCTGTTTTAGAACTTTTGAGAGACTTTCAAATTAATATCTTTTGAGCAAATTTTTATGAATTTCGTAAAGCTGCTTAGAAATAATTTTGGTGATATGACGCCCTCACGTTATATGCCCCGAGATAAAATAAAAAACAGATACATGTAGCTTAGGCAGGACTTTGAACTATGGGAAGCCATTGTGATTCTTCAAACGAGAGTATGAATTATAAAATAAAATGATGAGAACATAATTGAATCTAAAGCTTTTTCTTTTTTTTTTCATCAAGTTTTACTGGGTGAATCAAGGAAGTACATGTAAGTAATGAAATTGTAAGTAATTGTGATTAATTATAGTTAATAGGCATGTAAGTGAACCCACGTGCCCACATCTCCAGACTATAATCCCGCAAAGGTGGAGAAGAGCTTCACCTTGCCAATCTGTGAATTTCATTTAAGGCGTTTGTCTGGTCCTGATTGCTTTGGTTGTCTGAATGCTATGTTGGCCACACTCTACTTAGCAGCGTGGACTTCTAATGATTCCTTTCCTTTTCTCTATGTTACAAAAAAAATCCGCTGGGAAATATACTGATATCATTTGATACTTTACGATCACAGAATGTCGAAGCAAATAAAGAACAGCTCCAGCACAGTGAAAAATCAATTGTTTAATGACGCATTTAAGTGGATAAATACAGACTATCAGAAAATATACAAAAGACGAAGTTTTCGAACACAAATCAAGGAAGAAAAGAAAGATATAGAGAAATTCGGGTGCTTAATGTGCAATTTCATTAGTATTGCGCAATCTTTGAGATCCAAAAGAAAAACAGCTTTTCCACTCCGTTTTATTTTTGGCGCAGGAAATAAAAGTAAAAAATTACTACGACCACCAAAGTTTCGCTACACAGTAGCCGAAGAATCACGGTGAAGTGTACAAAAATGGCAAACCACAATACTATAGGCCTATTGTTACGAAGAAGTCAGTTTATGTCGTCGGTTGATGGTTGGACGAAGTTTTTCAATTGCTGAAGCTTCCGCAATACGACCTTCAATTGTTTTGATGCCTGCTTAGAATTTCGATGTCACAATCAAGTATGGTCAAACACTCATCACGATGTATTGATTTAATATGTTCGGAAAGGGCACTAGCGCAAGATAGAATATCCATGCTGAGAGAAAGTTCATAATAACGAATATAAAACGGACTGGCTGTCTGACTTCTCTGTAACAATAGGCCTGTATAGTGTGCCTTTCAGTATTGTGGTTTTCCATTTTTGTGTACTTCACCGTGATCAATCTACTGCGTAGCGAAAATTTGGTGATCGCAATCATTTTTTACTTTCATTTCATGCGTCAAAAATAAAATTGAGAGTGGAAAAACTGGTTTTCTTTTGGATCTCAAAAAATGCGCTATGCCAGTGTCCTCCCATATAACGCCATTAACAATTTCATCAGATACATCGTCTGTCTCGACACAAAATTGTGTCTAGATGGATGAATCAATATTCCTCGTGTCCTTGATGAATAAATAGGAGGATTGCCATGTAATTACGTTGGCTTTCGTCGTGCCTGTTCATCCTATTTATAACCGCACTGATTGCAAATAAATTAAAAGATGTCGAAAGCAGTTTTCTCAGACAGCAGACAGCAGTTTGTTTCAGACAATCTTGAATTTCGTAGATTGATGAAAAATGTTTACAGTTTACAAGCAGCTGTAAAGCAGTATGAAATTCCAAATATTCTCACCGGTTCTCTTGTACTTGCATCGCTTTGTTGTTCTGCAGAAAGTCTAGGATCTAGACTGATATCCTCGCCTCTGTGGAATCGTGATGCTAGAATTCCAGCGAGAGGTTTTGAGATACGGACTGTTTGAACAAACTCCTCCTGCTCACGTTGTCGCTCCCACTCCGTGAAATGAGGAGGTACAATCCTTGAATAGGCCTCTAAAATAGTTGAAATGCCACATAAGTGATGGATTTATCTTTTTCATTCATCATGATACATGTACGTTACACTACATCTCGAATGTTATAATAATAATAATTCTTTATTCAGTCCATACCATGGCAGTATTAGACAAGATAACTCAAAAATCTCACGACATTGTAGAAAATTTTACAAACGTATTTCCATACAATTTGGTTCTACGAATAGGCGGCAGCAATGCTCGACAGTGTCTAAATCGGTCGCTTTCTTCTAATCTGAAAAATTTCTGA
This sequence comes from Prostheceraeus crozeri, assembly GCA_907163375.1. Taxonomy (NCBI): domain Eukaryota; kingdom Metazoa; phylum Platyhelminthes; order Polycladida; family Euryleptidae; genus Prostheceraeus; species Prostheceraeus crozeri. Next base: position 93,694 of record CAJQUW010016949.1, on the reverse strand, counting down.
CAGAAAATGTAGGTCAACGTTGCTGGAAATCTTCTTAATGAGATTGACATAGGTTTTGTTGATATTTTTACGTAGAGATGGTTGATTCTCGACGTTAGCCCATCTCCTGCAACACGGTCGAGGTGGTCCAATTTAACAAAATGCTTCTGCTTGATATCGCACATTACAGGCCAACAGTATGCTATATGGCACAACACTAAAGTCCTATACGCCTGCCAAATCAAGCAAGGGATATTACAATGAAATTACCCTCGAATTGTATGCTTTATTTGCAATTCAAGTGAATAAATGTCCTGAATGTCTGATGCATAAATGTCCTATTCAATGATGTGTATATTGATGATGAGGCGGAATGCGAAAAGGAAGAAATTGAAGAGAGAGATTATTACGACATTGACGACGATCTTCAGACACATTATTTGCAAGTAGCAGAATATACTCGTCTGCTGAGTGACGATCTAGTAGTATTGACAGCTTCGTCTTTACATTGAAAGTTCTATAGCGATTTTTGTTTGCATTTGCTGAGTATCATAAAGATTGCAGAGCGCCAGTTCGCCTGTGCAAAGATTAGAAAGACGTCCTAAGACTTACACAATTTAGGCACAACAGTTCCTTGGCAACCGTCGGAATTTGAAACACAGCGTCTACGGCTGCCAAGGAATTTTTTGCTTAAATTGTTCGAGTCTGTGGACATCTTTCTAGTCTTTGCACAGGCGAACTGGCGCTCTGCGATCTTTATCTCAGTCGCACGGCAAGGCCAGGAAAAATAAATGCATGGTAGCCTGTTGTGTAATCCTTCAGCTTCTTCAGCCATTTTAAGCTAATTTGGGCCATTCCGATCCGTACTGACGAGCCCCTGTAGGGTGAAACGCAGCGTCTACGGATGCCAAGGAATTTTTTGCTTAAATTGTTCGAGTCTGGGGACATCTTTCTATCTGTTCTTTTTTGCTGAGTGACAATCGATTTTATCATTTCTTTCTATTTTGATAAGAAGTGCAATTTATGCTTAAGATTATGATGAAAAAAGATTTCTTAAATAAGAGAATGTTCAAAGACGTTTGAAGGAAGCTCCAGAAGCAAAGAAGGGACTATTATCTATGTTATGTTGATTATCATGAGCCGGAGAACTGTTTAACAATAATAATTCTTAACAGACATTGTTAGACAATGTAAAACGTAAGGCTGAAATGTAATCACGCTCCAATGGGCAGTGGTCTTAACTCGCAAATACCTCTTAATTGATACATTCAAGTGCGATTTCTATTTGCGGGAGGGAAGGTTCTATTCGAGAAGACGCGGTGTTCAAGCCAACGGTTGAAAACCTCTTAGTATCCGATTGTGCCATCCGTTTCCATGAAAATTTTCATTGGAATATGGGAGGTGTACAGAATCCATCAAGAAGAATTTGAGTCATTTTTTAGCATCAATTTCTACTTTTCTTTTGATTGAAAAAATTCCACGGGGCTTCGCTAAAAAGCTGAAATGGTCTCCCACGACTGATCAATTAAATTTCTACTTACATTGTACCATTAAGTTATACTGTTTCGCCTATTGGTACTCAAAGCTAATGATGGTTGGTGTTGGCGTTGAGAACCACTACAATTGGTCGCGTGATAGCGTTTGCAAATTGATAAGAATTCTACTGCTACCTTGAAAATATTAGTTTTCAGTATGGTAACAAAAGAACATGTAGCTAGTCTACTCTGCTTCGAAATTCCTACAAATACAACTATTTATTCATTGAGGATAGGTCTATTTGTCATTTGCTGGGTATTCATAGATCAGGAATGTAAAAGCTGATATTCATTGTTGCTGAAACGGCCCATAGGCCGAATGGTGGTAGTGTCAACCCAACCCCTCCCTGCTATTGGAAGGTGGTCCAGAGAGCCCACAGGTACCAAGATGCATATTTGTGCAATAGAAGATGCACTTTTTATTGTGCGGTTGTGATTTACAGAGGCGACAATGAGTTGAAGAATGACCAGAAGGGTTTGTGCTGTGCAGGTATTCTTATAATAAGGGCAATTTGTTGGTGCGGAGTTGTGCCAATGTTCTGCGTGTGTGTCTGTCAAGTGTTTGTTCTGATTTGTGAAATGTACGAGGGGAGGGAGGTTGAGTTTATGATTTTATTGTTTTGTCTGTGCGCCAAGTATGTCCGACACATACTGCGTATGAGTAACTGCTTTGTTGTCACGTTGGATGGCTGTATCAGAGGGGCTAAGGTGCACTTCCCTGTGATGAAAATGATGGGTTTTTGCTGTATGTAAGGCAGCAGTTTTAGCGTGAAAAGATGAAGAGAGCAGTGTTGGCAACGTCCTTTGTTTGAAAGCTGTTTTGCGTGTAGTGTGAGGTGTTCAGGAATGGGGAGGACGTGTTTTTCGTCGTGTAGGTGTTGTGTATTTGTGTCGTGTGTATCCTGTGGCGATTCTGACAGATTTGTTCTGCATTGCTCTTAGTTTGTCGATGTCTGCGAAATGACTGGCGATAGACTGGTGACCAGGCTATGGATATGTATTCCAACAGTGACGTGCAATGTCTTTGTAGGTAGCCAAGGTGTTGAGGAAAGGTGGGAGTTTGTCTCGGGCTGTGTTGAAGCTTGAGTCAGTGGCCGTGATGGTGATATCGTCAGCGTAGACCATTGTTTTTAGTGTAGTGTCTGTTGGAAGAGGAATATCTTGCATGGAGAGGTTGAAGAGGAAGGGGGAGAGAACTCCTCCCTGTGGGACGTCTGTTTTGATGTCTCTGTTGGTTGAGCGTGTTTGGTTTTTGTGATTTTCACAGAGGCTTAATTTACGCAAATGAGAAAGATATTCATGTATAATTCATGATCTTCAACTAAAAGACTGCTTGCCAGACAATCACCCACAAGTTTAACAGAGGTCCTCAACCGACAGACATATACCATACACATACATCAACATAAAAACGTATAAATAAGCATCATTAGTCGAGGTCCGCTGTACAATGAAGAAGAATTTTACATCGGATCGATTCTTCATAGAGCAGAATGTAATTCATTCGATAGTTTTGAAGATTTCATGATGGTAAAAAAGCAGGAATAGGCCTACCCACTGACTGAATTCCAAAATAGCAAAATATACTGCGTATGACTGCATGAACTGACCACATTATGTCTTGACTAAAATCGATTGAAATGAAATATCAACTCAGGACTTAGTAAGAAGATATGACGCATCAGCATGCCTGAACCATATTATTAAAATATGGAAAGATGGCTATACTGCTAGTTGGCGAATTTTCTTGTTTAAAGGTCTTAAAACTTCTGAAGTAACGAATGTTCATTTAATTTACAGAAGGAATCACAGAACATTCTGCAAATCAATTTATCCGAAGGAAAACTACATTTTCCATTTTTCTTCATGCATGGGATGCTGCTTCGGGGAGAGGAAGCAAGTTTCCTGCAATTCAAAGCAAAACACAAAACCCAACCTATCAATTATTTCGAGTGAGGAAGCATAGTAGATGGCAGACCGAATGCTAAATTAATTTCAACTGCTATGAAATATCAATTAATGATGCGTCTCAAAACTAGTCACTTCATCAAAAGAATTGCGAAAGACAGCTATAGTGCTTCATTTTTACAATCTTCAGTTTATGATGTTATCGACATGTTATCTTAATTATTGAGAATCAAAGGGATTGAAGAGCCAAAATAAGTGAATATACGTCAAAAATGTTCCATTCATATTACAGATAGAATAAGGTTTTAATCATTAAAACGGAGAAGAGCGTAGAAATTATGAAGACTGAAAGAACTGTCTAATTCAGTGGCTACATTACATATAGTGCAGTTTAAAATTATTAATTTGAGTATCATGTTAATGCTCATCACTTGTCTGTCATCGCCCTATGTACATCGGAGAACATTATAGTACAGCGAAGAATTTGCACAGATCCCCGGGCTCTCACCGCTTGCTGTTAATGAGTTGGAAAGTCTCTGAAATTCCTCATAACGTTCTTGCTTCTGCTGATCTCGCGCAAATGGTCGAAAATTCATCTGAGACGTGCCTTTTCTTTCGGACGATTCTTCTTTTAATTCCTCTCCTTTATGCTTCAATTGCAATTGTCTAGAAGGATCTAGCGGCTCGAGCTTTACTCCACTCAAGCCCGGCTTATCTTCTGTGTCGGATTTCTTACCCCATCTACTTCGCCTTTTCTCATTATTCTGAAAAATTGAAACTCTTAAATAATCAAGCATAGACATTGCTAGGCATTAAATTTGTGTTTATACAGGTTGGACATAATTAATTCATGATTTTCGAACACACCCATCACAGCGAAAAATCAAAATAAACTCTTTGATAGACAGATGCGCACGTTTCAAAGACGTGCTCAGGCGTCATCACGCATGACGTCTCGAAAAAACGTCGGAAGATGCACAGTGCGATTCATCAGAAGATCGAAAGGCCCAAGTGAAATTATGTTCTGTTTTTTTTGCCGAGGTGGCAATGTTCGGAATTTGGTTTGCACCAGGTGTAAATAACTATCATCAGAGGCAATGAGAGGAGCGAAGTCCGATACGAAAATAGTCAAACTTTTAATTACGTTCAAGCAAATGCACATGTCTCCGGCATGAGATGACACAATGAGGTTCCCAGTGCCATTTGCACAATAATAATGGAAAAAGAGGAAGAATAAAGGAAAATATCATTTCAAACAAGTAGTGTTATTTATGCATTTTCATCTATTTGACCTTTCTTGTAGTCTACATCACTTGAATAAATGAAACAATCGTTGGTTGAAACATCCATGGAAACATTAATGTTTCTGGCCATATCCCATTGACTTACTTGTTCAAGTTGCATTTTATTTCGCTTGTAATACATAATGTATACAAAATATCAATTGCATGGGTTTGATTTGTGTCAAACACGTGAAGTAAGAACATGCATGAGATGTTGCAAATCAACAGTGCGAAGTGAGATTTTCGATTCAACTATTCGAGTAGCACAGATCTACTGATGACCGATTTGTCTGTTGAATTCCGACAACGAACGAGACTAGCTTACTAAATGGTATAGCGTCATTCATCTGTGTGAGTGCCTACTTCTTCCTATATCGGGTCGTTAACAACATTCAGGTCCAACTTCACTTAGTTGAATCACTCACACTCCTTACGTTCTGATCAGATGTGATTATAAGCACATTTACGACTGTCATATAGTCGTCATATATATGTTGTATGCCACCTATCCACTGAATTTGTAACATATCAGTAAACGATTTATAAATGATTAATTTCTATAAAGGAGACATTTATTGAGTTTTGTACATTCGAAACAATTTTGAAGAATCCAGAAAAAATTGTAATTAACTATTCCAAAAATTCTTTTTCTTCTATTGCATTGATTTTCAGCTTTCTATGAATACAAAATACTACCTCTGATGTTATTCAGTAGCAACATGAAGTTTTTCGCCAGCATCTGAAATACTTCGGACGCATGAACACGTACATTAGATTCATTTGCAGACCCTTCTTGAAATCAAGTTCATAGTCACTTGAAACTAGTGATTCAGATTATCACACTATTAACTTCACGTTTCTGATTATTACTTTCAATTATTTCATTTCAAAACTTTCTCTATGATTTACTGATGTGAATGCTACTGTGAAAATGTCAGGATTGCAATAACAAAATCCTGTCAATTCATTTAAAAATTAAAAGGAAGACAATTATTAAAAAACTAAAGAAAAAAAGGAGGATTTTCGAAAAAACGGAAAATGGCGGAAATAAAGGAACTTTGGGTGCCGTGCACAATGCGAGAGACAGCAATGCAAATCAGGTGAATTGTATGATTTCTCAAGTCTTGTGATCAATCCTCAGATTACCAAACGCTTGTGTCCAATCAGAAATCAAAAGCTTATCAGATAAAGTGAAGTAATCGAACATAATAAAGTTATCACTTTCTTCTAATATGCCACAAGGTGATTTAATTCGAATTCCCGGGATCCTGGGATTGTAATCTCGGCTGACAAGGTAACACTCTTGCCTTTACCTGCTTAGTTCCTGAAACATCTTGCTGCTGTAGCGACAATAGCAGAGATAAGGTGAAATGTGATGGTCCTGACTTTCACAGCAATAATTCCATGTTAATCTCGCTATTTCTAACATCAAGTGTGGCGTGTCAGTCTGCGATCGCATACTTGTGACTAAAAGTCAAAATGGAAAGCAAATTTTGGTTAGGTCAATGAGGTAAGGTGTATTGATGCTACGTAAATTATCACGAAGGCTGCAGGTTGTGCAATCTCTGTTTACACCAAGAATTTAGTCGCTATCAGAATGAGAAACTGTCAATTACATTTGTCGGAATATGAGAAACGCGGAGCAAATCTCAGTATTTTTCGAATTTGCGACGTTGTATAATACACGTCAAAGAATGATCATTTTTCGCTATTGCTCAGCAAGCAAATACACGACAAGTGCCGTCGTAAAGTAGGCTTCATTAGCAGCCTTGACTTGTAGGACACAAGATCAGGGCGTTCAATTCGCTTGGATATCATTCCCCTAGTGCAGCGTTACAGATTGAGTATACACGGTTTTCTCAATAACACGATGACATACAAATTCATTGTTCTTGTAGCCCATCAAATGACCAGTCTCTAATTGTATCCGAAATATCTTCATGTGTTATGGCTCTTGACCATCCTAACAATTTTAAGATCATGTTACCGAAAATCGATCAGTCATTATCTCAACTTCTCACCTCTTTGATATCAAAATGAACACTTATGATCATTCTCTCTATGCGTGATGATGTCACTCATTCTCTCCAGATGAATTATCATTAACATACAATGTTCTATGCGTGATGCTTTGAAATGACTTGAAGCTTTGGAAATTTAGATGTGTCAAATAGGCAAATTATGATTTTGATGAAATTCAGTAAAACTCTGAAATTCTGATACCCAAGCCCTTATGCGTTTTGAACAATTTGCAGACACAATGAATTAACATGTCACATGTCAATTTACAGAGTGAAAAATTGGATAACCTGCGATGGAGGTCAAAAGAGTCTATCGCGAATCCCATAAATTTCCGACTGAAAATCAGATGTTTTCGTAATTCACAAATTCAGTGAACGGTTTTGTACAAATGATGTATGTTAATAGAAATTCATTAGTTCGATCAGTAGTTTCGTTTCTCGGCTGTAAATTTGTCTACTGAAAATTCTTTATGCAGCAGGCCATTGCCGAGGTGATAAAACATCATTTGACATTAAGCTGTGAAATATGCTTCTGCTTATATGAGAACGTGTTATTCATGCGTGGGAAGATTTTGAATTTTGTCCTCACCTCCTTCTTCATTTGAGGAAGACGAATATCTTCCAGCAAAACTCCAGATTTCGTTCCAGTATTCACTGAAGTTTCGACGGTAGTAATATTTTGTCTTGCTCGTTCAAGACGTAATCGGTCGTCCCGTGAAATAAAATCAAATATTGAATTTCTAGTCGATTCTTCACTCTTCTCATCAGTTGCTTCGTCAGGCTGCTTAAGAAGACCTGTGTTGGCTCCGCGGATTGGCACATACCAGGCTGGTATCAAGGGACATGGGAAACGGTCTTTTGCACTGTTTTGAGACGTCTCTGCGAGATGGAAGCCAGGTAGCACTTTTCCAACATAGCCCAATGGTTTTCTGGAAAGATACAGTTTCGGAACATTTTGGGTAAACAAAAAAGCATGATATTATCTAATTCTTAGCACCCGACTGAAACGCATTAAATTACCTTCAAGTTTTGCTGAGGACAGAGAATTTGTAAATGATATTATGCTTCCAAGCTACAAGGTAATAGCAGTCTCGCACAGATGAATGTCTTATGTTGAGTGATTTTAAGGCCATTTCAGTCGACGGAGCGCCGTCCAAAATATTTCGCAAATTATCTCGATCGATTTCTGCAGTCTCAAAGGTAGGGATGCGGTAAAATTCCCTATTGTTCCCAGGCTTCTCAAAAATCATCTAAATTACGCTAATTTAATAGGCTGATGATGCAAAGTCGAATTCGATGTCGACTTTTTCATATCAAACCCTCTCCCAACATATCTCCTTAATCGAGCGTCCTCCACCATGGAGGGTGGGGTGTTCCTCTTTTATCATCGCAAACGCATTGTCTGATTCTGATGAATCACTTGTCAATCGAGATATATATTATACATGTACATAAGTATGGATCTACTGTATTCCTGTATGTACTGTATATTCTAAGCATGGATTTATTAGCTGAAGCGGTAGAACGCTCTTCACAACGGTTAATAATGAATGTGGTGCGAAAAGCAGCTAGTGATCAGGTTAGTTAAAAATTTATGGCATCGCAAATAACTACAGTTAATTGATTGCTCCTATCAAAAAATTGCAATTGATTGATTGACTGATTTCTTGCAATGCCGTCCCCACTCACCATAGTAGAAAAAACATTCCATAGTAATTCATTTAAATTCTAACCTTACTAATCCTTTCTTACTTACAACTTATCAGTGACGAACTATTTGGTGTATGACGCATTTGTCCGGCAGCCAGAGCGAGTCTCTGCAGGGAACGAGGCTGAAAATGAGTCTTTCACAGAGTGAAGTGCAGCTTATGCCTACTACGAATCTGCGCGTCTGCCGAGTTCTAGTTAGTTCCTCTTCTTGTCAGACAGGATCAAAGAAAAGCACATGTTAACGCAGACTGCAGTTTTTAAGGAAAAATGAAATTTTCTATATTTTCTCTTAACAACTGAAGAGCACTAAGTCTAGAGCCACAATTGTTGGCATGGAATGTCTTCAGGTCATTTCCTATCATGTCTATGTGATATTATGATGCTTCTGATCGACGATGTGTGCGAGAAATGTGGTTCAAAGTGGATGAAGTGGCCAGCATGTGGGTGTTTTCCGACTAGGAGGCTTACTAAATCTGAATGTGTGTAGCTTCGTAGATAATAAATTTTCCAGAATATGACAAACAATGACCCGAAGAGATTCCTTGTCAGAAATTATGGCTCTTGACTTAGTATTTTTCAGTTGATAAGATAATACAGAGAATTTCATTTTCCCAAAAAACTGAAATGTGTGTCTTATTGGATTAACATGTGGTTTTCTTGATCGTGACTGACAAGAAGCGGATTTAACTAGAACTCGGCAGACGCGTAGATTCTTAGTAGGCATAAGGTGCACTTCATTCTGAGAGTCTCATTTTCAGCCTCGTTCCCGCCAGAAACTCGCTCTGGCTGCCCGACTATACTTAGTATCTCTATGTTACAATACCTTTATCACAAATTTTGAAACTCTGTTTTAAGTTCCGCTATAGGCACGTGTAACTAATTATTCACTTGCTTCAATAAATACTTATCACTATAATTCGGATGCATGAACGCATTTAAGTCTGCAGTAAAATCTATCAATATTCACATCCAATGAAGAATATAGTTAACGGTACAGTATATGCATTTCATTTGAAGTGTCTACTCAAGTCACCATCTCAGCTGATAATAAGCAAGTGTGCGACTTGAAAGCATGTAGGCCCATGTAGCTTAATTCATTGAAATGATATACATAAGTGAATAATACAAAATCAATAATCAGCCTATTCAAGCGGTGATGATAAATAATTGCAATTAACTTATTGCTTCCTACTGTGATTAAAATCAGTTGATTGCTTGCCGAAAATTAATTGCAATTCATTTTTGCCAACCATTGCTGGTGGGTGAGCAACTGCTGAGGACATGGATGGAAACACACAGAAAATTGAGTATATTCAAACAGATTTTTAATTTACACACATACTACTGAATTAACAGAAAATAGTAAAAACATAAATAACTAAATTCAAGGAAAGGCTGTGAAATTAACACGGCGCGAGATGCAAGCATGAAAAACTTTGAAACATTATTTCTGATTTTATATTTGGAATATTTCTATTAACTAAGGAGAATTTGGACCCATTTTTCGTATTATCACGCGACAGCGTTGTAGAAAAATATGATTTCTGCGTCAAGATGATGTCTCAGATTCTTAGAAGGCTAAATGCTTCAATCTGTTTAAATCAGTAACTGAATAAGTTCTTTCAATCTTCTTCGACTTAACTTCTCAGGAACATAACCGGCTGCCGACATACACTTGCTTAGGAACAAGAGCAGTTGCAAGATTTGATGAATAGGAAAGTAAAGAACATGTGATATCTTGTAAACCACAACACCTCTTGTAATTTAGCTACACTCAAATATAAAGCATGTGTAAATCAAAAAGATGACTTGATACATTATCGCACATCGTAATTCGTAGGATTGCCATGATAATTTTAATACAGTTTTGATTCTGCGTCAAACGTCAAAACCACTACACAGAAAATATCTTATTCGGGAGTGAATAACGAAGACATTCTGACAATTGAGTGACAATAGATTGTCATTATATATTGTCAAGTGATTATAGATTACAGTTAGTGCGAAAACTTTCTTGATGTGTAGTGGTGAGGGTTTGATCCTGCCAATTGACAGAGTCGCGTAAGTGGTTCGTAGCTCAGTTGGTTAGAGCACAGGTCTAGTTAACCTTGGTCGTAGGTTCGAATCCTACCAGCCGCACATCTTTTGCATGGCAATCTGATCTATCGTGTATTTAATCTCATTGTTGTTAATTGCTTTCACGACATGGCTTAAGATGCTTTGGTGGACAATCGATCCCCGCTACTTGCCTTAATGTCGGCGGTCACAATTGTGACGTGTTATTTACCCATTGATTATTATTGTCTTGACAACTGGTGTGGTGGTGAGGGTTTGATCCTGCCAATTGACAGAGTCGCGTAAGTGGTTCGTAGCTCAGTTGGTTAGAGCACAGGTCTAGTTAACCTTGGTCGTAGGTTCGAATCCTACCAGCCGCACATCTTTTGCATGGCAATCTGATCTATCGTGTATTTAATCTCATTGTTGTTAATTGCTTATGTTCATATAATCGCTAGCGTTATAAATAGGACAAAGAATTGTATTAATATGAAATAGCAGTTCTTATCCACTATAGCTGTTCATTATTCAGCATACGGTTACTGGCAGAGGTCAGCGACAGACTTGGGATGATTTGATTTCCTCAGTTGGCGCTGCTGAAGTTTCTGCCTAGCTATTCGCAATCGTTTAGCTGATGCTTTTGATGACAGTGATTCTGAACAGTCACATAATACAGTTGAATCTGACGATGATTTTGATGCATGGAATGTTGACATTTCAGATCAGTATGTACATATCATACTACAACGGCTATCAACAAAATAGTCCTCGGACATCAGTGGCATACCTGTTCAACTGAACCAAGAATTAGTTGATTTCCTTACAGTTCCATTACAAAGACTGTTTGTGACTTGTGGCCTCTATAAAGCAAAGACGCTTTCTGATAATGTGGAAAAACGACATGATATCACAGGTCTCAAAAAATACCCCATCTTCCATTGATAAATTCCACCCTATACGTCTTCAACCTGTTCCACCAAAGATCTTGGAGAAGATTGCTCAGAAGAAAATGTGGTACTCATTTGTGGCGGCTTATGGCAAAACGCAACATGGATTTCGTCCAGCTCTTATTGACATCATAGAAATAAGTCTACTGGAATATGATGTCGGTCGTGTTGCTCTCGCATCATTTGATTAGTCTTCGACTTTTGATTGCATAAATCATTCTCTCCTGATCCATAAGCTTCATTCATTATCTTCTCCACCTGGTTGCAAAAAATGGCTGGAAATCTATCTCTATGTGAATGTACTTGTCGAGTTATAATAAATGGATCGCTTTCTCAACCCATGAATTATTGATAAGGGAGTACCACAGGGATCAGTGCTGGGATCAGCTCTGTTTTCTTTGTTTGTTTGGTGACTTCTAGGCTGCTGGTATTGATGCATTCGCTGCTCAGTATGCTGATGACCAGAATCTGATAGCGCCGCTATCGAGATCAAGGAACAGTTAATCTCCTATTTTGAGTGAAATTTATGGTATGGAAAAATGGTGTGAGGAAAATGAGCTCTGTTTGAATAGAAATCAAAGGCATTGATATGTTGCAAGAAAAAGTATGGATAATTGAAGTTGCTCACTACAACAGTGAATAAAGTTAGTATTCTTTGTGTTACTATTAACAATGGACTCATATGGGACGATCATGCTCGTGATGTGGTTAAGAAAAGTTACCGTAGTTTGTGTCCTCAGAAAACTGAAATACAACAAGAAATTGCCACCCTTTGAAATAAAAGCACAGAAGATCTTCTCATGATTTATATTGGATTAATTCGCTCAGTGTACGAGTATACTGTTCCTGTCTACGTGGCCTTACCTATTGGGTTATCTCGCAAAATCCGAAGGGTGGAAAATCGTGCTTATTTGTGGCACCCGGATGCGTGATGATGATCAAATGACTTACAGAAGAAGTTTGAGTAAGAAGATTTTCAAAGAAGTCGCTTCAGACAGCTGTCATACTCTACATAGATGTATTCCTGGTAAACTGAGATACTCATTCCATTTTCGTGTTCCCCTTTGTCGAACTGCAAAATATAAAATGGACATCTTCCTTCTTACAACTGTACTCATCAATGAAGAGCTTAAAGCCTCTCACTTTTGATGCTTCATGTGTAAACCTACGCACCATTTCGCCCATCACTTGCTTTGCTTGTGGCTTGCATGAATGATGTTTATTATCTTTTTATATACACCAATATTATGATTACTATTTCATTTTGCTAAACCGCTAGCAGTGGAGAAACGATTAGCGGATCATCACTCATCTATGTAGAGATCGCAATTCACCCAAGAAAAAACGGAAAATCGGGAAGAAACGGGTTTGAATGCATAAATTTGAAATATTTACATTAGACTAATTTCGTAAAAAACGGAAAAGACGGAAAATTGCGATCCCTACATCTATGTCAATAAATATTAGAAAAGTCAAATTTGTTGGGAATGCAGTCAGATTAGCGCTATGTTAGAATATTTGTGATATTCAATCTATTAAATCATCTTATTATCAGGTGTGGTTTCAGATGCCTGATGCACTATTAAATGACCAGAATGACTATGTAAACTGATGTGTGATGGTGAAGACTTGATCCGCCAAGTGACATTAAAAAATCGGTGGTAGTGGGTTCTAGTCCTACCTGACACACATCTTTTGCATGGAAATTTGATTTAACGTTCATTCATTCATTATGTACAAATTCAGTTATCTTGCTTAGCGATATCAAAATGGTACACCACCTCATGTGGGGCCTACTCGTTATATCTCTAACTTCTTAAAGAACTTATACTTAACTACGATGGTAAATTGTGATACGAATAAATTGATGATTGAACCCACTTTCATCATGCAAGGAATGATCGGTCGCCTACGCGAATATGCGGATGCTTGATAAATTGACGATTATTATTGAATGATTTAGACAGCTTCGACTTGCCTTTCTTTCTTTTTTTCTTTAGGCGCCGTCCATCCGTGCAATTCATTATCTTGACTTGGACCACCAATTGACCAATCGTACTTCGACATATCATCCGCGGCAAAAATATCATCATCGTCTTCTTCAAGTGCACTCACCCCGAACGCTTGACCCTTTATACCTCGACGTGCACCACCGATAGACAAAGTCTGTTTGCTGCTACTCTTACTGGTCAATGTCGGGAAAAGCGCCGTGCGCGGATCGATGCCACTGTAACCGATTCCAAACGTATTTATCTTCACTATAAACTTTATCTGCGGGATGTCTTGAGGACTAGAGAACAGTTGATCTTCATCGAATTCTTCACTGTTTATCTTGACAGCTCCAACTCCTTGTCCTTCCTTCCAACCAAATCTTCTCATTAACTTCACTGCGATGGGAAGCCTGAAACAAAGAGATAGAAATGAAATTTTTGACCATCGATACTTAGAAATCCAAAGATGCCTATATGAAGCTATATCTCTCTGAAACTTCAGTAATGTTCATGATTTGATTGACTGAGAATGGAGGAAGGAGTTATGGGGCATGAATTAATTGCATGAAAGACAAATAACGAGACTCAATTAAATTGGTTTTATGCTATATTAAATTTGTCACAATACTTAAGAGATAACTGAAATCATCACAGCAGCAATTCATAATGGAATATAATGCATACTAATTTGAATAATCAGTTGAACAAGTCCTCATAAGGACTGATGGCGTTTTCCAATCCGTAGGTGTACAAATGCAATGTTGGTGTGACCACCTGGATTATGCAGTTCTTAAAAGAGCTCAATGGAGCTTTCTCGTGGCAACGAATTAAAATTGATCAGCATTGGCCAAATAACCGGTAAAAATGGAAATCTTAAGACTTGAACCACTGCTCATTCTTAATATTAATATACTACTGACATCGATTCCAAACAATGTGGCATGCATGTTCAAAACAGACGTCTAATACACTGCAATCACTACAGATACTGGTAGTGGAAATAGAAAAGGACATATTAGTGATTCGTGTGGTAGCAGTGGTTGCAGCGCGTTGAAATATGTGCGAATGACATAATGCACTCATTGATGTCTGTGACAGTGTGTTCCCAAACGCTGTTTCATTCTAAAGATTTGGATAATCTGAACACGATGACAATTGTTCTCTTGAGCATTACCCGACTTCAAAATTGCCTTGCATGTATTTCTTGAACTCTATTGCCTGCTTTTCCATTTCCTTTCATGACTATCAGTAAGCTGATAAGTGAGTTAATTTTAATCGACGTTGATATTTGTCTGCGATACTTTCACTGTTATCATGCACTGCTGGATTTCCATTCATACTGAAAATCTCTATCACTTCAACTGAGATCAAGTCTCATCAATTTGAGTAAAAATTCCATGTAGTCAAATTTAATGTTACCTGACCGGCCGAATGGGACAAACCATCTCTCGCAGAAGATCCCCACTTGACTTATTGCTTGAGTCCGCATAGTCCACCCCAGTGTGAAGGCTTCGAGGTGCAATGCCGAACTCACCAAAATCTTCCGAATCCATGAAGTCCTCGGGTTTTTGGCGTTTTCTGTACGTGGCCTTATCGTCCAGTGAGCTTTGTTTCCTTCTTCGGGATACAAAAATTCCTGGCGTAAAACCTGCAAGAGTTGTGAAAACATTCTTGTGTGAAGGCATTTCAGATTATTAGAAAACCTATCATCAGTGGATTCAGTACATTTGAAATCATGAAGATTGATGGGGGTGGAGGAGGACTAACCGTTTACTCAGTCCCTACTCCTCAATCATGCAAGTGATTATACAGTAGTAAACAGTATATCAAAAGATCTCCAGATACACGGTTTAAGTGGGTAGTTGCCAAATATCTGACGTTTTCTTATTCGCACTGGCATTATCTTTTGACTATTAATGTCATTTTTATTACAAAATACACATCATGGAATTACAAATGCGTAGGCTTATCATAGATGATAATTAGCGCACTTTGATTATTATCAGGAATAGAATATGTTCTATCTTAAGAGCTATGATTCAGTGAAGTTAAGTCAGAAGTAATATCAAGAAAATAATTTTGCACTCTTTAATCGATATCATTTGTGTTATGAAATATGTATCAGCGTCCCCACGCTTCGTGGTTTTCACCACTTGATAACGAGAAATATTGTGAGTTAAAAATAGGAAGGTACTCACACCGCACAAATTACTCATGATTGTACTAAAAAAGGTTGTTGTACTCGAAAACATTGAATGCTTAATCACTATCCTCGTTTGTCTAATTTCTAAAGTCTCGAGTTATGATATCACAAAAATTCTCAATATATCTGAAATGCCTTGAAAACTGAAATTTGAATACGACAGCAGCAGATATTTACTTACCCTCCTCATCGGCCACAGTATTGAAATGTCCAGCACTGAATCCTCCTGTGAAGGCCCCATGAAACCGAAGTGGACGACCTCTTTCATCCAGTACTCGCTGTTCATGTATTGGAACAGGACGAGCTCGTCGCCTATCTTTAATCGATTCTTCTGAATCTGCAAAAAATGGAAAATGTATACTTTAAAAAAATTCTCTCTTTGAAAATTTTAACAAAAACATGCCCTAGATTTGTTTAATTGCATGCACTTCCAACAAAAAACTAAATCTACGGTAATTTTTACGTTCGCCAGTTCTAAAAAATATTTTTCGAATCAATTTCTCACTTCATGATATTTTCAATGGCATTATGGTGGCACGAATTTTACATTTAGTGCATTAAGTTCATCAAAATGAGGAAAGCTATATTAATTCTTTGAATCAGGACTTTGATGAATATGCAATGCATTATCTGTGGTAGAAGCTTCCATGTAATCGATAGAAACAGAAGATCATTCTTCTTTTTTCAGCGCGACATCTTTCAGTCTATATCGCAGACAATTCTCAAGACGTGCACTGCATTGCTGAATCGCAACAAATTAGCACACCTCGCATGTGGTTTCCGTGGCACCTTGTTTAAGTGCTTGGCCTAGTGACACTTCGATCCAGAGGCCGAGCACCGAAAGTGTCATTGGAAGTTGGCACTAGAAAAAAACTGGACTGTGGACTAAAGGCATCACAACGCTTCAGAAAAGTTGGACTATGTCAGCGCCGTCTAAGGTCCTAGTGGGGAAGTAAGTGACGCAAAGACTTCACACTCTCATACATGGCTGCACAGTCATAACAGACGGATTGACGCAGTGCGTGGTAAAACGCAAAAGAAATCGTCATCGTATAATGAAAAATGGCAAACACGAAATAAAGGAAAAGTTAAAAACCAAGCACAAAGGAGTGAACAGTTATAGACCAAAAAATCAAAATTGAAACTCAATTACATAAGAAGAACAAATAGCACAACCGTAACAGCAAATAAGATCAAAATACTGAAATTTAAAAATATTGCCAAATGAATACCGGAGAGAATTGGTAAATAACTTAAACGGACTGTTTGAGCTTCACTAGCTATTATCTCTGTCCTCGTTTCCTTCTTTATTTACCTTTATCTCCGTGATCACAAGTTCAACATTTTATAAATTCGTGAAGCAAATATAAGTTCATAATGTGCGGCTTATGAAAATCATTATGAATATCATTATGAAAAGAAACTGAATATATACTCGTCGGACACATTTGTGTCAAAATAGGTGGTGAAAGGTTCACCTGTTGGGATTCACCAATGCCAAATGCAAGTTATGAAGTGACGAGGATCTAAATGACATGAAAGCACAATTCAATAGCCAAAACAGGCTGTCAGTCAGTGATGTGGACACAAATCAATACTCGAATTAAAGGACATCGAAATAGAATAATCACTTGTCGGGTATGTGACACAGAATACGTGAAAGAGATCTTGACGTCAGGCACAGGACACAAAGCCAACAATAACAGGAAATGAGATTACCAAAATTGGGAAACAAATGTACTCACATACACTGATAAAAAGAAAATTAAATGCTAGGAATAATTTTTAAAAAAAATTATAGCATTAAAAGCACATTTACCAAGAATCATGTATACAAAAGCATATACAGTACTGTAGACATCAAACACAGTCTGTGAAAATTAAAGAAAATCTTCTAAGTAAATAATAATGATAAAGTTGCAAGGCAAAAAATTGAATTATATTGAAGAAATTCATAGAAGTGCAAAAATATATAGGCTCTACAACAAAGGACAAAATGGATACATGAGTTGCTGTAACAGTCCTTCAGCCGCAGATGTTCAACATTTTTCAAATAGTCATCACGATGCTTGCATCTCTTTCAAATGGCGTATATTACACAGTTGCCTTTTTAATTACCAAAAAATGCTTGAAATTAGAATTCCATTAGATTCAGAAAATGCATCACGATCGCCTGATGAACGGTTGCAATGATACTTAGAGTAAACAGATTTCACTTTTAACTTTTTGTTGCATTTATACAAGAATTTTCACCTTTGTATCATGCATCATTTTCCTTTCAGTTGTGGCAATCTGTTTTGGCTATTGAATTGTGCATGCATGTTATTGAGACTATGATCACTTTATAACTTGCATTTGGCATTGATGAAACTTTCACACCGGTTTCAATTGAGTCAAGTGGGATCCCTTTTGAATATCCTTCACTTGTCCTTAACTCTCATGATGTGAAATGTTAATAGCAAAATTGAAGTGACATTTAACGAGGGAATGTTTCTGAGTTTGGACGTAGAATTCATACTTACATGTTCCACTGGATGGTTCGTTACAAGCCTTGAGATGGTACTTATCAAACGAATTGGAATTCACTCCGAGATCTCGATTTACATCCGAAGAATTTACCGCCTTAGTGGAATTCTTGTTGCGGACTTGCTAATTTGAGTTTGAAGGAAAATTCTTCACACGGTCAGTTGGAGTCAGTGTGGGCACTAGCCTAGCCCCTGCAGTGGCCAACATATTCATAAATCATTTGAATTCACCTTCTTTTAAAAATTGGTGCACTTGAATATGTATAGGCTTACTTTCTGGCTCAGATATGTCGACGACATCCTCATACGATGGCCGTACACAGAGCAGCTACTGGGAGACTTTTTTGATTGATTGATGGACGTGGAGTCTGATAGGAAGATTGGATTCCTTGACCTGGTCACTGACAGAAGTGACGCCATCCCCCGCTAGCAGTGGTTCATAATTGAATCGTGCCCCTTGTCATCCAAAGCACGTATCCCAATAGTCTTACTCGTACCATTGGTTTCAGAGCAACTCGACTTTCCTTTCAAGCACTGGCTGACAGCGATTTGGAGACAGTTGAAAACGAACTTGTCGCCAATGGATACGACAAGCAAAAAAGAGATAAGGAGGAACTGGTCAACTCTCGATGAGCAATACGACTCAGATAGGCCGTCTATCAGTCGCTTATTACCCTACGTCCCAGGAGTCTGGCCGCACCAAAGCCGTTCTGTCAGAGTTTCATATTCACGTGGCAATGAAGTCATCTCGTACTCTGTCTGACCTTTGGTGAAGAAACAATATTGAAAAATGAGCGGTTGATCACGTGACTGTCAGCTAAAACAGCATACATGGAGGTGAATCAATTTGACGTGTGACACTCATAAACTTATTGCACAAAATATCGGAATTAAGTCGGAACACAGGAATTAAACATACGTCATCCTTCTATTTTGAACATGACGACTGACTCATAAAAGTTAAAGCGGTCTTGGCGAGTATACCATCCGGTATATAACCTAAAATTGTTCGATTTGAGGACACCCAATTCGTTCGATGGATCGTGAACCATATTACTTGCTAAAGCTCTTTTCGGTCCAGCACCGCTGACCATTTTCAAAGCAATAACATTTATAACATACAAATTTCAAAATATCTACAATGTTGTGTAGCAAAATTGCCCACCCAATCAAGTTTGCAAAGAATGTACGATTCTCTTACTTACACATATATTGACACCAATCAATATTGAACAAGCATTCTCTTACTTACACATATATTGACACCAATCAATATTGAACAAGCATTTAAGTCTCGTAAGAATGGTCAGAAAAATGCTAAAGAGAAAAAAACTAAAGCGCGTGCGTAGCCACCTCTAGAAGACTATTTTTGATAATTAACGGGAGTGGGAAATTTTGCTGTACAACACTGTATACTGTACACTATATAGATCTGTATTTATCCTTCAATTAGGATTAAGTGAAGTCTTCGGCAAATTTACAATTTATCGAATGTAAAGCCTGGTTTGTTGCTTATGATGCTCTTGCGCTTCGGGGACTGCGGGGACTAGATACTGCATTTACTTGCATAGAGAATAGATACTGCATTTACATGTTCATCTACTTATTCCGCGAGGCAATCGTCGTTCGTTGTGGGTCGGAAGGCATGATTGCAATATTCAGAAGACGTTTCATTGATGTCACGTGATGCACGGATTTGTAAATGTAGCTTCGGTGTAAATGTATCATTTATCGAAGACTAAGGAGAAATTTTGGCTATTACAGAAATGAAAGATGGGAAAACGATCGCAGAAACTCTAGAAATCATATACAACAGGCCTTTTTATGACCACACCAGCGGCAGCAGCAGCAAGACAATCAAAGTTTTGAAGAAAGAAACAGACCAACATCATCAAATCATTACGAACATTCAAACAATTAGTACAGAACAAATGATGATAGACACAAACTCCACAAAAGGCGCAGTAAATTGAAGGACTTATTTCTGATTGTTTGTTATGTAGATAATCACGAATCAAAATATAAAGACCGAAATCCATAAGAAACTATTAAACAAAACATGATCCATTTTAAAATAGAAAACATCATATTGATTGGAGATTTGAATTGAGTCCGACCGCAGGCATACTAGTATATCTTACATGTTGCGCATGTACGTAATCAATGTCTTTCGATATTATTGGAAATGAACATTTATTGACTTTGGTCTGATTGAAAATTGTAGATGACAAATGCAAGACAGCTTCAGATAAACTTATCTGATAATTCCCTACACCTTATTAATACCGATAGCTTAGGAGACGGAAAAATTTATGATACCCTAAGCCGATATCTATGCAATGTCTGTAATAAATTTCTCTGCTTCGATACAATGATTGCTCTGACCATGATCGTGTCTTATTGTTAGCATAGCTTCAATGTTCAGAGGACCAATTGATGATGTCCCGCAAAAAAGTCAATCTAATTGACTCATAGATTAATAAGCCAATACAGCTCCAGGTAAATCAGCAAATGCCAACGGCTTAGGTGACGGAAAAGGTTGCCTAAGATAAAGGTAATTTCCGCTACTTTATGCTTGAGTAACAACGAATGTCAAAAATTAATGAGGGCTTAGGTGTAGATATTTCATAAGTTACCTACTTAATGTATATCATACCTGCTGGTTTAGGATCCAATAAAGTTCCTAAATAAGGAGGATTTTGGTCCAAATCGTCGTTCTCCATTTTTGGTGCCAATTTTTCTGCAATAGAATGATATCAGAACAAAAATAACGATATAGAACATGATAAGAACAAAGTTATGTAATGCAAGAATAAAGGCATATATCCCGAAACAGCTGCAAAATGATGCAATAAATATTGTCCCTTTGAATTGCGCGAGTACTGCGGGGGAGGAAACGTCGTCCACCAGTCCATAATGACTAGATTCCGGCTTCTTTTGGACTACCGATAACTACTTGGCAGCGCTTGTAGATACTGCTCCCCTGCTTACCACCACCTTCACTGCAAGTAGGCTACTCCCGCAAATAACTAACTCAATCATAGACGTGTTGGGTGGCTGGAGGAGATGCCATCAACAAACACTGGAACTACAATGCGAGAAGGAAAACTCGGATTTTTCTCCAACAGCTGCTTGCAAAGATTGGCATAGGTACTAGGAAGAACATCCGAACATAGAGCCTTGCTTCTTTCAATGATAATGCTGATCGATGAATGTGCGATTCAAAGGGGGGGGGGGCAATTTGTATCCTAAGTAATTTGAAAAATATTCTACAAAAATCGCGACAAACGTAATCTAACCGCAACTTTTTTAATATCGCTCTAAATTCTACACATGTAGCCTGTAAATAGAACACTACTTCAATATATATCAGATTTCACTAAATGCTGAATACGCGAATAAGAACGGGATAACGGGCCGCCGGCGGAAATTCAAAATCATAACGTATAGTCACCACGGATATTCGTCCATCCATAATCAATCATAACGCATTGTAGACATGCACGCTGCATGCTTGGTGCATGTTATTGTCACTCATTAGTTCATGTCTGTGTCGCTTTCCTGGTGCAGTGTATGTATTATGTCTATGTCACATGCCTTGTACGTGCATGTTCAAAGTTAGCTCTAAGTTACAGTCTGAATTTCAGCTCTGTTCATTTGCTTGATGATTACAATAAAATCCTTACGAACAGCGCATTCGAACTTTTCAGTGAGCGAATGAGGTTTTTGGTCGGTCACTGCTGAACGAGTGAACTGAGCGAGTGGGATATTGCAGTTACTACCACTGCAATGACCTGAAATAAGAATTTGCCGTTCATGAACTGAGGAACAAAATAAACTGATGTGTTTCCTATGCATCCAATTCCTATCGATACAATATTACTGATATTGATGCAATGATAGTGCTTTTTCTTGTATCTACAATTCTGTGCACTTTATTAAGGGTAAAAAGTATGGAAGTTGCACAAAATTCTACTATCGCCATTTAGGCTACCTTAAGTGACCGTCAGCAAGTGTAAAAGGTCGAGCAGATTGATATTTTTTATCTAAAAATCTGACAAAATAACGCTTTAGATGGTCTACTTATTTATTATGATGTCCATCTGATACTAAATTTTCTGATAAAAAACTTTCGGCATAGACTTACGAACTTTCAAATCAATTTACTCTACATGATCTTAGCAGGCTCCTAGTTTGAGGCATTTTCCATTTTAAAATCTTATAACTGAGACTGTCATCATCTCAGACTGTCATCATACACTGTACATGCATAAGGGGTTTTCTCATCTCTCAAAGTCGCTAACTTTCATTCAAAAAATTACATTTTATACATGTTTTAAAGTTTCGATATCAGATATCTGTTTTCCCTTCGACACATACGACCAAAAAATTCACTTTAGATGCTTTTATTTGTATAAAGCGATAAATATAAAAAAACCTCAGAACTTGATCACTTAATTATCAGTAGTTTTCAGCATGCTTAACAATGAACATTCATTAGGTTGATAAGTACAGTGATGATTACTCATACATATTTCGAATTGACGAGAAAAGTATAACGCAGGCCTGAGAGCGCACTTTTCAGAAAATTCCGGAAAATCTAATGTTCTACAAAAACGTGTTTCCATACCAAATAGGCATGTGCTTGCACGCATGTAACAACATAGGCGCCGCAGGCGAAACTTCCAAGCTTTTGGAGTATAAAATGATAGAATATGTAACCTTTTAAAGCGCCACAAGTGAAGCCTTCAAGCTGAAGAAGTATTGCATAGTATTTAAATGCTTTTACAGCGCCGCAGGCAAAAATTCCAGTCTTTTGGAGCATCAATTATTATATTTTGATCCCTTTTATACCCGCGGGCGAAACCCTCAGTTGCATTGAGTATTGACTGGACAAATGTCAATGACACTTTGGCTTCCGTTCTTTAACAGTCATCAGATCTGATTGATACGAGGGAAACTATTTTGATGCAAGACATGATAGTCCGGCAGCCAGAACGAGTTTCTGCAGGGAACGAGGCCGAAAGTGAGACTTTCACAGAATGATGTACACCCTATGCCTACTACGAATCAGCACGTCTGCCGAGTTCTAGTGAGCTCCTTTTCTTGTCAGACAAGATCAAAGAAGAACACATGTAAATCCAATGGGACGCAGATTGCAGTTTTTAGCAAAAATGAAATTTTGTATGTTTTATCTGATTAAACGAAAATCACTAAGTCCAGAATCATAGTTTTTGGCATGGAATGTCTTCAGGTCAATTCCTTTCATTTTCATGCACCCCTGTCTATGTAGCTAAACGCATTTAGATTTGGCGAGCCTCATAATGTCGGCAAGCAAAAACATTTTGAGCAACTTTATCCACATTCAACCACATTCTCACACACATTGCCGATTAGATGCATGATAAAAGCATGTGCACATCATATGAAATGACCTGAAGACATTCCATGTCAAAAATTATGACTCTGGGTTTAATAATTTTCGTTTAATCAGAGAAAACATGGAAAATGTCATTTTAGCTAAAAACTACAATCTGCGTCCCATTGGATTTACATGTGTTTTTCTTTGATCCTGTCTGACAAGAAGAGGAGCTCACTAGAACTCGGCAGACGTGCCGATTCGTAGTAGGCATAGGATGTACAACATTCTGTGAAAGTCTCACTTTCGGCATCGTTCCCTGCAGAAACTCGTTCTGGCTGCCGGACTATGACCAGGCATACATGTTCATACTCAATCCTGATAAAATCTCGTTAAAATTGGTTAAGTCTAGAAGAAGTTGTCTGAAGGACTAAATCATTTGTAGGTGTGATCCTGACCCATGTACTTAAGCGTTGTACAAACTAGACATTTCAAATACTAATATGTACAAAATAGTACATGATAGTACGAATAAAACAAATTAGAATCAGCATCATTTATTCTATGTAAACACTATAACTACAACTGTTTACAACAAGAAATATAAAATAACTGTTTACACAACTGTTTCGTAGCAAATCTCACTTTTTGCTCATTTGGAAGAGATCATCTATAGTCATTTGCTTCTTTTTCTTCTTCAATGGCTTATCAGGCTCATCAAATTCGTTGTCTGGACTCTCATTTCTTCTGGTCTTTCTTTTCGATTTCTCTTTCCGGTTGCTCTTATCGGTCTTTCTGTTGGCAAAGACATTCAAATTTCTCTTGATGTGCCTCTTTCGAGCTTTCACAGCAGCTTGAAGGAGGATACTTTTCTGCTCAGCCTTTGAAAAGATCCTCTGTTTGGTCGAAAGCCCTTTCAAAGCTTCCTGTTTCTCATTTTTCTTTTCCTCATGTTTGGTATCTCGTTTTTTCGATGCGTTGTGCACCTTTTGTGCAAGGAGTTTTGGTACCGGATTGTGTAGAATATCCTTACGCAAAAATCGGCTGCATGATGTTGTCTTGAGATCACTTAAGTTTTAGGAACAGAAATGAAGGTTCGTTGGAACATTTTTTATAATCTGGATCATTCTTTTCGCATGGCAAGTGTAGAATAAATCATTGATTTCATATCATACCTTCATGAATTTAATACGGAATTACGAAACAGACATAAACTGAAAACAAAATCTATAATTGACCAGTTGACCTATATCTATTCGATAATACATTATTTTTTCAGTGAAAATTTTCAATGACCCTACCCCCCTCGATTTTATTTCATTTTTCAACGAATCTCGTGACCCAATAAAATGTTGGTCAAATTTCCGGATTTCCAGAAATTTCCGGATCACTCTCACCCCTGATAACGTGACCAAATAGATTGACATTTTACAAAATAATGAAAGGATAGTGACAATGCTAGAGTAGACGATATTGATAACAGCTTTAAGTTAATTGTTTTCTCGGGTTTTCATTAAATATAACTTTTAACATACTACCCGGTTCTGACATTTCGCCTAAGATAGTGCACCAGCAAGAATCAGTTAATGATGTCCTTCGATGAGTGTATGCATCGTTGCATTTTGACCACCGTCTCTGATAAACAAACTGGAAGTTTTATTCAAATGAAATTTGATTTGCAGTTAGAATAGAGTCTGTATCCTTAATGGAAGCAATCTACAGTGGAACCTTCTGCCTCCATCTGCACGATGGCGGGATTTCGGGAGAGACTTGTCGAAGTAGTAAAACGTGCCTATCTGAAAATATTGGGCAATGTTTCTCACACACTGAACTTTTTTTTTACAGAATTTTCACCCCTAGCACAGCTGTGAGCCATGAACGAAGCTAGGGGTTACTCAATGAAAAGTAACAAATTGTATTATTTTAAATAAATAAAAAAACAGATCTTCTAATCTGATTAAGCTGTCCCCATCAGAAACCTATTCGCAAGCCTCTTGAAAGTATCAAGATTGTATTGGTCAGGGAAAGTGGTCTGGGGAAGCTGATTCCAAAGCTGTGCCGTGCGAACAAAAAAGCTTTTCGAGCGACTCACAGTACGTGCGCGTTCTAAGCTCACATTATAGCATGTGAGTGCATTATCTCTGCGTGTGCTTCTGGAGAAAATCTTAGGTTTGGGTACGCACTCATTTACTGCAGAGCTGCTTCTACCGAAATAGTACCTGTAGAAGAGACTGAGTGAAGCAACATCCCGTCTGACGGAGAGCGGCTGCAACTTGTTAGCACGTTTTTCACCCATGAGATTCTTGACACGTTTCTCAACCCGTTCAAGGAGGTTAAGATGCGTTTGTGGGGCGCCTGCCCACAGATGACAACAATACTACATCAGAGGACGAATAGTGGACTTGTAAAGATAGCAGACAGTCTGTGGTGGAAGATAGCTGCTGGCACGATAGAGACTACCAATGCGTTGAGCTGCCTGCTTGCTAATGGATTGGATGTACGGTTTCCATGACAAGTCCTTCGCAACCGCCAATCCAAGGAAGGAGATGGAATCTTGTTCTCTGATCCTATTATCTGACATCTTAATGCTATGATCATCATCTCCTTTAAGTCGTGAGTGCAGAATACTCTGAATTTTTGAAGGATTGAAGGAAACAAGCCAATTGGCGACACATTCTGAGACCCTGCGTAAGTCTTCATTAAGAACGTCGCATAACTGCTGACGTTGCTGAGTGTTTTTAGCGAGTCGCTCATTGGAATTGAAGAGTGTTGTGTCATCTGCATACATTACCAATTTACTCACTAGGCAGTCTGGGAGGTCGTTGATGTACAGCAGAAAATGAGTGGGTCCCAAAATTGACCCTTGAGGAACTCCTGCAATTGACATACTTGGTGGAAGACTTTTGCCCATCTAAGATGACAGATATCTGCCGGTCACTAAGGAAAGAAGCAAGAAGTTTGTGGAGTTGATCAGCAACTTCATAGGACTTTAGCTTCATAAGGAGTCCCTGATGCCAGACTTTATCGAATGCCTTGGAAATATCCAAGGCAACTGATCTCGTCTCACCTTGTCTGTCAAGGACACGACTCACATGTTCAGTGACATATGAAAGAAGATCTGCAGTTGATCGAGAGTGCCTGAAGCCATACTGTTCTTCTGATAGAAGGTTCTGAGTTTCAAGGAAGTTAACAATGTGTTGGTTAATCACTGCTTCAAAAATCTTGCCAGCAATTGGAAGCAGGCTGATAGGACGGTAACTAGATGGAAGAGATGAGTCAGTTCTTTAGAACTGGAACCACGGAAGCTACTTTCCAACAAGAGGGAAACTCACTGGTGGATACACATCTACTGAACAGTTTAGATAAAAGTGGAGAAAGCTCAGGTGAAAGATACTTGAAGACCGAAACCGGGATGCCATCTGGTCCACTAGACTTAGAGATATCGAGACCGGCGATGATCTTTTTGACTGACTGACTGGAGAAATCGGTGGTGCGTGAGTGCACAAGCCAGTCAACACTGTGCACGTTGAAGTCACCAAAAACGGAAACTTCAGCGCTGGGATACTCTTGTAGAAGAGAATCGATCTTGTCAGAAAGAACATTGAAAATATCCGCATTAGTTGATGGAGAGCGGTATAGGAAAAATAGAAGAAGAGTGGTCTTTTGCAGCGGCGCAATGAAGGCAAGATACTCATGCCTTGGATCCTCTGAGCTAAGACCATGACAAGGTGCTTTATCCATCCGGTGAAATATGTATCCATCAGGAGTAACGTCGCTTGATGACACACTGGGATCTAACCTGGTTTCCGACAGGGCTAGAAGATCTGGGGTCTATTGCATAAAAGTTCAGAAGTTAGTAGCGGATATTTAGGAGTTGTGAACTGCTAAATAATAGTCTATTAAAATTCGGTTGCATAAACAACTAATGTTTACGAGTTTATCCGCTGCTAAACTTCTATCAGCGGATAAATGGAATCTCTGTCTGTTGAGGTACTATAATTATCTTGACCTACTTAGACTGCAGTTGATTGGCTTTTACTAATACCGTCGTCTGACATTAAATTTCACGCCGTTATTGCAAACCCGATACCTTGATTATTGTGATCAATTGATTAGATATTTAGCAACATGTTAACGCAGGCACAAAAGTTGATATTCTTAAAAGAATTGAAGGAAAGAAAGGATATATAATGTTGAATTTCGCAATACTCGCGAGTCATGTACACTTCCGGGATATTTTGAGCTACAAAATACAAATTTCAACTTTGGATCACAGACAAAGACTGCGTTGATGGAGTGATCGCCATGCCGGTTGACAAATTGATTCTCGTCTGTACTTGGAGCCTTAATTTTTATATGGGTACCATCTACCACACCACAAACGCGGATCATATTAGCGATTTCAAAAAATCGCATTGATAAATTTTGCATATCAGCTGGATAGGAAACCAATTGCTGAAAGAGTAGTTCGTTAATCGCGTGTACTACATTATAAATACATCGACAGACCGAGCTCTTGTGGACACCATGTGCATCACCAGTCAAGTGGTAGAATTCATTGTCTGATAGGAATCGAAGACAGATAGGAATTTGTTCTCTAGGGGAAAGGGCGTGATTTCGATGAGTTCTATGTTTCAGTTTGTCACCAATTTTATCTAGAATGAAGTCTACCATCGCAGTACTAAGTCTAAATCTTTCCCTGTGATCCTCATTGCAGTCAAAATGCTTGCGACTTTTGAAAACTCGTTCTTTCCTGTCGTTGTTGTTCATTTCGTAGTAGCTGGCATGGGAATCACCGTACAATGCAAAAGTAAGGGTGGATCTTAACCTATAGATTTTATCAGTGAAATCCGATATCTTTAATAGCTGCTAAACCAAGTGAACACTTTTATGCAACTGTTAGTTTATGAGCTCATAAAATTTTAGTAGCTCCTAAGATTTTATCAGTGAATGCTTAGTAGCTGCTAAATTTAGCAGCTGATAAAATTCTTTATGCAACCGACAATCTTTTACTAGCTATTATTATTAGCTGCTAAACGTTTATGCAATAGACCCCTGGTGACTTACCTTGCAGGAAGATGTTGATGTCGTCGTAATTGGACCTCAGTCCTCTTACGTTGCTGAAGCTGATCCTGAGAGGGGTTTTGAGCTTGGCGGCTTGACTACGTTTCTTGTGTGTCTTTCTCATTTTCATAATTTCTCATAGAGTATCGATCAAATAAACGAAAATTATACTGTACAACAAAGTGATACAAGAAACTTTGGAAGGCATCAGAAAAACGTAAATAATAGCAACAAAGCTGCAATAAATAATACGCAAAAAAGACACTTATAGGCACAGTTCATGTCGCAAAAGCTTGAAGAAACCCAAATGAGAACCCCTTTGCCGTAACAATGGGTACAAGTCAGGTAGGCCACAGAGGAACCGGATACAGCTACACGGGCTAAACCCCTCAGTAAAGCTACCCACGCATGTCCGTGGCAGTGGAACTGTACCGCCTTTTTTCGAGCAGTTGATCGGGCCTGCCTCCCAAAGCATTACCAGTGGGTTCGGGACCCTCGAACTACCTGACGCCCGTATGCCGTGAATACGTTGGATCTGTCACACTTTAACCTGCAACAAATGGGGAAGTGCAAAAGAAAGCAGTGGAAGGAAGTTCGATCACAAATGAGCCAAATAAGTGCCATGCCCAAAAACCTGATTCAACAACATGAAACATCTGATGACTGTTCATATCTCGCAAACCAGGGGGTGGTGTTAATTGGGACGGCCGAAGCCTACCACACATTTAAAATTATACTAACGTGGAGAAAAAGAATGAAAAATTAATCAAACATAAATAAATTCAATGACCAGTAAAATAAAAATAATATTCCATAGCCTGCTAGTTAGCCGTAGCACGGTCACAAACCGCCGACAATAAACCTTTCCGACAAGGTAGAACCCAAAGAAGCATGAGCTTCAGACGACAAAGCCTTATTGCGACTCCGTTTTCACCCTTTCACCGCTTTGAGGCCGCAGGTTGAGTGAGAACTGGTCACCGCCCTGGTGGAATTAGAGAATAGCATCAATCATCGACCTCTAACAAGGAGGTGCCAAATTGGCACAGCCAATGGATTTTAATGAGATGCTAATGAATGCTGACCGATCCCAATGAATGCCATGGGCGTGCCAATGGATGATAAGGGCTATCAGTAGATAATGAGGTGTCAATGAAAGCTAGGGAGCTGCCAACGTACGCTAGAAGGATGCATCAGTGGATGCTACAAGGAGAAACAATTGGAGGCAAAGGAGCCCTCATGAATGCTATTGATGCAAGGACACCCGGGGTAAAAATAGAACAGAATCTGAAAACTTTGCTATAAGTGAACCAATTAGTGTCAGAATTTCGTATTAGATCATGTCAATAGTTTGGACGCTATAGTCGATAAATTATGTTCCATTTTTACCCCGTCGTTTGGGGTAAAAATGAGCACCGAAGCAGGGGTGAGAATAGGTAACGGGGGGGGGGGCTAGCGGAAACATAATTTGGGACCCTAAGGGGCGCAAGGACTGGGTGATGTCTACCGAAAATATCCCGAGGAAATCTTCACGAATATCAAGCTAGTAAGAAACCCAGATTCATCATCAAAATTGCTACTATGCAGCATTATATTATATGTTTTTCGCATACTTGTTCAACATGTTTCTGTATTTATCACCATATATTGATTAGTGTTCATTATCAGTTAGCAGCATTTTTTGCTTTATGTAAAGAAACTAATACATGAGCCAAAACTCATGTAAGTAAGTAACTCTAAACAGCTTTCTCTTTTTTTTACTTTTTCAATTTCTTTAAATAGAAGAAAAATTGCCGCTTGTCTGATAAGGGCTGGAAAAATGCAAGTTGCTATGTTAAAGTTTAAAACATGCATCATAGGCAATTATGATGACACTGGCACCAAGGTTGGGCAAAAGCTTGGGTTGGGGTTGACCACAAGTTTTTCCACTAACTTCGGTTTTGAAACCCAAGTTTTTAAAATCTGCGCCTTAGTTAGCTGTCAGATATTTCGCTATAGGTATTCCTACTCCAACTAATTGCAAGCGAAGAATGGATGATGCATGTTGTGATGCACATGCACTAAATTATTCATTGAGATCACCAATATCTTCTGTAATTGAAACAATTGTGCCTGTTTGTAATTTTATAAATAAAAAGCGCACAGAATGCTTTCGAAGTCATAAGAAAGTTTATTGAAATTAGGAAGAAAAATGTAAACCTGACAAAATGTCTATAAAATGTCTATCTTTCAATGTAATTTCACATGCTGGGTTACCTTTGACAAGACCAGTCGAAATTTGTCAGGTTTACATTTTTCTTCCTAATTTCAATAAACTTTATTATGACTTCGAAAGCATTCTGTGCGCTTTTTATTTATAAAATATCTTCTGTATCAGAGGACTCATAGGATTTACTTTCGTAAATGTCTTTTATCAACAATAGCAGCTGGGTAATTCAAACGCAATGCTTCATTCATGTTCCTTTATTTTTCTACTGCATTAACGTTGCATGATTTTATCCACGTAAAGGCCTACACATTTTTGCCGGCTGAAACTTGTAAGGACGGAAACGATAAACTATTTATGACATGTAAGAAGCTACCGGGCCAATTTCATTCATACCTCTAATAAAGACCACTCGCTGTTCTCTCAAATGACTTCACATTTCCAGTAAGCATGTGATGCTTCCCTGGCCCGTCGGTTTCATGGCGTGCATGTGTCTGACTAACTAATATTAACATATTTCAAGGGAAAGCCTAAATACAAACCCTTTCCCTCGTCAGGCATGATTCCCTTAACAATCTATTTATTTTCATAATTCCACCGACTATTTATGCAGTTACTGGGAGTGGGTGATGACGACTTACTTAAAACTGATAAAAAGCCGTTTTTATTTCCTCTCCTCAAAGTACGTACTCATTGATAAAGTAGCCCATAAGCAAGTTTTTCTATACAGCCTGCACTTAATAATTCTCTTAATTAACTTTACCTCGTCATTAGTTTGTTTTTATCTAATTGATGACTTTCGATAAACACACATCGCATCGACATCAGGAATAATTGCAGATTAGATTATAGCTGATTTCCCCACTATGAATAAAGCTGATTTAAGAACCATCATTGTGAAATAGACGTTAAAATGGATGCGTCTCATTACGAGTTATCAAACAAACAAAGTACAATG
Organism: Prostheceraeus crozeri; assembly: GCA_907163375.1. Lineage (NCBI taxonomy): Eukaryota > Metazoa > Platyhelminthes > Polycladida > Euryleptidae > Prostheceraeus > Prostheceraeus crozeri. Next base: position 61,953 of record CAJQUW010016949.1, on the reverse strand, counting down.
TATTTGCAAAACATGGGAAAATCTTCTAAAAAGCACTTTTTAAATTATCGTAAAACCTGTAATGGAACGTCATGACGGTCTTTTTTTCAACCTTGTCTCTTGAGTGGCAGTATATTACATGCGTTCTATTAGTGGGTGGTGGTATAATTTTCAACATCACCAAATCTAAAAGTATTAAAGAAAATCGCTTGAATGAAGCTTGTATTAAGGTGCATGTTACCTGCATATAACTCTCAAATAGCGAAATGCTTTGCTAATTGCCGGATATATTATATAGCACATTTAAGTATTTAAATTTCGGTCTATTAACATGACTCATTATCTTGTAATTGAAACTTAATATAATGATAAATACATGTTTTACTGATATCGGTATTCAATCAAGATTCAATTTATTACTGATATCGAATATAAAGTATATTATTAGCATTGTTGACATTGAGCATCTAGGACTAACTCATCCGTATACTACTCGTAGTAGAGAAGGCTCAGCGCTTCGCACGATGGATACTATGTCTATCTAGTGTGTTATGCACGAAAGACTAAAGAAAGCAAGATGACGATCAAAACAAATCATGATTAACATTACAGTTACTCAGAGTTGGAACCGGGCCGAGCTTCGCCCTGTAAATAGAAGCTCATACGGGCCTGGAAATTTGGTGCATGGGCATGCACTTTCATTAGAATATAAATGAAATTGTGAACGTTTTCCAATTTCCGTCTGATTTGGTTTTGCCATAAATGGCAGCGAGTGACATCCTAAATCAATCTCTGCAGGTGTATCGCACGAATCAGTGTCATGGAGGACATCCACTTAAAGGAATTTGCGGCCGCATACTTCACGATGGAGGATATGTATAAAACTCTTTTGTTTACTAAAGACTCATGAGCAGTTTGTAGCGGTACCACTTGCTGCGTTACGCAACTTGCCTCGAGGAAGTAAGTGGCCGCTGATTGCTATTTTTTTATCAAACTGTGAATGGATATGAAGGCCAGAGATGGAGAAGGGAAACACATGCAAACAAATCATTGCTTGAATGAGATAGAAATTCCCATCAGTCTGTGTGCGCATCTTGCATGACAAGCCAGATGTTAAAGCTAGCTCATTACCCCATGCCTGAAAGCTTTCAATAATTTCACATCTGTAAAAGTATATGTGTGACGGTCTATGAGAAAAAGCGCGAATTCAAGCAGAAAGATTACATGCTGAGGTGTGACGACTGCAAATAGAGAACTTTTGTTAATGTCTTATTCAGTGATCCTTCGTTCATCATCCTTCTTCTGTGCAATATTTCTAGCTTTTTGATTGCTCAAGTCATGGATGAATTCATTATTTTAACAATTCCTTCGCATTATATTGCTTGGGACTGCTGGACAACGAGCCAAACTGCAATTTTGGAAAAAGTGACGTTTTGGTGTTTAAAGCTTCAGTTATTTGTCCATCGCAGCTTCAAAAGTTCATGGAATCTATCTGTCATGAATAAAGTTTGGACATAGCACATGGATTGCTAGAATTTCTTAAGATATATTTTCCGCTCTCAACAAAGCTACCATATCAATATTATATAGAAATTAGGCCTCAATAATACAAATTTTTAGATCAAATTTACATTATTTTAGGATGATGAGGAATGTTTTTACCGTGTTGTTGCCAGTAACATGCATAGTCATAGCAAGAGTGTAACGTTTTAACTATTCATATGATTATGCAAATTACAAAATTTCTTGAGATGCCCTCTTCCGACTCCTGGTTGCGCCACTTTAAGATATTTATGTTCTATAAAATGAGAATTGTTTTAGAAATTTATAAACTTTAGTTACAATGTATGGTGTGATGTGCATCAGTGTTCAATTCAAGCCAGAAAATCATCTTGCCGATTTTTAAAAATCCAGCCGTCATCAAAATCCGCTAAATTTTCAATAATCCTGCCCAATTTGGTGGATGATTCAACAAGTTAAAACTTTCAGATTCTGAACAGCACTACAATGAGACATCTGAGGACATATTCAAATAGATTTTACATAGGCCTACTGGTAACGACTGCAATGAAAAAGTTTCGCCTGTTCTTCGTATCGATAGTCTTTCACATTTCTCCTCAACAGTCTAGTTATTTTTTTCAGTTCATCCTTTTCTTTCTTACTTTTTCTCGTGAGCAGTCAAAGGTATTGAAATTAGACGCTCTTTCACGTCAACGTTCTCCCATTCAGTGTTTATTCTTCCACCAGTGTTAACGTGGTGATAACTTAAGTAATTAATTAGCAATGTGATTAATACACTACATATGTCGAACGATTTTATTATAGCGGGCCTGAAATAAAGTACTAAATGGCTTTGGTCGGGTCTGGGACTGAGGACGACGGGCCAAGCCGGGCTTGGGCCTCAAAGGTAGTCCCGGTTCAAACTCCGCAGGTACTTTATGATTAATCAAAGCAAATAAAAGGAGAAAGAAAATGCCCATTCAGAAGCCACAAAGACACATGAAGAAGTGCAGCCAACACATTAAGCACTCTACATCGAGCAATATATAGTCTGTTTTATCACTAACTTAATCTGTGATCGACCAATAAACTTTTGTCCATTTCGCTAACGAGCGTTTTGAAAAATGCTAAACCCAGTTTGAAGGGTACGAATATCATGGTGACCGCGCAACACTGAGTTACTGACATTTTTATTGACGCTTAGGGCCCACGATATGCTATATACAGGTAAGAGAACGCGGTGTCACAAAAAGACTAAGGATGTCTTCTTCTATGGAGGCCCATACGTTACTTTTATGCTACGGGGACCATTTTCAGATTTGATAGGATTACAAGTAATCCAAGAGTCAATTTTAAATAGTTATGAATCTTTCTGCGCTTGTACACTTTAGGCCCTATTCTGCGACTAAAAATACATTGGATTATTAATGCGCTAGGGTCATTGATATCAACTAATTAGTTTCAAGCTGCTTAAGGCGCCGCAAGCGATTCTCCTGGAATGATTTTTATAAGTTTGGGATATTCAGTGCCGTTAATAGGCTACAAAAAAAATTCACATTTATCGAAAATTTGAATACTTTAATTGCAAAGCTCTTATATAATTTTATGAATACAAACACTCATTCATCAATGACCCATAATAGAAATCCCATTGTTTTGCTGCATTTACTGTATACACGGCATCTGATTTCTATAGACCCCAAAGTTAATGACCGTGTCAATATCTGTGGCATCTGTGGATTTCCATAGATCAATGTGTGAAATGATGACAATGATCAATGAGGTTCATCTCCTGGCTCTTTCTTCACTGCTCACATTGCTCAAAATTGATGCTATTTATTAACAGTATTATGTTAGTGGTTAATCAACAAAAGTTTTGTCTTGACATAGACGGTCGTTTTGAAATGGCGCCTACTTGCTTAATTTGGCAGTCGACAGACTGAAAAAAGAGTAAAAAAGACGGACGATATTTGAATGTACTGCATGAAAAGTCAAACTTTCCGCTTCGGATTAACTCATGTTCAGATTTTTTTTATTGAGTAAATTATACACATGAACTAAAATTCTCTCCGAATTAGATTTGAATCGGGTGTTTATGGTGATCACGCTCCAGTTTACGTCATAAGATAATCTATGTTCTCTGTCTGTCGATTCATCCACCGATTGAGAACTGTTCCCCAATTTTTCATTCGATCGTCTTGTGCTTCTTGTTAGTTGATCATGATGTATTTTCTTGAGGCGACAGTCTGCGTTTTCCTCATATCGGTGTGACCTGGTTCTACTCATCTAGTCAAAGACATGTTATCTACTCAAACCAAACATAATGATAGAATTGAAAAATCGCGTTCGACATTAAATTTAGTAGTTTTGACTAAATGCGGACATAGCATGTAGATAATTGACCAGCCGGCTAAAAAATCCAAGTTTTTTTCGAAAGGGTGGAAAAGTTTACCGAAAAAAACGACCACTTGTTTGTTTCAACTATGTCCGTACATTGGACGACTATCTGTGTCTTGATTTGTTGACGGTCGTGACTTTCTGATTTCCTTATGGTCTTAAGGCACACTGTATTTCCAAATGCCTTGGAATAACTTCCTAGTGCTGGGTATATCGCTCTCGGTTTGTGCGACTGTGGGGAACAGTAGTCTGGTAAGAATAGAACTCCTTAGTAGTGACGCAATAGAGAACTTAGTGTAGGCAGACTCAATAAAGAGTTCTACTAGATAATGCTGATTTCTTTATTCATCATTGTCTAGAGTACGCATACGACATTGAAGCATGAAATCAGTCTAGGCAAAGCAGTGGAGAATTATTTGCCACAATCAACACTCTATTGATGAAGATCAGAAAACGTGGCTAGACTCATACGCAAATATCAGTTATACTCTCGGACAGAGAGATCGTTCTTTAAAAAGTAATTATCTCCTACACTGGGAATGGTCTACGGGTGAAGTCGACAGTTAGGTGGATTAATTTAGCTCGGAAATCCTATGTCTAACTGCGTGGATTAATTCACACACTAAACCTATGTCTACCCATACGTGGATTGATTCATAAAAATCTTTACTAGACATCAAATTAAACTTTTAACATTTAGTTGCACTTTTACACGTTAAAATGTGTGAATGAGAGGAAAGTAAGGGCTGAGGGGGAAGTTTAGCTCAAATGAAGCATTTTTTGAATGTTGCCTCCATGAATTCATTAGGAGGAATAGCGTTAGAGAACAAGGTATGTCGTTCCAGGAATTCATAAAAATCATTCGGCTCACGTGTCTTGTGATTATTAGCGTCAAATTTCGCCTTTTTTCTGTTTCACCAATTTTTCCTTTTATCAAGACTTTCGTCAAGATCGTCATGGCGATGTGGTAATTTTGTTGTTAACCAATCCGTAAAAGAATGCATTTAAATTTTCAGACCTATAGATTTTGTTACATCAACGATTTTCAAACACCGAGGTTTTTATTACACTATTATATATCTTTTGATTGACGATTCAATGTAAACATTCCATATTTTGATATATAGCGCTTTTGATTAAATAATGAAAAATTCTATCATATGTTCGCAATTAAGTGTCAAAAGTGTCATTTGATGGCTTGCAAAGATTTGATGAATTAATCCACGCAAGGGTGGACATAGGGTTTACTGAAGTAATTAATTAGCGTACAGGTAGACTAAGGATTTTCGAACTGAGTTGATACACGCGAAGGTAGACTTTAACAGATCTACGGTATGTAATGTAGGCTGTAAGTATTTTTGTTCATTTCCAAACAAAAGGGATATAGCAACTGGAAAATCAATGCTTTATTTTGCAAGCACTGAATCACATTTGAGTCAGAATAGAATAAATGTAACAATTGTAAGATGTTCATTGAATTTTATAGGTTTCGTTACCTAAGTGCCTATGGTACCTATGTTATGACAGTGCATAAAATACCGGTGCAATATCCTCAATACCCCAAGGTCTTCAATACCCCCGTATTGTCATCATGCTAGGAAAAGGATTTGCTACTAGAATGCTGATTAGAAAATTGTATGGAATTCACATGCAGCCGAAAACCAACAATTCAGTTAAGTGTCACCCACGATTTTGATCAATTTTTCAATTTTCTGTTACGAAATAAACTGGTTAAAAACATATTTTATGAGCATTTTACGCAGCATAAGCTATTACTAAAGACATGAAACAGTCACCTGCTATTCTATGCACAATTGTACGGAAAGAATAGTGTCGCTCACGATCAAGGTTTCGCAAAATCCATCTCGGCTCCCTTTGTTGGCTTTCAGTGCATGAAAATCAGCCGCAAATTTCAGATTTTGGGACTTCCTTCAAATTTTGCATGTGCATGAAATAAGCAAGTGCATTCGCATGTATTTCTTCGAGGAATAATCCTATTTTATCCTTCTATTTTCATGGCTCTTAGATAAGATGTCATGTCACTGGGATTTCAGTGCCAAAAGAACATCTCACCAAAAAGATCACTTACATTAATATACATAGGTTTAAATACAGGCCCTTCTGCAAGAGGCCAATTCCGGAAAAATTGTGTGGACAGTCATTTACCAGAATTCCTCTTAGAATTGCTAATTTTCGCTGCCAGTGTGCATTGCCAATCTGCACTGACAAAAATGTTATGTTCTAAACTGAGATAGAATGGACAGAGTCATCATCACTAGATCAACCATGAAAGTACGACTAGATTGAGTAGCATTACAACGTTGGCACTTTCGAAGCTATTTGTTTAAGATGGACAACCACATGACTAATTATTTTCCTGAACAGGCTTTTTCTACTGATGGTAGCGATTTCAAGGAATTTCTGGCCATAAGAGGCCAGGTCATCACACCATTGCATTAAAGTTTGAAAGCGCGGTAGAGGTCATAGACAAAAGTAACCTATGTAAGGAATGGACTAAATCTATATACGGTGAATGCATCGACGTAGAAATCGTGAAGGACACATGAAGGGCTTCAGTTCAAGTAGGATGTCTCTTTGAACATTGCCAAGTGGTGGTAGTTGAAGCACGAGAATTCAGTGCGGATTTTGAGGATTCAATATTTGTCAAATGAGCTGTGTCTCAATTCGATCATCGAGATGACCCCACACATAATGACAAGACTTTTCTTTAATAAATATGTTGCTTTATGGAAATGATTATCAGTTAATCTACAGTGCTGATGTTCATCAAATTGTATTTCTCTAATGAAATCAGTATGTTTTTCACTTATGCTACTATTGTGTTGGTCTGGTGCGCTTTGCATGAATGATAATGCACCTCTATCTGACTAATGCTAATAGGTGCTTCATACGCCGGCGTATGGTCTAGTAAATATAATTGAGTGGCGCAGTATGACAAGTAAGCGACTGACAAATTGCCTAATCGCGCTTTTATGGTCTTTCCAAATCATCGGAGGCAACTATCCACTATAAAACAAGCATCTTGAACCTGTCACTACACTTAATTTGTATTTCAGCATTGTTTGATCTTGAAATTAGCAATAGTCTAGATCTTTGTAGTGCATGGGCGTAATATAGCAAATCTTGACCTCTGTAATGAATATTTTTTCCTACGCAAAGGCGTACTTAAATTTCACATTAGAAATAATGAGCCTAATATAGTTCTGTAGACTAGAGGTGTGCTTTGGTCCCCAAAAACAAGCTTCTAACTGACCCGAGAAAATCCAAGAAGAACCCAGAGCCGACTAGACACGAGTGTTGCCTGCCAACCCGACCCTACCCAGAAGCTCAAGGAAATAATTGAATTCAAATCATTCATTCGATCAGTAAATTTCAGCATAATGAAAAGAGCAATTGTCATGCTACCGGAGGAATCAAATGAATTATGTTCACTTGCGAAATCAAAGTTGGTGTCGGTTCTTGGTGTTGATTTTTCCCCTAATCCGATTTATTTCCTTGGTCAAGCATCCTCTACTGAGAAAGGAATCATTTCCCCTTGCTTTTCTCTAAACATGATGGTTGGGTTTTTATGAAGACATCAATCGAAGGAGTTGTCAAGGTAGCTCAGAATTGTTTATATCTTCAGTGTATTACAGATTCAAGAAGAAGCCAAAGATGATGTTAAATGGCTAACTTTCTTTTTGTAGAAAAACTAGAGAATTAACCCGTACGGTTTCGTCCATTCTCATCAGGGATGTACACGGCAATGAATTTGCAGATGAGAAATGGTATTATGCTAAGCGAGTTGACATGCGTCATGCACCTGTCTACATGTGACGTGTATGACATGTGTGAATTCTCTTAACATGATGCCATTTCTCATCTGCAAATTCATTGCCAGGTACTTACATCCCTGAAGAGAATGACCGAATACGTTTGGTCAAATTTTCTGGTTTTGAATTTTCTCTGCAGACTGATTCCAGGGACAAATTGACTCAAATTGTTGAATCTCTATTCTACCATAGTTCTTGCAATTTGTTCAATATAAGGTCATATGAACAGTTAAACTCCAAAAAAGCCTTAGCACATGCTTGCCGATCTTGTAGCGGTCCCCTGATCCTATGTGGTTCCCAATATTCTTGAAGCTCTTCAAGAATAGATAATCGATGACCCAGCATGTCATGTGAGACTGTTTACGATCCACGTCATTCATCAGAATCGATCCATTATGTTCTAAAGGATGTAGCACCCTTTTAAAGATGTAATTCGATCAATTTCGATCAAAATAAGCTAATTTTATCTCTGAATATGAAAGTATTGAGTGACCACGACGCTTTCCTGTAACTTTCCCACTTACTTGGTCGCTAGTTTGCCTGCAAATTCATGTCAAAGATTATGATGACGTCACAGCTGTCAATTCACGCTTGCTGAGAAGCAGAACGCCATACATGTATGCTAGATAGGAAGTCCGTTGTGGTTGGCTGATAGAGGAACCATGCAGTATGCAAGAAAACAAATACCTGAATGGACCTTAGGTAACTAGGATGCGGTATATCGAAAGATAACAAAATGACATACATGTGTCTGATCACGATGCAGAACGTTCACGTCTACGAGAAACAAAATTCAACAACTGATTGCTCTCTGTTTATTGGCTGTCAGATTCTAAAGTGTATTTTTTACAATGCGATAAGAATCAGAATTATTCGATTACTACAAGAAATATGCCGGTAGTGCAATTCAACATAATAAGCTTCTGATGAGTGGTACGTCAAATAGAAGCTATCAAAATCCATATCCACTTCATCGGAATGTTAGGAATATTCATCGCAATATTCCTTCAACATCATATATCTTGGATCTTTTATTATATCTTTAGCCTATCTTAGAACATGCCTCATCGGTTTAAAGTGAGCTCGAATGCTATTACACATTAACCTTTCTAGTCTTATGCCTTATGGAAAGCTGTAGAATGCAAGATCCTTAGGATCTTCGGTTTTGTTCGTTATATACACGTACATTTGCATGCGCAACATTGTATCATTTTGGAGACTTTGTATGTGTTTAGAGAACACTGTCAATGACGTACATTCCTTCCCGTTCATTTTCTCCTTGTGCATTGATCCCTTTGCGCATAGCTGATTCGTCACGAAGCATGCTAACAGTGGTGTATCAGATCATTAGCAGATGTGACGTCATCTCCTAATGTTGTTGATTGCGGTTAACTGAGGCAGCAGACGTGCGACTAAGTTAGCAAGATCGATTAGTCAAGTCAAGCAATTAAGAAGCCATTGAAACAGGGTTTGAAATTTGCCCGAACTACACCTTTGAGCAATGAAAACTCCTTTCGTTGTTCCAAGAGCACAATTCCATGATCCAGACTAAATCACTTTACGATGTGGAGATTTTGCTTAAAACTTATATGTCACATCAGTCGTAAGTGCAATAGAGCTCCTCTTATCCGGACACCTGGCACCAAGTATTCGTTGTGAATCTAATAAATCTTAGTCTTGGGAATTTAAGAAATTCATACTTTATCAACGACTGTGTTATTATTCATTCCAATTTTATCTGTGGGGCCTATTCGCCTACGCAGGAATCGAAGAAAAATATGAGTAAAAACGGAAATAGTTTTATTGGTAAGATAGATAAGCTTTGCTGATTTAAAAAACCACATCATCTGGAGTGCAAAATGATACATACAAGGTTATTAAATATGAAAAAAATCACTTCTGATATTTTCAGACCTAGTAGGCCTAAAGACAATCGAATTTTTCATGACTTAAAACTTCGAGTTAGAATCTCCCATCCTTTATTAGCAACCTCAACTAACCAGAACAAACGCTCTCATGGAAATTATGTCAAAACCCTAACAACAGAGCTGTTAGTCTTGAAGAGGTTGTAACTTGCATAGTAGCATGTAACAGGTATCAACAATATTATCGTGATAGCACTGGACGTAAATTGCACACGCGACTAACTGAACATAGCGAACTGCTCAGATTTATCGACCTCCAAGCATTTAGATCAGTGTGGCAATAATGAAACATCTGTGGACATCTTAGACAAAGATCACGATGTTGTTAATCTCTTAATATTCCGTGAGGCAATGATCATCGATATCTTGCATCAAATCAACAGTAAAGATGAATGTAATGATTTACGCCATCTGATTTTCTCTAATGGCATTCAAATTTTATATCTTCCACGAACTAAACCTGTATATAAAATTGTGTATTCCTACCCACGAAATATTGAATAAAATTATGTATTGAATACATATTGTATCCTCTAGTATCTGGCAAATTTATGCATAACTATGTACATACGTTTGTAGTCTATCAATAGTCAATTGTTGATTTTTTGTTCAATTGCTTAAAAGTGAATCAAAATTATGCATTTCATATGTCACCTAGGAATCAATGCTTTTGTCACTATCAACTTTATAAGTATACCATATAACTGATGTTTTGCCTATATTGCGAATTTCTTTGACAGTATTTATCTCCAAGGATAAATATTCTTCGATTTTTCCTTGTCGTTGTTTGACACCACATTCTATTTCTTGTCTTGCTCTATTAACTCAATTTTTTCTGCTCAATTGAAAAACATCAGGAGTACAAAAATGTCAATAATTTTGCTGTCAATAAACATTTGGTTAGTTGATGTGTAAATGGCTTAAAATTAGATCAAATGCGTGAAATTGAGCAGTTACACATTAAAATCCATGATAAATTAAACATCCTCCTAAATTTTCACCTCGTTATGACTGACTATGGAATTGGATTTTTCATGCACATGCATGTCTACAAATCCCTAGATGGGTCTAGATCCATTTCTATGTGAATAATCAATTTCTTTGATAGCGTGTTGTGCGCTAATGATTGCATCAGCGATAAAGTTAGATTGGGCTACATGGATGCGAGGGCTGTCCATATGTAGGCCCAATAAAGCAAGATTTTGTGATGAATATCTCCGTGCCGATGTGCGAACTTTATCCAACTGAGCTATATTTATACATTGACGATTCAACGTTTGTTAACGATTGACCACTAATCTGTTATCTATTTCAGGCGGAGGAAAGACATCGGTGAACTTTATTCCATTAGGGATGCAGACTAGGGGCATTTTATGAATGCGAAGCCGGAGATTTAGAGGGAAGGCCTTCCGACAATCATGTGGCTTGAAATCGAATTAATGTAATAATTTATAGATATTTACCAATTTCCCTTTTCCGTTTTTGTCACAATAATATGAAGACTTGCAGCTTCTGAAATTGTAAAATTATTGAAGGCATCTAAAACAATGCTTAGTGCATGATATCCCAGCTCCTCGAGCTTAAGTTAATGCTACAAATTGGAATAATAGCTAAACTGAGAATAATTGATTAAAGTTGGCTACCGATGTATTGGAAATTTCTGCAGACTGTCAATATTTGTATTCGTTTTGAAGTGTTCTTGTTCGGGCTTTGCTAACTATACTACCGCTTTCTGTGTTACTGTTTTCATAACTGCTGTTCACTTGAAGCTGTATAACGTTTGTATAACAGAGGTGTGCTTGCTCATAATGTGTTTAACGACCATTTACTGTTTCTTCTTACTAACTCTCAAAGTGAACTTAACAGTTATATGATAGGTAAAATTGAAAAGATCTGAAGTTGTACGTTTGACATCGATTCGCCATGTTTTATAATTTACATTGATAAAACCTACGGAAAAATCGGCAAATCAACATCTTTTATTTCGAACTTGAGGAAAAGGTAACTAGGCTAAACATTATCTAATAAGCAATTTTACCACTTTGAATTGGCCTAGGTAAACTTTTCCTTGCTTTTCTTTGCATGTTCAATGTTCATATAGTTTTCTTAACCGATTTTTTGAAGTTATTGAACTATGTCTTAGATTGCTATAACAAGATTGAAGTTGAACTTGACTATAAGGGTTGACTATCAGCCGCCGAATAGCAATTCGAGCCATCTTTACTACGTCTTTGAGGCCTGGTTGGGAATGATTGAAAGGACTCCCAATTGGCAATATTGTGAGCAATCTATTAATTAAATAAAATATTTCGAAGAATGGACATAACACATGACCAAGTAACCTGTTCTGTCAAGTTAAAGAGTTGGTCCATTAGAAATTTGATGTAATGAGGACTCAGAATGCACAATGCTAGTGTATGTACGATGCATAATTTTTCTCTTTCTAATAGCTTTGTGCACTATATTGTGTAATATAGCCTCTAAACCAACCTTAAGTTTTGTAAATCGGAAAATGATATGAAAGCAATATTCAAAACAAATAAAACATAGATGTTCCTAAAATATAGCTCTGATTAAGAAAAGTGCTTTTCAGTCTCCATTATTACATTGCACCGACATATCAACATCACTCTTTTTCATATCTCTACTCTATACCTTATGACATTTCATCACAACCGTCAATACCATATCTGCACGAATTCACGCATCTGCGGGGTTCTTCCGTGAGCGCAAATTTTTTAAAAAAATGCATATGGGCTCTTAACAATTTACTTATTAACCCTATTTGCCTCAGTCTTTTTCTTGGCGGTGAAGCATTAAGGGGTAGGGCATTATGATCGCTCCCTGTGATCTTCTAGACCATCAACTTATATGGCATGGCATTCATAGGCATACCTACTTTGGATATTCTCTATCCGATGGTGGCATCAGTTTTCACTCCAAGTTGGTCTTGTTGATATAAATAGCATTTTAAAATTCAAACAATCATTTTTTCAATTGTCTCTAAAATAGTCGACAGAATTTCATGAAAATTACAGTGTTACACTCTTAATGACTCTTATAACATTATTATCATTATTTTTTCTTTACAGTTCATCTCCAATTCTTGTAATGAATTTTTGTAAAAGTTGAAAAATATTTGTATGAATCATATCAGTAAGATTTATGGCTCTGCGTATCAATAATTATATCACTTGATCTTTCAGAACAACATCGGTGAATACTAGAGAAGTTTGGGTAATTCGCTCAAAGAGGCAAATAGGGTTTAGTAATTGCTGTCCCATCGTCGCTTACCACCTCTAGAAATGTGTAATCAATGCATATTGTGTATTTGAAAGCTATTGTGTACTAAGTTTGGAGACTAAACTAATTATCCTTTTTGCTAACGAAAGATAGCATCAATCTATCGCATTGCATGAAAGATTGAAAATTATGGTCTAGTCACGTTGAACACCGTTCACACAGGTGAAGTCGGTGATATGGCACGTACCTGTATATGGAAACAATGCGCGCTACATCAATATGTGTTGAGAGCAGAGATTATCTAAGGCCATCTTAGCTGGTAGAGCGCCGCATAACAATTTTTGTGTGACTTGTAAAATATCTCCCGATTTCAACAGGGTGTAAAGCGTGGAGCTGTGTAAAAATTCCCATTATTTCCATTGGTTTTCAAGAAATCTAGCGAATTATACCAAATGTAATAGGCTGATAGCTAAAATGAAGTTTGATGTCGATTCTTAGATTTTTATTGCTCCCCGATAAATAAATATTTCCTGGAGAAGGGAGCAGGTTCCCCCTCCCTTTCTCAAACCTAAACGTCTGATTTTAAGAAGCTATCAATCCAAAAAAAATAGTCAAGACGGCTCAGAAATCATTTCAATTTTCTACTGCAAATATGCACATATATTCAAGAAGCTGCGAATTGATATTCACAAAGAAATCATTCAGATAAAAAAAGCCTATTGGCCATCTGAGAGGACGGGTGTGGATTTAAGAAAGAGAAATCACGTAATAGCTTGTCAATTTGAAATGCAAATTTTGCAGAATAATTCTACATTCAAAGTTAATCTAAGGAATGGGGCTTTTTAGCTCTCCTTTTACCAAAGGTTGTAAAATTAGCACCAAACAACTGAAAGCATTTAAGTAATTAATTATTTTTTCCATTTATAATATTCGCTAGGGGCCAGAGGGATATGCGTAAGCGGCTAAATTTGTACCTATTCTACAAGCACGAAGAAAAACGGCTCATGATGCGTATAATTGTATATCCAGGGATGAGAATTTTCTGCGGATCCGGATGCCCCAATAAGTGGAAGTAGAGTATTCTTGAGTTTCAATTTGGGGCCCATTGAAATCAAATTTTCAATTTTTGAGGGCACAACATACAGAGTGGTAAAGCATCTTCAAACAATTTAGGCTCTTTAAGGTGCAGATTAGTAGCAAAATCTCTTCCATGAAGTGTACTCTGTAGACATTTATCTTCAGCTTCATGTATTTATCAATTTTATATAAAACTTTTTACATAACTTAATATTTTATTTAATTTGTATTTAATTCTTTTGCAATGTTCGTTGTCTATAAATGCACTCAGACTTCTCATATCGGGACATTGCCCAAGTCTTGCGGTAATTGATGAATAATGCAATTTAGTGTATCATCGAAAAAATCATTATTCATCTAATTTCTTATATACTTCCCTGCATTCGATTTGAAGAAAAATAGGACTTAGAATAGACATTTTACATGTTGCTGTAGTAAAACACATTTCAAACCTAGACCTGACGAATAGTAAATTTATGTACAATCATACACACACGCATGTTGTCTATCAATGGTCTCCATTATATTTATCTAATTGTTAAAATTTGAACTTAACTCATGTATTCCTTGTGCCACACAGGAATCAATAGTTTTGTTACTGCTTTAAACAGCTTTATAGGCATAATGTATATTTTGCTTTGTGCGAACATCCAACACTATTTTTCTGTCCCTGATAGGCCAAATTCTTGGATTCTACCTGTTTGACACTGTTCATATCATATCTTATCCTATACACTCAATTTTTCTGTTCTTTTGAAAAACATCGGGAGTACAGAATTGTCAATAGCTTTTCTTCAGCAAACAATTAGGCCATTGATACGTAAATGGGCTTAAAAATTTTGTAATTTATGAAACTGTAAAATGTCTCATCAACGGCTTGCTAGTGTCTATGATAAATAAAACATCTTCCTAAAATTCCGCATCGTTATGAATGACCATGGAATTGGATCTTTCATGCAGTCTTGTACTCTTGCATTAACAGGAAATTCATGGATATAGATCCATCTCTACGTGAGCGACTCACAATGCATTACTTACTAATGTAGCCGAAAATGTTGATGGATGCATGTGAGCGACAAAGTTGGCCTAATGAGGTTACACATACAGCAAGCGTTAACTATATGTAGGCCTAATAAAGCACAATTTTGTGGTGAATATCAACCGCCGAATAGCAATTCGAGCCATCTTTACTACGTCTTTGAGGCCTGGTTGGGAATGATAGAAAGGACTCCCAATTGGCAATATTGTGAGCAATCTACTAATTGAATAAAATATTTCGAAGATTCTCATCGTTTTGACATAACACATGACCAAGTAACCTGTTCTGTCAAGTTAAAGAGTTGGCCCATCAGAAATTTGATGTAACTGGATCTTGTACATTATTGCATTATATTGCATGATAAGATTGAAAACTAACTGCTATTCATATGATAATCAGTGCTGCTCTCCAAGTCATATTGTTTCCATTTCTTCTGAGACTTGTCTGAAATGTTAAGTAAAAGCGAAAATTAGACTACATTCAAGTCAATTTCTGTGCAGTACATGTAATGCAGTATAAGTCTATGCTAATGACTATGGTTTGTTCCGAAATGATCATTCATTATCGTGTACGAATGAATAAGCAATTCTAGGTTCATGACACTTGGCATTCTTTAATCCAACTGTTACAACTGAGCCTATGACAAAGAATACAGCAGAATGCTTATGACACATTTGATATGGAATGTGATTTGATTATTTAACCAGGCTATCTGACAATTATATTCTCAAGTAATCTTCGTGGACTTGATGACAGTCGACAAAATTATGAAGCAAAAATGTACCTGAATCAAGCAGGAAAAACGGATATCGGTCATTTAGTCTCGTTGATCCTTGCGATTCACGAGATAAAATGTTGATTATTACCTGTTGTGCTTAAGTGCTGGTCAGGACAAAAATGTCATCAAGCATTCGACGTCGTAGTTATGCGGTTATATCATAGAGATCGGATTGTTCGCACAATTATTTATCTTTGTCAGCCTGTCTTATATACAGTTGCATCGATTTTCGATATGTGTTTAAATGCGTTTTTTAACCCAATTTTGTGTCTTAGTTTCTGACGTGATTTTGCGAGCTAATTATACTCAAAATCTTGTTTACAACTCAGCAATTCACAAAAATATAAATTCACCATCCCTTTTTATGTTAACTTGTCACTTCTCAATTTTTAGCGTCAGTCATGGGGCGAAAGGTTACCATAGTTGGATCTGGAAATTGGGGATCGACTATTGCAAAGATAATAGGATCTAACACAAGTCGCTATCCGGAGTTCGAAAAAAATGTGAGTATCGGAATTTTGATTGAACAAAACTTGAGCTCTTGATCCAATCGATGGCATGTTTGTATTTATCTATTCAGAGTTATAGATTTCAGTACAGTTATCGAAGTATATAATTCCTTGGCTAAAGGATGAGATGTTTTAAAAATTCTATTGATAGCTTTGTACTGTATCAATGAAATCTCATGCTTAAGACTTCAAAATTTTACAGCCAGTAATACGAGTAAGCTAATCATATATTCTTATTGTAGCAGTCTCCTTGTAATGAATTTTCAAAATGTATTTTAACTTGCTCTGCTTATCTTCATCTCAGGCGATTCTCATATCCATCTCGCATGCTTGTTCGAACTTTTTATGCAGTTAGATGCTATTTTTTCAGGTGACCATGTGGGTTTATGAAGAGATGATTAATGATCGCAAATTGACTGATATCATCAACAAAGAACACGAAAATGTAAAGTACTTACCAGGAATACGTTTACCTGATAATGTGATCGCTGAGCCTGATCTTCTGAAATCGGTCGTCGATGCTGATATCCTTGTTTTCGTAGTGCCTCATCAGGTAAGCATGAAGAAAAGTTCAAAATAAAGCCAATTTTGTTGACAGGATTTTTAGTTTTCATAAGCTATCAAATGATTTCAATGTAAATGTTTCTAATAAAACAGAAACAAAACAGTTCAGATTGCTCAAGAGGTCTACTTCTTTAATGTGTATGTTCATAATATGTATTAGATTTGTCTTACATCTATTCAGTAAAAGACAAACGGAAACTCCATTTACGCAAAACGTGTTAAGAACAGCTAGAACCACTGTATCATGAGGAAAGATGTTGGATTCGGATTTTCTGCTAGTGGATTGTACCATAATATCAGATGTCTGAAGCCGGAGTGAAAATGCTGGCGGCTAAGCGCAGTCGATCCGATTGGTGATAATGGGTATAATGCAAGTTCCTTTGGTTGTTTTAGAGCCGCTACCAGAATAGTAATTCAAATGTCTCAATCAGGACTTCGTTCTCCTTGTATGTCTTCACAGCACTGTGTTGTGGTATGAACATTCATTCAATAATATTTTGCACAGTTCTTGTTGTTGACTAATGACCTCGATGCCTCTTTCATTAATAATATCCGAGTGAACTGGAAAAATACTGCTTCGGAATATCTACTGTGTATGAGCCTGATGCTTCAGTTAACGCGCAGTTATCCCGGCTTTAAACTCGATATGCAATATCAAAACTAAAAATGTAGATATTCGTCCGTTGCTTTGCATTTGTGTCATGCATTTCATTAACACGGAAAGTAATGTCCTGAAATAGAATTAAAACTTCTTGTCTTCCGAAATGTATTTTAATCTCGTCATTTTGTGTCCAATTGTCTTGAAGTTCAAATGCTATTTTAGATTACCATTTTGATTATTGATCCTGCTTTGATCTCTTGAATTATCCTCAAATGTCGAAAGGTGACATATTTGGGAAAGATCTGATTCCTTCACTGCCATCTGTTTCCGACATCGTGATTGAAGCTATATATGAAGAAAGCATCATTTTTAAAACTCGACTTTCAAGTGTTATCATCATGAAAGCATAAATTTGGTGTGATTTAGAAGAAATGATGACTGAGCTTATCTTCAAAATCACGAGTTGAATTTCAGATCTGGGATCACGATGAATGTTTCCCAAAAGATGAGTCGGTGAGTTAACTTTTCAAAACGGTTGCACTCAACGTAAACCGAAACACCAAACGAGTTGGGTGTCTGTTTTAATCACTAATACTACAACCAGACTTTTGCGAAGCATCTTAAGTGACGCAGTCCATTCATTTTCTGGTTAACTGTCACTAAACTGCGTGGACCTCTTTCCTCTGGTTTGAACTCTGTTACATTCTAACTGTCAGTGGGAAAACTAAAATTGGCAACTTTTAATGATATTAATATATAATTAATTTGCAACATGAGTAACAACCAAAGCTGATCGAAGCATTCGACAAGAAGATTAAACATACTAGTATATCACGATCCCGATCTCGTGAAGTTTTGTTAATCATAGCACTTTGATATCGAACATTCATTTGATTAACAAATACCGCTGATGTTTGATATACATTGGTACTAAAATACTGAATTTAACATGGATAGACCTAATCGATTTAATCACTTAATTCATTTCTTAAGTCAGTTTAGAATAGGGATCAATCAGTGAATTTAACTTCAAACTGTACATCCTTTCACTGGAAGATGGCTGTCGCATTGATTGAAAATTTGACCTCTCATATTCCTAACATATTTCAATCACCGACTTTTTTTAAATTCACTCACTAAATTTATATACTTTTTTTTGTTTGAGCACTAAGCCATTATGGTAGCAACACTGATAGACAAATCTTAAGGCATTCAGAATTCAACATTTCTGACTGTTTGAGAAGCCCAACCTGGATCTGAAAATCCAGTTCGTTAGGTAATAAGCAAACAGTTACTTATAAAGGTAAAATGAACTTGGAAGCAAAACATTAGGAGATGGCGTTAAGGTCGCTTTCCGTCTTTGATACCGGTGAATGTGTACACTGCTTTATGTACATGGGAGAAATTTGATAAACACTATTTAGATTCAAGAAGGATAATGAATTCTATTGAGCCAACTTCTCTACAATTCCTAATTTTTCATCATGTGACTGGGCGAGTCGCTTACTCGTGCATGACATTTACGAACTTCATGTTTTGTAAGCTTCATGGTTTTATTGTCAACTTTTTAGAAGTTGCAGCATCTTTTATAGACACTTCGTCCGCTTTTTCCTGGAGGAGTCAATTGGTCCTCCGTACATTATTGAATTCTGAAAAGAAATTGACTTTTGTGGTGTCCAGAATTCCATTTTGTGTTAATTTCTTAATTACTTTTTCTCATTCATCATCTTTGCAACGCTCTGTGACTCGGTTTATAGGCCCGTCTTCCTCATAATTTGGCAGCTTGACTCATTATGAAGAAATAGACAAATGATCGCACGCGATTGCTTCTGGCAACATTTCAGCCGATATTATCACACCTGAAGAAATGAAGTTGCTGTAAAAAGGGTATTCACATGCTCACTTTATTTGATCTCATTCCTTCTAGCTTGAATTTGATAAGTGTAGACTGAGATTTGACAATCACTGTGACTTTGTGCCAGCGAGAAATGTCACCGACTGCATGCATCCACAATAAATCATGAGTACGCTATTCTGTGCCGTATTACATGATTTTGAGACCTGATTAGTCGAACGATTGATTTCCATGCAATAGAGCAGATCGAGGAAAGATGAGTGCTTCAACTAAACAGATCTTGAAAATTTCTTACATGAACGTTAAAATGCATACACTTTGATGAACTTCAAAATTCACAGAATGCGTTAATTTCTGAATAAATTTTCCAGATCCCCATCACAAATTTGTTAAGTAATGGAAATTTCTTTCATTAGCTTTGTGGTCTTCATGTTTTTGGAGTTGATCATCTGTATTTAGTAATATTTAGTAGAATTTCTTTTTGATTTTATCCTGTTATGCCATGACCATTTTCAGATTACACAATGAAAGGAAGCACAAATACAAATAATACGTAACTCTTTTCTTCACGAAAAAGCGTTTTCAAATGAAACAGTGAAAAATGTCATACCAGGATGTTTCAATTATTGATTATACTACCGGGCAATGTTGTGATCTTCTCATGTCCATGAATGTTTGGACAGAGCGGTGATGTCGTAGGAAGGAACGAGAACCATGACGGGAAGTCTTGCACTCCTTTTTAAGTGAATCTCGGGTGTATTAAGTGTGTTGTTGAAAGCAATTAATCATTTTCAAATTAAATAGAACAAAATTGGTTTTCAAAATAGTACTCGCACTGTAGACATGAAAATTGTGCTTTTCGAAGTTATAGTCATTCTAGTGATATTTTCAACCAAATAATAATCGTATATTTACTAACTATCTCTTTAGATGGTCATTTTTTCATGAGTGGGTGCATATTTTTTGTTTTAGAGAGTTTTTTCAATTTTCGTTCGAATATCAGCAGCGACACTCGAATGCAACGGCGCGATGCTATTCGCATCCACTTCTGGAAAGAAATTGCTTAACAGTAGTACATATCAAGGAAAGATGAATCATAGGCAATTAAACATTGATATTGAAACTCAATTATGTGACATGAATCTTCCGTGGGTTGTCATGACTTTCGTTTTCTACTTTCTATTTCTGCTCTAGTGTTGGTTATGACGTCATGGCTTCCACAGCTGCCATGTTTCCATAGCCAACGCTCTCTTTCTCATCACAGCTACGCCTTTTATTGAAAGGCGGATACACTGACATTGTCAGGCAAGTCGTCAAGGTTGAGAGGCAGAGCTGTGACTTCTATGTTGATCGTATTCACTCACTCACTCACTCCACGGTTTTCCGTCTTCTTTTCCTCGTGTTGCAAGGGTTGGACGTCCGCAAATGTCGATTTGGCTTGATGGCATTTCTCCACACCGTCCGATCCGAAGGGTCGACGGAGGATAGATTCCATTTTCGAAGATCTTCTTTGATGTTGTCAAGCCAACGTTTCTTTGGTCGGCCTCGTGGATTCTTTCCTGAGAGTTCAATGGTCTGAACTTTCTTAGGCCAGTCGGCTTCATCCATGCGTTGTACATGTCCATACCAACGAGATGATATATTATTGATGAGCATTAATACAAAAATAGTTCATGTCTCGCCATTTACATGTATCGTGAAATTGAGCTGGTCTGATTTAAGCAAACATGACTGTTTGCACTGACCTTGA
The DNA here is from genome assembly GCA_907163375.1 of Prostheceraeus crozeri. Taxonomy (NCBI): domain Eukaryota; kingdom Metazoa; phylum Platyhelminthes; order Polycladida; family Euryleptidae; genus Prostheceraeus; species Prostheceraeus crozeri. Next base: position 40,903 of record CAJQUW010016949.1, on the reverse strand, counting down.
ACTAATATTATCGGTCTTTGAAGCAGCAAACCCTCGACAAATGTCCATTCTTCGCCAATGCTTCAATGATAATTGATCGTGAATAGATTACAGACAAATATTCTGCAGTTCATATCAACAGAGAATCGAATAAACTCGTTGACAGCTGAGAATGAGTCACAAACAATGAAAGATTGACGTCATGATAATAGAATGTGCGCTGTTGTACTAACTTACAATTGTTGCCATTGTACCAATAGTATGATTTATTATCTCGTAGTCATGCGAGATCCAAACTACAAAATTTGCGACAATTGTATTGAGGTTGATCGCAGTTAGATCAAATCAATGCTACGCTTGAATGTTAGCACCGTCAATCGATGATCTTTCAGCAAGTTTGGTCTTGAGAAAATTCAGATTATTTAGTCAATAGCATCGCGGATGGTCATTCTAAAGTGTTCGAAAGCTCCTCAACATAACTCGTTTTGATATATTGTGCACCCTCGTTCTTCTTCTCCTTTTCCGCCAACCCCTATTGTCGTCATGATTGTTTGAAGTTCCAATTTTCTCCCTATCTTCAGCCACTCCCTCCTCCAAACGGTATTCGTTACGTATTTTTAACAAGATGGGAGCAATATGTTTTTTAGTCCTAAATTCTCAAATTATCCGACGAGCTCGAGGCCTTTTGCGTGTATACATGTGAATCTGAAAGACTTAGATTTCAGACTTAGATTCCTTTTCACAGAGCTCAACGTTTTCTTTTTAAGGTACGATAAACCATTCTCTAGACGCGCCTACTGATCTCTGACTACTTTCCCTTGAGGCATTGTAATACAGGATAAAGAGCAAAAAAGTCGATAGAACCAAAGTAACACTTTATTAAAAAAAGTAAAATGGCGCTCTTATTCTTCCTTTCACCAGAATAAATGTATACAGGGTGATTCATATATATGTATATAAAATAATACACAACTCACGAAAAACTAAGATTTGGATTCCCGTCCGGATTCACCTCTTTGAGGCTAGTCATGGGAATGAACTTAATGGACAGCTTTATTTTCAAATAAACATAGTTTCTGGTAAACTGCTAGAGAGGAATTAGCATATAGAAGTAGCCAACATCAGAATTGTCATGATTTGTTAAGTTTAGGCTAAAGCATAAATGAATAAAAATAAAATAAAATGAGCTGTTGTCTATGTACTGTAAGTCTTTTCCTGAAACTGCCTCCAGTATGCCCTATGTAATAATCTTGACAATTCTTACATCGAATGACATACACAACATTACTGGTTTAAGATTTGAATTAACAGTAAAACATTTAATTACACCATTGACATCAAAGTTTATTGCTTTGCCTACTATCATCGTTTCACAACACGCACATCTGGGTTCACCACACCTACTGACACCATTAATAGTCTTTCTATTGTTCTGACAAAGAGATCTAAGGAGAGATTTCGGTTGCTTGAACACACGTGTTATTTTTTTGTCCTTGAATGACTCAATTAAGCTCAAGCTATAATATATATATATATATATATATACATGTATACAATTCCATGATATCTAGGAGTCCATACTTGATCTTAATCTTACTTCTATGTATAATTTTTCTATTTAATGCATTTATCATGCCCTGAATTCATTACATTCACTATTCACTGTATCCAATTATTGCATCATTGGTCGTCGTTGATTCCAGTCTAATCTCAGGATAATCGAAGCGAAGTTTTTAGTCACTGCATAGGTATATCGGAATTCAAATTTCTAATTTTAGGTTTCGTTTTCACACCGAGAGGTGAGATAACAAGCCCGTGTTATTTTGAGACGTTGACATGTGTTCGTTTTAAGGTGCTAGTAATCAATTTGATGAGAGAGTCATGCATATTTCTGATTGCTAATTGAAATGCATGGAGTTTTGTCCATTTTTGTGTATCTAACCTCGAAACATTTCTTCATTTGAGCTGTAAATTGACATATTTCTTAAAACCAATTTCAATTCCTCGTGCTGAAATGTCGTGTACAATTTTCCATAAGTTCCTTTATTATTAACGAAGTCTAATGATGTCTCATTCATCAGGTCAGCCCAAGGAAGTAGTTGTATTCATTTTGTTAAGCAAAGTTGATATTTTAGGATAAATTAATAATAAAAATTACTAAATAGATTCGCACGCACATGGAGTAGATATTTTGTAGTTCATTTGCCTTGTCACTACTGATGACTAAATATGAACAATTTTGAAGTTATGTTTAGAATTCTCTAGCATCGGTCTGGACGCCCACGATCGATAGACTGACGCGTTTGTCGTTCGCTAATTTAGTGCTTACATGCCATCTTTAACTAGCATGGATGCTATAAATGAATAGCAAGACTTCAATTATGTCGGCACAGTCGCATCATGTTTCTACATCTGTGGCAGATAGGGAATTCAGTGCGCAAGTCGTTATCAAAAGTTAAGAAGAGAAGCGCTGTCTTTTTTACTTCACTTTTTATGATTTTCGGACCAGTAAAGTTTATATTTATCGAGAGAGGCCTTATATTTCGTTCTGTTTCAACACTTTTGGTATGATTACAAAGAATTCAAACACTTAGTGCAAGATGAGTTGCTGATGGAGAGGAACATTCGACTCCGACGTGTTTGATGTCATTTGTCAGTTTAATGTAGCGTATATAAGTTTCGAATTTATCTCGCAAATTACGCATATTGTAAAATGTCATTATGTCAGAGCTATAAAATGTCCTGCTTTCATCTCTTCACGTTGCTTTCACCTCTTATTGTATTATCAATCCTGCGCGGCGGGTCATACACGGTCATTGTGATTAAAAAATTGCTATTTGCTAAAATGACTAATCCAGGCAGCATTGTGTTAACCATTTCACAGTTTCCACATCTGTCATCGTTGTCAGCCTTATCTATGCAGTGTATTTCACTATGATTTTGCACATAGTGTTGGGTTTGTGACGTTGTAATGAAGATATTTGTAGTGATGATGCTTGTCAGAAGGCATGACGACTAGTAAAAGAGAAGCAGCTGTAGGAGTTGATTATTAGGAAAACTAGTAGGGTGTTCAGATCTTGAAAAAGAGCAGGTAGAAGGAGTTGAGGCAACCACACGTCCTGCAATTGATTGGTCAATCAATTTGTAATATTTTCGAAAACACATGTGAACAGTGTTTTTAAGTAATTGTTTACACGCACTTCGTTAAAAATAGCCGAAGTCAAAATGCAGGAACTGCGATACATCAACAGTTTTTATTAGGAAAAATGAAAGAAAACTCACTTAGCCTGCAATAAGAAGCTATATGAAACATAAATACGTAGCGAATTGGTTCAAATCTACATCCATGCTAGATGGGGTCAAATCGGACGAACTTCTGAAAGTGTAGTGATTGCATTGTGCTTCATTGTTCGAGTATCAGACAAGCTTTACGCTACTGTCGTAGGTTTCTACGATCAACCCCCCCAAAAACACTGCATGCATACTTGTGAACAGTTATTTCTTGTGCTGAAGTTCGACGAATCATTAATATTTCATTTAAGCTTGAATTACCCTTTCGTTCATGTGCATGTTTTACTGTTTGTCTACATGCCACGGCACACTAAATATTGCATAATCAGTAGATCATAAGCGCACTCTATTGGCTGACTTTTGAATCGTACCATAACAATTATGACTTGATTGACTTAATCTTAATTGATCTACATGTGACAATCGCTAGACACATATTCGACAATGTTGCAGCATGCGATTAAAGAAAAATGGTGCGAGTCACGACTGAAGTGAAATATTGTAATAGTGTGCAAAGTTATTTGCAATGTTCTGGATCCTTGATAACTTGGTAGGTGGAGGACGGAGTCGGCATGCAATTCTCAGAAGTCGGCCTTTTGTAGCAAAAGGCTCACAAAGGGGGTAGTCGTCAGATAATACTTTTCGGAGTAAAGAACAAGGGTGGAATTGATGTTGTTTTGTGCGTGACCATAACGTTGAATGTCATCGTGACTCTATTGTAGCACATGTTTCGGGGATATTCATTGGTGGCAAATACAAAGAATATATAAACATTCAAAAAGATGTGACTCTTTACATGAATATGAACTTTGCGAACGAACCAATCAAATTAGTCTCGTCATTGCCATGTCTATTCTTCTGTAGAAAAGTCACAAATCGTCTTGATGCAAGTACAGGAGTTTTAAAATAGGACCCATTGCTTTTAAGAATTAGTAACTCTAATAAAAAGTGAATTTCTCTTACAATTGCTCAATTTTAATTTGTATGTAGGGACCTGCGAATCATCAAATTTTGAGTCGAATCGAATCGGATTGTGATTCTCGAATCGAATCGATTTTCGAATGTGAATCGAATTTGAATAATTTAAAATTAGCATTTTGGCAGCTTTTTGATTTGCAGTTTGTTGAGCTGAGGGATACTGAAGAATTTGCGGATTCTCAACATGAGCAACGAACAAATATTTCAATCACCGGTAGGCAGTTGTTAATTGATATCAAAAGACATCACATGAAATTTTTGGTCTTGTTATGAAAAAATATACATTAGAAAGCCATTCAACCACCGGAATGGTGGACGGTAAACGAACGAAAGGTAAACTAAAATACCATTAGTGACTCCGATGTCAAAAGAATATTATCTATCACCCATTACTGCCATCAAAGCAACGAATACAGAGGTGGGCAGAGAAAGCTGGTCATGTCATGATCCTAACGTTCCGTTCCAAGGTGGGCTAAAAAGTAGCCAATTATGTTTTTTATCAATAAGTGCATAGGCATATCAAAAGCACATTTGGAAAGCTATGAAGATAAATTGATGCCATGGCACTCAATGAAATAAGCAGGCAAATTGGAGTGTTTGTTTTTCTTAGATAAATCTAGTCTACTCCGCTTCATATTTCGCCTATTTCGAATGACATTTCAACAACAGATTACAACTTCACATCGGCCATATTTTGCCAGAAAGGTAGTTTGTTGATGGAACCTAGGTTTGTAATCTCATTCATGTAGAAGTCATTTGAAACTATGGCTGGGAACGTAGCCTCCTTCAATCGCTCCTATCCTTAAAATTAGAGCCCGGGAAAGCACCAATTTTCATGAACTGAAAATCAGTAGATTCTATCATTTCTATCAAAATTCCGGAAAGCAATAATAGAATTTTTAAAACAGGTTCTTAAAACATCGCTCCGATAATGCTTGTAACTTCTCATAATATACACCGCAGTAGGCTAAAATATGCCGACTTCTAAAATTCGTCACTAAAAGTCACACTTGTACAAGTATTTAGGACTACGGAATACTTTTATCATTTAGGCTACTTGCACAAGTTTGGACTAGCCCGGGCATGGAAATTGAAAATTAGGGAAGCTCGGGCTCATGTTTGCTGCTTGATGATTTAAGAACCCGAGCTTGCAACCACAGGTCATCTGAACAAAATGTGACACGCACTGTGTAGCATGTAGCTGCTTCGACAGCAACTGGTGTCTTCAACCGCTTTCAGTGAGAATCCAATCAAAACTTCACGTTATAGTCGTGCCGAACGAGAAGAGGCTACATATCAATAGAATTGGAGTAATGTTTGACCAGTAGAAGTGAGCCGAATCGAATTTCATTCGAATCGGCATCCGATTCACGAATCGAATCAATATCGAAGTTTCGCAGTTCCCTGTTAGGAATTGCTGTTATTGATCGGTGTTTGCATGTATTCTAATAATCGGAAATCCTGTTGATGATCGCATTTATCCAATGATAAATACAATGGAGCCTTTCATGGTTTAGGATTCGGTTTTAAGGAGGTTTCGGCAGAGTCACGATCTTTGACATCTGACATTTGCTGAGAAAAAATGAATAATTCAATCAAATTATTGTCACTAATTGACTACTTGAATAATGAAGATTGGTAAGTGAATCCAAATATGAAACAAATTTATCGATTATTCTGTCTGGCTTCAATTCAGTCAATTGTAGTAAGTTCACGTTGACATAAAGTTTATCAATATGGTGGATATGTGAAAGAAGCTCTCCAAAAATGCACCGATGTCTTATGGGACAGTGTAGCTTCTGCTTTCTTGCCTTCCGAATTATCTTCGTCGCATTATTAGAATGACCTGGGGAATTTCGCGCTGCTAATGTGAATCTACGGAAGACATTCCAATGAATTTTCAGATGTAATCAAATATTGCTTCAAGTCAAAATGCAGTAGTCATCCACTCGACTGGTGATTTCGATTAATGTTCCAGACAGATGTCTGCTGAACTGAGCACTTTAAGTTAGGCTCACAGTGCATCAAAATATTATGATAATAGAATTGATCAACAAAATTATAGATCACCTAGGGTAATCCTTGTCAACTCAATTTTACGAAGTTTTGTGCAACCTTTTTAACACGGATGTCACCCTGTATATGAATTATGGTTCTGCGTTGTTACTTTCTGTTGTTTGTCACTGGTAGTGATCAGTTCGCATAGAAAGTCGTATTTCGTACAGCTAAAAATGCATGAAGTCTTGTCCAATTTTAGTTTTGACTTCCGTTTGACATTTCTTTTTTAGAACTGTATATCCTGATATAGTCCTTCACTCAAGCATTAATTTCTTATGATGAGATGTTGTTTTCAGTAGTCGCAAAGCATCGTTCCTTAATTGATGTGATAAAAGTGCAGCGTAAAAAAAGCATTAATCTGTCCGTAAAATGAATGGGTTTAGTGTGGCTAGTTTGAAGATCATCGTTTATAACCACAATCTGATTTTGTGTGTGACTGAGATATCTGACATGAAGCATATCAATTCCAAACATACTAATAATGATGCTTACGGATCTTTCTGAAATAATCCTTGAATGACTGTTTTCCGCAACATGTCATCATATGATCTCATTAATAACATCGCGTGTTTTGTACGAATTATCAGTTGACGTATAGCTTAAAATATTAATACTTCGCGATTGACTGCTTCTGAAATTCATAAAAGCGACAGTAAATTTTTCAGCGCTTCGCTCCTATTATATTGAGCATTTTCCAGATACATATACGACTAGAAATGCTAGATTGCATACTAGCCAAAGAATTTAAAACCTTACATAGAGTCTAAAATACTCAAACGTTCATAGCGACAGAAGTAAGCAGCATCTGACAGGTCACGTAAGGAGCTTAGGTTGAACAGAATCTTTCTGGCCATTTAGGGGTGGCCTTTGCATCTAACTATAAAGCATCTTGCGATCATGTGCAGATAACGTTTACATACACTCGACAGTCACTTTAGAACTAAGTCTCGTTGAAAAATTAACTGTCGCTTTTATTTATTTAAAAATACCATCAAAAGGATTTTTTTTAAATTAATTGTTTTCATTCATTTGTTATGAAAAATAGCACAAGAACCAATATTTTCATACTCTGAAAAGATTGAGTTCAATTTTCATATTTCTGTTTCTATGTTTGTTTGATGCTTTCTGTAGACATGGAGAATGCTTTATTGACTTTTTTATATAAAAATTACCGGGGATGAGATGACAGGTGTGAAGGTCAATCTTCTAGATCATTGAATAATTTTGCTTTTCGAATGACACATGAAAACTGAAATGGGAAAGACAAGCATAATTCCCCAACATAAATGAGCCATTATCTATAAACATAAATATTTGTGTTGGTTGCATATCATCACCTCTTCGTGTTTCGTGCAGATGGCTGATCACTCGTTATCGATTGTAAAAACAGTTTCTCATAAAATACTCTGACATAAAGAATCGGAGATGTCCTACGTATTGCTCTCCACTGCTCGTAAAATCTGACAATATCGCAAATATATTCCTTAAACGGTAGCATTCGGGAAATGAAGTTGTTGCTCGTATATTGCACATTGTGCAGAATTTTGTTGAATCACTTTTATTTTGATCACATACTTCAAGCGTCTGTCAGGGCTTATTGTCATTCGACATCAGATAGGAGTATGTGTCAGACCTGTGATGTTCGTGAGGTAGTTCAGCTCATTACCCTTCAGTTTTTCGTGGCTAGATTTTGAATATTCAGCCTCGGATCGCTGGTTCTTATCATTAACCCACGAATCTTCACAAGGACCAAAACATTTTTATCTATACTTTCACACACACCTTCGTTCCATCCTAATCCACTAATGTCTTCAATCATGATGATTTCGCTTCATTAAAAACCATGGCATGACACCTGTAGCTCTACAATGACAGCTTTTACCCTTATTGTCGTCGTAAGACATGTGTAATGATACTGTATTTTGTCAGCTTCAACATTGACAACAGCGAAGTGTTAACGATAATTCATGTGGTTAGTGTTATGCCACCAAAGTAAACTATTGTGTGCTATCTGCTCTTATTTTCGAAATTATGAATCCATCATCATCCTGAAATCACTAGACTATGATCATTATGATGAAGAGTCCATGGTCGCATAAAATATTTTCCACCATTGTTGCGAGATATTTGAGATAAGCATTCTTTTTTCAAGCGGTATGGCTTCATGAACTTCATAAAAATTGATGATAATTAAAATGCTCATAGGGAAGGGAAAGCTGAAAAATTAAGCCATGTGCTTTTGAAAAACAGAATATCATTAGTGTTCGTGTAAGTCTAAAAATACAAAATTATTTAACATGTAGGGCATTTATCGTGTTAAAAATGGTTGGATTCTTCTTTCAATGACCTTTTGCAGATGAAGTTGCTCCTATTTGCATCTTTAATCTTTCCAGTTCTTGCCAAAACTCTGCGATCAAATGAAAGGACACATAAAACCTTCAGCCTATGGTGTTTCTCTCATCAAAGGGTTGTCCGAAAAGGAAGACGGGACTATCCAACTTGTCACCGATCTGATTAGAGGTCACCTGAATATTAACGTCGCTGTTCTCATGGGAGCCAACCTTGCTCCTGAAGTTTCAAAAGAGTATTATTGCGAAGCTACAATTGGTTGTCGGGATGCTGGTCAAGGTGCTGAACTGAAGAAACTCGTGCAGGTAACAAACTTGATCTCATGGCTTGGTTTTAGCAATATTCTCCTTGATGAAGAGCGGTGATTCTAAACTCTTTGGGACCGCACAGTGCACATGTTGTTAGATTACATTTTTATTTTTGCATTTTTTGAAGGAGAGCACATTCAAGTTCTGTGTGATCTCGTGTCCCAGACCTTAAGAAAATTGTCGAAACGGATTCGGAGAATTAATGAGAATAAGCCTTGGGCATGTGACATCATTTGTTTGATGAAAAACCCAAGTAAAACGATGTGTTTCTTGATAGCTATAAGGAAGCACATCGTTTTACTTGGGTTTTCCATCACACAGATGATTCGTAGAATTGTTTGGTAATCGATAATCAGATTAGTAAAGCTAAGGAATATTGCCATTACAGATGAGTCGGCAGTTTGCTCTTGTCGAACAGGAATCAGCGTTTGTTCTCGTCCTAGTGCAATTTTTGACAACGAATTCAGCTGTCAAAAATTTTGTTGGAGTCACTTGCTTTAGATGATTTTTTGATAGCGAAATGTGGTCCAAATTAATGTATTATTCCACGGGTTGGGACATGTTTTGGTCAAACTGATAGGGTGTGGGTCATCGGTATATCCTTGTCCAGTGCAGGATATTATCAAGAAGTATAATTGGGTGTTGTGTACTTCCTAATTCCGTTGTAGTGGTGCAATAACATGATCTCATTAATTAATCATGTGTAAGGTGGTTTGGGGGAAGACGACCTGAAAATGGCTAACTTGCTTTGGTTGAAGTACTGTGCTCTCCTTATTGCATCAAATTAAACGATGATTTCATGATAATGTTTTCAACGCTGAAGGATTTCAGGTATGTAAATGTTTTGATGGTAGAATGATTGGCTTCTGTAATATTAGCGTTCATAGTTAGCGACTTTCAATGTCGCATAAACTTCAGTGGCAAAAATTGAATTTTTGAAGTTTGTCGCTATTCAATGAGCTATGTCGCATTTGCCGCGGACCTGATGTTGCACTACCAAATTGTTCAAACTATGAAAATCATGAAGCAGTATTCGATCGTGCATGCGTCGTGCAATTATGCCATGTACTTGTATAACATGTTAATGGTCGATTTTTAGTTAATAAGGTCAGTGTTCTGAGCTGATGCCTTGATAAGGTGTGGTTTGGTAGTGAATGTAAGCGCAGCGATAAGGTGTGGTTTGGTAGTGAATGTAAGCGCAGCTCATGTAGAATAGCAAACTGAAAGGTAAACAAATCGCTCAAATTATAGAGAAACTTTAATTGCTGTCCATATTCTTAACACAATACGTCGATTCAGTTTTTAATCGTCAATTTAAGCTTGCGAAAAGTTCACTCAACTTAGCATTTGTTGAGCAATCGTGCTCAAGAGCGGTTCGTGAAATCTCTCGAGTTTTTCTTTCGGGTCATTCTACTGATGCCTCCTTCACGTAAATATTTGCTACTCAGCCGTTAAGTTCGTAACAATCGCCATGCGATGATTTGATGTTAACATTGACGGTCATTTGTGTTTATTAGCATTTCGCTGCAAAGTAATTTTGCTGTTTTCACTATCATTCGACATTTCATAATATTTACCGATCTGCAGGACATATTTGTTGATTCGATTCAAACTGTGAAGGAATTCCCAGTGCAAGGTGGAGACGCGGCGCTTAAAAGGAAGACAGAACAATCTACAGAATCTAAGGATGAGTTCTTACAGCGTTTCGGTTGTCGGATCTCATGACTTGGATGTCAATGCTGCACTACCCAGTGGCGGCATCGAACATGCAATCACAGGAAGGAGTGCCGGCGAATAAGCTCAGTAACTTTCCCTCTCGGAAGGTCGATATAAATCGCATTAAAGCGAAAAGCAAGAGAAACAAGAAGAAAAATACCAAATTGAATGCGCAAATCTCTGAACTGAAAAGTGAAACAACATCGATAATTACCTTTTTACACTAATCATCCTCACAATTTGCGATTTAATTTAATCAAAAAAGACATAATAGACCTATTTGTTCATTTCACAATATTCCATGCAGCTAATATTTATTGCATTTTAAATGCACATCTGATATCACAGGATTGTATCTGCATAATTCCACTGCATCTTACAGGGTTATAGGCGCTGCGCTCAAGTTTGCACCTTGACGACATGATTACAATGGGAATGCAATCAAGTGATCTGTCACTGACTTCATTTGCTTGATAGTCCGATAGTCGACACTTCAATAGAAAAAGTATCTGAAGATCATAGATAGGGTCGCGTAAGTGCATTGATTTCAAAGCGCCGATGTTATGGTCATCTGTCGAGATGAATTCAAAACTATTGTGTTGCTGCCACGCAATATGGTTGTCATGGAGTTTTATATCTCATTACGTGTAGAAATTTGCTTCTTTTTTCAGACGGATTACTTCAGAATGGTGGTTGTAGAAGATGAGGTTGGAGTTGAATTGTGCGGGGCCTTAAAGAATGTGGTAGCTGTCGGTGCTGGTTTCGCTGACGGTCTAGGCTACGGTGACAACACAAAGGCAGCTGTTATCCGATTGGGACTGATGGAAATGATGAAATTGATCCAAAACATCTATGAAACACGAAGTAAGATCCTTGCGTTTTTGTTATTTACGCGTGAAATCAGGACATGCCACAATTAATTCATGCATTCGAACACACTGTAGTAACTACAATTTTTAGTGCTGGAAAATTTATACACCAAAATTCATACTCTGTGTGACTGTTTGAAAAAAGTCAATTCAAAACATTCTCCATGAGTATATTGAAACAGTTTCCTTGCAGTTTTAGATAAGTGTTGAAATATGAAATGTTATCCATGAATCCTAATGATTCACTATGAATGAAAATATGCACACACACACACACAAGATAATTGTCGCTGATAGGCACTGGTGTTGTTGCAACAACCTGCAGGATAGCGTTATATCTGATGGAAGGGATCATTCGTTAGCATGCTCTTAGAGTGTCGATACGTATTGTGATTTCCAAGAATTCTGACTCTTGATTTTGACTCGTCTATAAATTGTCAAAAAGTTTTCAGTATCTAACCTATTCAATGGACGTGATGATTTTTGGCGCGTCTGACGAAATTGGAGCATGGAGCATCTATAGTCCGTTTGGCTTTCAGGTAGGCCTCTGACAACCATATGTAGACTGCGTCTAAGGGTAGGGAGAGAATGACTGTCCCTCTGTTAAATGTAAAATTGACATCTGTACGACTTTATAATCTTCTGATAGATCGTTATGAGGAATGTTTTCATGCTTTAATTCTCCGAAACATCTGTCAATCTAGGAAGTCATTTTATCTCAAATATCGAGATATCTATTGCGAGTTGGAAATGATTGTTACATTACCAATAGCGCTAACCATTTCATGGGAAATTGTGAACGCCGAGCAATGCATCAGCTTGAAATATTTGTTTCAACACATTGACCATCGATCATACCACTTTACAAATGTACATGCGAAAGTTAAAGAGTTATCGATTGTTTTCAAGTTTCTCATTCATAAAGCGCAGTTCAATCGGTCCCACAAGTAGTCACATTATTCCTTATTTCTACCGGTTTGATCACCATTCATTCTATTGGTGACTAATTTTTGCTGATAAAGAAAAGTAATGATATATTGCTATCTGCAATGAAGTAGATGTACCGTAAGTCTCGTATTCGAATTGCAATGTTTCTGCTGTGACATGACGAAGTCATTTTATTTCGAAATAACAGCCAACGAAGCACGTTTGATGACTGTATAATAGATATTAGTCAAGCTATGGTAAAGGTTAAAGCCATAGTTTTTAGAGCAGTGAGGCATCTACAGAGTCTCGAAACGTCTGCTCCTGCATGTACACCTTTTTAACCAATTTCTTTCTTTAAACTTAAAGCCGCAAACAATGTCCCAGGACTTGCGATGACAAGGGATGATTTTTAGCTGTTCATATGATGTTGTGAATATGCATTCGGAGCGTGATGTCATTCGCTGATCTGCATATAAACTCAAATGTCATCCATCGCAGTTCACTCTCAAGCATTTAGGTCTCTATCTTATTGTACTTCGGTAATGAATCCAGAACTCAAACTAGGTGCTATCACAACCTGGAATGGGCGTTGGCAAAGGAAATTGGGGAATAAGAATTCCAATCAAATTTTTTTTTGTATAGCACTTGAGACATTTCCCCTGCAAATAGCAGGTATGGCCACACATTACACAATTACATCACAGTACATCCGAGAAACATCCTTGAAATCAAATGAAAGACAGAAACAACACTATGGCTTGTCCACGGAAGAATAGACATGCATGCAAGAAAAAATAAATTTGGTGTACATGTTTCATCAATAGACATGTCGAAGTTTATGACTCCAAGCAAGGAACCCCGAAATTCATTGATTCTCTTGGTCATCTTAGTTGTTGCTCAGACTTGCTGTCGAACGGTCGGAAATTGATTTTATTTTACATCAGCAGAAATTTTTCTCTAAATACCTAGTACAGACTTAATTTTTCATAATTGCAATCTCTGATTAACCCTTTCAACGTTGTAAAATTGGATTTTTCATATCAGAATAATTTTCTCCGGGAGGGGGGGGGGATGTTGCAGTTTCTTTAGGGTCAGACGTCCTTCTTATTCGTGTCCCAACCGCTACGAAGATATTCAAAATAGTTTTTCCATGAGCAATGAAAGGATTTTTGAACAGTTGCGTATATGAAGTGACATCATGATAGTTGCCATGCTATCATGTGAGCTTAGAGCGTGCACGTCCTGTGAGTCGCTCGAAAAGCTATTTTGTTCGCACGGCACAGCTTTGGAATCAACTTCCTTAGACCACTTTCCCTGACCAATATAATCTTGATGCTTTCAAGAGGCGTGCGAACATGCGTCTGATGGTGCAGATGAATCGGATTAGAAAATCTGTTTTTTTTTATTTATTTAAAATAATGCAAGTTATTACTTTGTCATTGAGCAACCCCTAGCTTCGTTAATGGCTCATAGCTGTGCTAGGGGTGAAAATTCTGTAAAAATGAAAGTAACCGTAATTAGCAAACAGACTAATTCTGTGATCTTTTGATCTTATCGAAAAATGATTTTGTCATAACACCTTCTACTTCGCTTTTCCAAATTTTGAAAATCAATCATAGCAATTGGCCAATGCACTTTATCTCGAAAGACAACTGTTCTCTTCCCAACCATTCAGACAAATTTTGTCTGATTGTCATCGTTTCAAAGTATTAATATCCCAATTTATCAAAAATTGTAAGTATGGAATGAATAGCATAATTCAAGCCCTGCTTAAAAGCCGATAAAACACGTGTCGATATGTGTATACATGAATGTAGGTCTATCTACGTAAATTGGTATTTGGTTGCTAAATAATTTCAATCTGGTGATAGTTATTATTGAAAAATGATGCTTTTAATTGGCTTTTAAAAAAACTTTCGCTTTTAATATCGCAACGAAATTTGTTTCCATTTTCACCCGCAACATGATCCAGATCGAGTGTCGATACCTTTAGAACTACAGGTGCAGCCAGCTGTCAATGAATTGCACCCTAGCTATGATAGCATCTTTAATAAAAATATATTTATATATGTGTTACCTTGACCTGACATTAGAGTGCACTTGAACATGTCTTGCTTCGCATCTTGCAGATGTTAGGTGGTTGTTTCATTACTACCAACAACTTATCAAAGACTTTATAAGCTGCATCAAAATTTTCAGGAAATTTGTCATGGCGTGATCTCATCCATGGTCTCCTTGCAGAAATAGTTACTCTGCTGAAAATTTATCATTCTCACTTCAAATCATAGTTCGTTCTTTAAATATCTCACTTTTTGTCATTCTGTAAATATGTTATTTAATGTAATCAGTGCTTTTCTCATGTCATAATTCATCTTTTGTATGACGTTTTTCAATCATTAAAAGTATACGCTTCTGATGTTCTGATGTTCTTCAAAACTATTCACTAACTAACTGAAACCTTGCATTAGGCTTGATTGTTATCTGAATATTTAGTTCACTTAATAAAGTGCGTGTGCAGTTTATTGGAAAACAGAAGGTGGATTTCGAGCATCTATGTTGCTGTTTCGAAATAGATGAAGACAGCGGCATGTGTATTTTCATCAACCTTAATCGTACGCTTCATTTCTTGCCCAACTATAAGCGATGATTAAATATTCAGTAGAATTTCTTTTATCTATACATTGAACACATGTAATTTGTGCTTCTATCGATTTCTGAGTCACAAGATCCTAATCTATATTTTAAAAATTTTTAAAGGCTCAAGTTTTCCCGCAATGTTTCATTGCACCGATACTAGAAAATGCTGATTCACACAAGTACTTGGAAACGAATGGACAAAAGTATTTAATAGCCTGGGCAGCCAACTTTTGGTATTCTAAGTTGATGCATTCTAAGCCAAAATTCAAGGAGAGACTCATTGACATAGTTCAGTAGCAGAGTATCACTGGTCATGCCAATCAATGTATCACGATCCATAGTTGATGAATTGCATGTTGCAATGTTTGCCCTGAAAGGATCACGAATCGAGGACAAATCATCTTTTTGCTGAAAAACACTGGGAAAGCATCCACCTGATATTATGCTTCAAAAAAATTGGCAATGACTCTTCATGTCTTTCAGAAGAAGGTCCGAAAGGCGGTGATCAGCTTCGGAGAGAAACTCTCCAAACCTGGGAAGCCTGCAACTTGGGTTTTACACAGCTTTCAATGTGTTTTGAGTCACCCTGCATGCTGTTCGCTGCTGCCATGTAACCGTTCCACTAATCTACATGTCTATTAAGACAAGTCTTGTTGATGAGCATTTGGCAAACACTGATCTACATCATAGACTGGGCAAGTACCACCCGGCTGTCAGACGCACCACCAGTGGTACGCGTAGCACACTTCTAAAAATTATGTTTTCGATGATTAATATACAAGGTTTGTGCCATTCCCCTGTGACATTATCGAAGCTTTCAAACAAGAATTGACACATTTATTTGTATTGCTGCAATTGTGATGCTGATAGAAAACTATGAAATAATGTTAAATTAATGATTTGATCAATACTAGTATTTGCCATCACTAATCGCCAACAATTTAGTCGGTGGAGGACCCAAAAAGGAAATTAATTCTTTCAGTCACATGTTTGCAAGTGACAGGGTGACACTTCAGTTAAGAACTAGAACTGAAGAAAATTTTATTGACGCTTGGATTACATACGTGCCTTGTATTCATTACAAAGAGCATGCCTACTGGCAAACATGTAAAAACTCGCACAAGACAACGAAATATTCATATTTTCAGAAATAAACTGTTTGAATTTGAATATCATTAGTTATTCCGTAGTCACACTGAACTAGCAGACTTCAAAAAATATTTGGATACAAGCTTTCCTAAAAATATGTTTTAAAATCCTCACAACCAAATAGCTCAATTAAAGTTGTCCATTCTATAAAAACAACCAATTCACGGAGACAGTCGCAGCTGAAACTTATAACCTAATTCCAACTTTATAGGAACATCCTCGACGTACTGTGCCGAGTTCGATACCGAGTTTGGTTAGATAATGCAGGTTAGCGGTTTCATCACTCTACAGGTAAGGCTTTCTTAGTTCGTTCGTGTGGTCGAAATTTGCTACTTTATCGTAAAAGCTTCAAGTAGAATCTAGAGCAAAATGATTAGATATGAAAGTATGACCTGCAAGTGACTACATGACTAGTAAAAAATCTTTAATCGGATCCTTTCCTTCATTTCGATGTCAATGCCGAAAACTCTTCAATTCTGTTTCAATTCGTTATAGTAAATACCTTCGGCAGTGAAAATTAACTTGATATTCTTTATTGAACACCTAATCATTGCACGTGGTACATGTAGACCAATAACGTTAGCTGAAGGATATGTCATCGGATGTTTTAACTTCTGTCTTACTTTCAGGAATTCAAATGACCAAATATGCAAAGTTTCTCAAATTTTTTTGCAGATGTTCACAAAGATACATTCTTCGAATCATGCGGCATCGCAGATCTCGTTACCACCTGCTATGGAGGAAGGAATAGAAGAGTGGCGGAGGCATTTGTGAAGACTCGAAAGACTATTCCTGAACTTGAAAAGGAAATGTTAAATGGACAAAGCGCTCAGGGACCTCTCACAGCGAGAGAACTTTATCTATTGATGAAGCAAATGAACATTCTAGAGAAGTTTCCTATATTTGCTGCCATCCATGAGATTTGTAGCGGTCAGAAGTCCCCCGATGAATTCATACATTGTTTACGAAATCACCCAGAACACATGTAAAAGCCCTTTTCAAATCATCTGATGGGAACTGGTGGGAATTTGGGCGTACACCTAATATTGTTGATGGCCGCATTTTCATATTGTGTGCAAAATTATTCATGGTTTGTACTTCATGCTGTTTAGTTGTCACAGAACTGTTAGAAATGATTTTTTTCTACTTAATATTGAAGGTCATTATCTACCGATCATTTTTCTTTTGTACCTGCTGGTTATACCCATTCAGTCTGCTCCAGCACAACTTTAGAATATTTTCCAATTTGATAATTTTTAAGAATGAGTGGATCAAGGCATGGTATTGACATGACTAGTTTTCATTTTAATTATCTTACCAAAGCGCAACATTATCTTTCCAACGTAAAATTTTCTCCACAATATACTCAATTATCAGAATTGGACAAAAATCGTTCAAAATATACCCATCCTTGAATTAAGTCTTTTTACTTCTTTAGACAAGTAACCTGGCAATTGATAAATTTATCAAATCTCAACAGATGTAACCACCACGAGACATGTTTCGGCCTGTTGAGCCTCATCAGTCGTGGGTAGGTTTGAACCAGCGACGTTGGAGCTAGAGGACGTGCAAGCATACCCTCTAACCACAAGGCCACCGGACCATCTGTTGAGAGCGTGAATTAGCCAGGAAGGCACTGCTTTAACGCAGGCACGTGGAGGGCGGACTGCATTCTGCAATCACTTAATACCGCATCCGAGATTGAGGCGCTTCACGCAGGCGCTACTCATTACATGTTTAGACAAGTAACCTGGCAATTGATAAATTTATCAAATCTCAACAGATGTAACCACCACGAGACATGTTTCGGCCTGTTGGGCCTCATTAGTCGTGGTTTGATAAATCTTTTTACTTCTGTTGAAAATATATGGGTGTTAAGAAATACATGTGCATAGAACTAATTGAGTGGTAAATACAGTGATTCAGGATTTGAGTCACGGCTGCCGCACCACGGCTTCAGCTAGCTATGACGAATAAAGGTGGACGACTTGTAGTCAAACTTCAGGATATTGATGTAAGGGAGAATGAGGAGAAATGGACCCATCCCCCTAATATCTCCGGATAAACAATGGCAATTTCTTATGAGCGCTTCAGATAAATCTTTGTAATGCCAATGTAGGATCTACAAAATGTTACATTGCACCACACTGCGATTTACCACGTGCTTTTGCTTTTCCCTAGGAATCTTCAATTATGTTATGTAATTGTAAATTGCGTCTGAATATATACATAAATTATATAATTATAATATATTATAGATATACAGCTAAATAATGCATTGATGTTGACATCAATTCCCAGATCAGTCTTTGTCAACAGATGGTCATTCATACTGAGGGCAGCGTGTGGGCTTATATTATATTTCCTGAAGAGATGTATTGTGGGGAATGAATGGACCAGGAGCAGTCCATTTCACCTCATAAAATTTCGTCAGGAATTCTGATATACATTTAATAATTACATGTACTTCCGACAATGATAGCTTTGATGTTAAGATTGTTGCATAAGGGTCAAAAGCGCGACGGTTTTGCAAAAGCCTCAAGATAATATAAATTGAATATTGAGTTGCATCCTCAATTGAAAACTGGGAGCAGACGGGAGACAGTGTTTATAGTGACTAATGAATGCCCGTCGAAATTTCAATGACTTGCTAATTTCAAATCTCAAATTTACCCAGACATGGCTGCAACTTTAAATAGGCAGTTGTGTCGAATTTTAGAGATGTGAGCTAGGCCTGCTGATTATTCCTGATCAGTGGCGTCGCGTACTCCCTGACCATAGGCCTTCACTCGGCATTTGTATATACAAAGCACTTTTATGTCACATCATTAATTTTCATAAAAGCTGAATTTTTAATAACAATTTTCCGAACATTTTTTAAGGTCAAGTGAAAGTGCACATGAGAAGTGATTGCTCATGTCACTTAACCGCCTTACTCAAGGAGCTGAGATCACTATATCCCCTCTCTGTCCAGACCACATTTTCTCGAGAAAAAAGGAGGCAAGGCCAACAGTTTCTTGCGTTTCTGACGGCCAGTCAGCCACTCACATGTTTGAAATTTTGATGCATTAAAATGTCTTGTGTTTTATTTATTTCTTTCTGTGTGACTTTCAATTTCATAACAGGTGTTGGCCTACCTTGCTTGCCGACTGTCATCTTTTCAGTATATTCACTTGGGACGAAAGGCGTGGTTATGATCTCATCTGCAGTACTAAACATAGCGTCACATCAATCACGTAAAAACAAATTATGGAATTCTACCGAATCTGGGTGCATTACCGAGTCAGATGCATTACTCTGCATTCATTGGAGAACGCTCATCATCTGATCGCAGTCTTGTCTGAACGTCATCCATCTGCCACTGTTGACGCAGTGTCTTCTCTTACATTAAGCGAATCCAGGAACAATTGGGTTGCGCTTCCCTTAGGCTACTATATTTAGGCACCGCGCCTCCATCAAGAATCGCGTAGAATTTCATTGCAAAAGTGGAGAAGGCAAATCATCATGTCTATCGGGAAAGCTATTGGCGCGGACGCGTGCGCTTACTGCCTCACACGCACTTTTGCTGTCTGAACATCAGTGCTCCGTCTGAACACACGACTAGCTTGTGTGTCTAATTGTTCAAAGAAAACAGCTGTGATTCAAGCACGTGCTGCAAAACTGTTCACTCTTGAGGTTGAGTGTCTGATTTTGAGACGGAAGCTATCGAATTTAAATGAATGATGACACTTTTCATTTTTATAAATGTTGGCAGATAATTTTTGAGGATGCGCGAAGGCCTCGCAGGTACGGAGAAGACGCCACTGTTCCTGATATTGGATGGAATGGCAGCTATTCAGGTCTGTTCCCATTTTTCAACTCAGGATGCAACTCAATTTTTATTCCATTTGGCCTAGAGTGTGTTGTTAAAAAGCAGGTGCAATAAGTTATGCAGGTGCACTATTCATTATTGCAGGCGCACTAAGTTAGGCGATTTGACAGTGCGCTCAAAGTGATATTTAATGATTGCTCATTTCACTTACTTGTTAATTGCAAATCGCCTCAAGAAGTGTTGCAAACGTTGACCCTTTCGGATATGAATGCCCAAAACAACAAAATTGATCTGGTCGGAAAGGGCATTTGGAATTTCCCAAATATTACATCTATTCTTTTCAAATGAATTTCAGTGGCCTGTCATCGCGTACTACAGAATTTGATATTTAGTGCTTTCTTTTTGATTTTCTTACAGACAATTGGGCAACGCAGGGCTCACTATATTTTCAAACTGACTTTATCAAAGATGTTTGGAAATCATGCACAGTCGTAGTTTGCTATTGCGTGTTCAAGCTTCCTGGCTTACTGAAAATTCGTTATTAAATTTATTTGTATACATGGAAATTGTGGTGTAATCTTAAAAACAACAAACGTCCATCAAAAATTTTTGTTTTTAAAGGGTTCCTCGTTAAATGGCGTGTATGAAGCTCCGTTTTGATAAAAGGAAATGTCGTGGGAATGCCGTAAAATATAATTTAAACAACTTTTGCATTCTCCGCTTGGGTCAGTTTGACAGCTCTGGTGTAGGGGTCGAAACGCGAGTCCGTATCCAAGTCCTGCAGATGACCTCAATTGCACATGTTCACGATTAAATAATTTATTTGTTCTATTTTATTGTTTTATTTGTTCTTTGCTTTGACCTTTTGGGAGCAATGGAGTACGGAACAACGAGATGTCGAAGCTTGGCCACTGTCAATAGGCAACTTGAATAAGTTAAATGCGTTAAAGCCACTGAGGAAGTCGATGACAGAAAACAAGGGAACAGCACAACTATGAGATGAGAAAACGACATCGAGAGTTCCACTGGGACCGTAAGTATAGGCTGGTCGATTCAGCAAACAAGACCAAAAACAACATTACAAATCAACATGCAGACTCGAGCAGACGTCAACACCTCAGGCATAACAACAAACTCAGTGGACAGCGCACCGAAATATTTACAAACCACTCCAAACAAGCCAAGACTCAACGGAACAAAGGCCACCGCGACCGCAGTGACTGAACACTCAAAACTCAACACAATAGCCTGGCTGCCCACTCATCCCCGCAGCGCACAATGGATTAATAATTGGCTCATCTGATGCCTCAAACTAGGACGTCATTATGAAATGAAAGTTAATTCCTACTCTAATTTAATATGAAATTATCAAACCCTAATTATTAACAATCCTATACTCTTCGTCCCTCACAAATACAAAATCTGATGAAAGCATCTTATGAAATCGGTCAACTGTGGTAACAGTGGAAAATAGAAACTCATTGGCCATAGGTCGTGTAGACCATAGAGTAGGTATATTAGGTAGAGTGTTAACTCCGCATTTATTAAATCCCCAATGTGTATACACTTTCGATTTTATTAAATGAACTCAAGGGACATACAGGTGGTGTTGTCAACAAATGTGAGATAAAAATTGAATTAAAAACTTGAAAATTCAGTCAAGAAGGCACGAATAATATCGCGACTTTTTCATGAAGACTTTCATTATAATACGGATCATGAAATTCCCTTGATAATCAGCTTGATTTCAGCTTTGTTAGGATGCTTATTAGCAAATATTCATTCCTTTTGATATCCAACTTGTTTCATACTACTTATATGGGAGAGTCATCTCGGTAGTATATAAGTTGGCAAATTTTGACTTTTCGAAAGTGCTCAAATAATGTTTTGGACCACGGGAACGTAATCTCCGCAAAAAATTGAATCTTTTCATTTAAAAATTTTCACTGTATACATATACTTTTTTCGACACTCTACCTATATATCCCTACTTTATGGTGTGGATTCAAAGATGTGTCTGTGTACAGTAAAAATTTTGATATCAAAAGATTCAGTTTTTGCGGAGATTACGTTCATGTGGTCTGAAAAATTATTCTATCACTTTAAGAAGCTAAAAAGCTATTTTGCGAATCTATATACTACCGACATGAAGTCACTTTATCAGTAGTATTAAACATGTTGGATGTCTAAAGGAATGAATATTTACTAATAAGCATCCTAACTAAGCGGAAATTATTTTATAACCAGGAAGCAATTTATGAAGTCTTCATGAAAAAGTCGATATCTTATTGTGCTTTCTTGGCTGAAATTTCAAGTTTTTAATTCTTTTTTCATCGGTATGATTTCATGTAAATTTATCTTTCATTTCTTGAATCTGAATTGTGATGCGGACCCATTTACATCTTTTAAAGTTAATTAAAATCATTGTATTTGATTACGGTGTTTTGCTCTACCAATGGCATGTTGCTTGTGATATGATCACGCTTAAGAAAATACAATCTTGAGGTTGAGCATGAAAGTAGCAACCTGTCGATTGCTAATTTAGCAAACATTAGGCCTACCTCTCCAAGGCTGTCATGACACGGAGGATCTGTAAAATACTATCATTCCCTCTGTATTACTATCTTGATCACTCAATTCCGTGCCAATTTCTTCAAAGCTGCAAAAAATTTGCATATCTCACATTTGGTAACAATCCAACTGTGTTCCCCTCGAGTTCATTTAATAAAATCGAAATTATGTACACACTGGTGATAATAAATGCTGAGTTGCTGCTCTACCTAATATACTCGTACTTGCTCTATGTCATGGGCCATTTCTCTCCGTTCTGCCCTAGGTAAGGTGTCGAATTATTCCCGGAACTATCGTCTAGGATTTTCTAGATTTTCACAAATCTACGATATTTCATCAAACGATTTTTGATGAAATAGCTACGTGTATTCACTGTGCGCTGGTGATTAATTCCGTAGAATTAATTTGAAACAGGTAGGTTTGAGTTTGAGTAATTATTTCATGAAAAATGCTAGGAATTTCGTGATAGTGGGTGTATTCAAATTAAGGAGCATATCTTCGAGCTCATCAATCGCATTAATTTGAAAATAATCACGTTTGAATTGTCACGTTTTATCATTAAAAGGATGCGCAGGTGTTCATAAAAAACTGCGCTTTTCCCTTTCGCAACTCACACTGCATCTCCAGAATTAAATTAACCTTTTCCGGTCGGCTACACTACAGGAAAATTTTGTAATCCTACAGCGACGGCCAACGTTTCAGAATACTCAAAACAAAATTGATCATAAGGTTTAGCTCGCAATTACTTCGATTTTTTACGATTCCTGTCGATTCTACGCAGGTCTTTTTTTATGCTTGTGATTTATACATGTTGAACCATCGTGCTAATCAATTAGTGATTACAAGAGAAATACAAGATCTTTCGAACTGCCAGACACGTTCAGTTCTTCAAATCCACTGTAATCAGGTATATCTGATATTCAAGCGTCAGGTATATTATTGCTACTGTTAATACAACGTTGAAATCATTGTTCTGTGAATAACTTGGATGATTGGCATTGGAATTGCTTGGATGTAATATGTCAATAGTCAAAGTCAATACATTTTTGTGCTATTCACTCTCTCTACTGGTAGGCCTACGTCTTTACGCTCTTCAAGTTCATCTAAGGGAAATTCGATATACAATTGTAACGATATTGTAACAATCGACATCTAAACCGACATCCGCATCTGAACTGCCTGCCTCCTTTCAGAGCACGGATATCATCGTGAAACCTGGAAGTTTGCTCTCGAAAGGCCGCGGAAACCCTCTAGGCGTAATGAGCGTTCGTAAAAGTAGAAGCAATCATTCAGTATGACCTGAGTTAAATAAATCAAAATTGTTTGGGGATTACTTCAGAAAAATTGGTGTACAGAGCTTGCGCATCAAGGAAATGTTGAAGTATCAAGAAGTAGGCTTTGTTATGTCGAATTTGGCTTACACAGTGCGCTTAATTAAGCAAGAAGTAATAATTGACGTTCAATCATTCTATGATGCTGTCAGCATCCTAAAAAATCATTATGATGATATCTGCATGTATTGTTAATTTAAAGATGCTATTTTCAGATTTTTCCTGTTTTAATTATATTTTTCTAAAAATAAAAGAGTGAGCATACATGTACTACTTCGACATGGAAACAAGTTATTGAGTTCTTATCTAACTACTGAATTTATAGAGACAGACGATTTTGAAATGCGCTGAATGGCTGGTCAGGCAGTTTAGTTTTAAAGTACCAAAGCAAAAATTCGAAAGGGGCCGAATCGCCTCCTCCCTCGCGGTATGAATAATATGCTACCTTAAACTTCTAGGCGTTCTTACAAAATAGAAGATCTTTAGATGCCGCTTGCATTGATCATAAAAGCATTTTCAGGCATATCGGACAACTTGATATGAGGGATATCGATGACACTATGCGTGGTTTGTGCTTCGTAGGCTTTAGTGAGGTTTGAAAAACATGGCTTGTTTACAAAACATCACTTTCGTAAGTATCTTCTGCTGGTGTTCAGATAGATAATCATTAATTATTCATTAATGCAATGATGTTCATCACCTCATATTGTACTCATTAACTCAAAGCAATTGTTTGTCTTAAGATAAAGTATCTACGGGGTGAGTTTAAAGTAACGATACAACTTCAATTAGCTCTCATTTCGTCAACATGAATAATAAAACGAAAATCTTACTTAAATGAACCTAGAATATCCCAGGATTTGCTAAAATGATCGTTCTGTGCTATTTTGAGACCCAAAAATTGCTATATTTTGAGTTAAAAAAATTTTCTTTTTTCTTCTTGTTTTTTTAAAAACTTTAAAATTGTTTGTCGATCTAATAAAAGATTAATAATTTGATTGATGATCAACAGAGATGATGAATTTAAAAAAACGATAAAGTGGAAGTTATAATGGCTCGATGGGTTTGAAAATGAAATAATCATTCCAAAATTACATGTATTTTATTCCCGAGAGGCCAGCCACGACATCAATCAGCTCCCGGTACTGCATGTAGTGCAATCTCTTCTCATATCAATGAACTCAGAAATTACAAATGATTATCCACAGCTTGTTATTGTGAAGCACAAGCGAAAACTGGATCATAACGAAGGAGAATTTTTGCATGGACTACATACAAGGGCCTTATTGCATACGCAATTCTACCTTTCTTACGCATGCGTAGCAGTTCTCCTAATCAGTAGGTGGCATTCTGGTACGCAAATGACCTTTTTCGCGCAATCTATTTTAAGGAAGAAAAAAACTTGACGTCACATGGGATGTGATTCCCTTGGGAGTGACACAAGCATTTAAGAGTACTAGACCTTTTTACGCGTATGAATAAAAGTGGTCGCATGAATAAGCTTCTATAAAGCCATTGATTTTGCACGAAGTATAATATACGTTCATGCATCTACTTCTTTAAAGCAGGGGTATAATTAATTATAATACACTTCAACACATTTGAAAAGAACATGCAATAACAATGACAATTGGAAGTGTTGATTTACGATTCCTTTCTCTCAAGTGTCTTTCGAACTCTCAGTAATCTTGCGATTTCTTTTTTAATACTTAACACGTACTTCGAACCAATGTAGTAACTTAAGAAAATGTATGTGAAACAAGTAGAATTGCTGATCAAACCTGAAGAGAGGAAAAGAGATCCCTATAGGATAAATTTTCATTATCCTTCAGAAACCAAATCTGCCAACAGTGGGGTTGCTTTCGTAACACTTACCTAACAGATTAATTGTTTTTCCCGAAGATCAGTAGTTGTTCCTGAGACATCTTTTGCAGAGTAGACCAAATAATTGGAGTAGGCTGTTCATCTGAAAGAGAAATCGGTTAAACTGGTAGATGGATGCACAACAATGGTGACGTACAACAATGTGTATTTCAACATGTGTGTACCAAATTTAGAAAACTGACCAGCGAGAGTAGGAAATAATATGGAAAACTTGAGACGTTGCATTCACGAAAAGGTGAATTTGCCAGCAGCACTCGAAATCGATTAGCATAAATGATTTCTGAATAGTCAAGGAGTGCAGAACCTGGTCTACATGGGCCTAATATCTCTGAAGACGAACCACACGAAATATTGTGTGCAGAAGAATATCGTCCTCGTTTCTGCTATTTGTGATACCGTGGTACCACTTCATTTCTAGATTTGTTTCTTTGTCATTACGTAATACTACGTCTTGCTCATTACATCTTTATGAAGTTAGTAATTTCTTCATTATAAATAAAATTCAGTAGTTTGAATGTCTTTCGTTTTACCTGACATCATATTTATTTGCAGCCTGCAATACAATAGAATACCGTGTGCTTAAGTTAGGATAGATGCATCACTCGAATCTTAAAAATACAATATAGGCACTTTTGTTACACAATTTGCAGTAAAATCATCACAAAACCCAACAAAAAAGTATAGACATCTTTATTATTTCAATGTAATGTAGGCCAATCAGATTTCAAGTGAAATCCTCAATTCAGGTATCAGGTATAAACCTAATTCTGTGGTCTAACGTATCACAGCCGTCGAGTTTGTAACTCATTAGTAAGCGCATAAAAAATTAATTGACTGCAGATATCTCAAATTTGTTGTGTTCCTCAAGGTAAACTTTTTGATGCTTCTTCAACTTGCGAGGAAGACTACTGGTCTCCTCAGTAACATTGTAGATATGAGTGACTGGAATAAACATAGATACGCAGGACTCGTAAATGCAAATCCGGAAACTATCAGGAACATGGCGTAAGAACACCTTACTCTATGACCTTACTCTTTAACCACCTTACTCTAAGACCAGGAATAATAATAGTAATAATCAGAATAGTAAAAACAGCAATCGGTCGCATGTTGTATCAAATGAAAATTGGAAATCTTTACAAAACACGGTTCGTAAGACAGTGTAAAGTAGAAATCCAGCATGACAGAATGCATCTACACACATGTAGATGCCTTCTGTCATGCTGGATTTCTACTTATTTCTACATATAGCGACAGATCTATGCTAAAGACACTTAGTGAGCGTTCTTTAAGAACCAACTGAATGGGAAAATGACTTAGAGCACCACGATATGTATGTGTATTGAAGCAAGACAAAGTTAACCCGACATGTTTCGACTGGTCTGTTCCGAGCGTACCCAGCAATACAGTGAAAAGACCAGCCGAAACATGTCGGGTTAACTTTGTCTTGCTTCAATACACATACATATCGTGATTCTCTGTGCGTATAAGATTATCAGTAGGCGAAATGACTTAAATGGTTTTAAGAAATGGCTACGATTGCGAGTTGATGAAAAGTCCGAAACTGTTAGATACCGTACTCCACTTTGTACTACTTGACATGTGACCCTCGACACTCCATTGCTGCCGTTAGGGGAGGAGACCCTAGGGGTACGGTAGGCTAAGCTACGGTACTTGTGACATCTTCATGGTGGAAGGTGGTTAGATGCAAATTTTGGCTAGTAAAGATTGTCAAATCACAAAAATAGTGGAAGTGATTTTCTGTCATACTACTAATTTTATACACCATTTAACACGTGGGAGATTGTGAAATGGTGTAGCTACAAAAATAGCAGCATGACAATTCACTTTTCTTGATAGTTGACAAACTTCCTTACCCAAATTATATTATCCTTGGTTAGATGTGCTGAAATGTAGGCGCCGCAGGCGAAACAGCCAGTTTTTCGGACTCATCGGACTAGGCTATAAATCAGGAAAATGAATTCGGATGTTAATGATATTATACACAAAGCCTTGCTGCGATGAAATTCATATTGATGGTGAATGTAAAATGGTACACAATATTACCACATCAAAGGTTTGTGATTAGTAGAAAGATTAGAAATCATCTAACTAACAAAAACTTGCGAAATATTCATAAATCAAATCTCACATTTTACACAACATCTGCGAAATACAACAATCATTTGATCACTTATAGCGACGCATTCTTAACGGATTGTCTCGGGAGTGTCAACTATATGAACTAACTGACACTTGAAATGCCTTCTGCAGGCGAAACCTTCTGCCCTACGAAGAATAGTTAAGCTACCGAATCCTTATGATGCGAAGCATGCAGAGCTTCAAGGTTCTTGGCGCATTGATACATATCGCTGCCCACATAGAGTCCCAGTCGAAAGAGCCGTTTAGACTTTACAGACCGCTATTAACTATCAGAGTGCGACACTTCCAATGCCTGCAGCAATCCAGGCGAAATGGGCCCGACCTTAGAACATGTTAAAAATGGTCTTTTTAAATGGGTTGCAGTGCAATTATAGATACCCTGGCATCTATGAATTCCGCACTTAAATAACATGTCACAGCCGAAGGATCAAGCGCTAAGTAGAATTGCTGTAGCTAGGCCAGCAGATTTTTCCAAAAGCGAAACTATAGTCATCATCAATTGATAGACATTTTCATGGCGCCACCAACAAAACTTTGGAGACCAGAAGAGAAATTCCAGACTTAAATGTATTTTCAAGCGCCGCAGGCGAAACTTCCAGCATTCTAGAGTTTCAACTATCATATTTTGGTACTCAGAATCCTGAATAAATACGTTTGGCAACGACAGGGTTCGTTCTGTTAAAGCGAAGTGCAAAAAATACTGAAACAACTGATGAGATGTCAAAAATGCGGAAATACGGACAAGGTGTAAAAGATTACGAAAATACGGAAATTTGCGAACCTTGGACACGTAGATTTTCTTAATTTTCTCATCGGGTTAACTTTACGCTATCAGATGTAGCTAAAAAGCTTTTCTTCCGATTTTAATGAAATAAGGTTTGTTAGGAGAAAAGACCCATACCCAGACGTCCCTTAGGTTTTATTAACTCTTCTACTGAGCAGCTATTTTTGCAAAGTGAATTGGGCACCCGAGACAAAATGTCACACATCAGAAAAAAATGATGCCTGCATTATTTAACAAAATAGGAAAGAAACATTTAACACATTTGTCCATTTGACATACAGAAACACATTTGTCCATTTTCTGAAGAATTGGCCTAAAGTTTCCGATTTTCATGTTCGTGAATTTCCACCGGCAGGCTAAGCCAGGTATGTGTCATAAGCCAAATATTTTAATTGAAATTCATTTAAAATGGCAAAAATCAATCATGAGTTAAGATAGAATTTGAATTCAATGAATTTTCTATCACTCAGACGAAATATACGAAAATGATTTGGAAAAATCTAGGCCTATGAGTTTCGCATCACTTAGCAAAAAATAGGAGGATTAGGAGGAAAATAGGATAACTGGTAAACGTGAAGTTGTTATTCAAGAATGCATAAATATAATTTTCAAAATCACGTACACCCATCTTCAGCAAGAGAAACAATCCACGTGAATCTGTATAACGATAATGACTCGATTTGAGAATGACATACTGATAAACTTTCTCACTCTGCGTCTATGATCATTTGCTCCTCTATACCCATGTGACAATTTTTCTATCAATGAAAAGGTAAAAGCTCTAGACCTATCCTATTCTTCCTATGCAGAGCAGATTCGTACACTAATTCGTACTTTGTTTTAATCTCCAATTTTGGAGCCCAAATTTTGCACTAATAACTTTAAAATTTACAGGCTATCGAAGGGAGTTAAGGTAGTTCTCATAGAAACATGTTTTCGATAAACGGACGAACCATCACTGGCCAATTCGAATTAACGAAATCTACTTACCGTCAGTTTGTGGACTAAGCCACTTCCTGCATTCGCTAAAAGTGCAGTGGTAGCTTGATAATTTTGACGAGCTACATGAGGACGATGAGCCAGCCGATCATTTAGAGCCAATTGTTCATCAGGTGTCAAGTTTTCTTTTCCCTGAAAATGATGAACGGCAGATTATGCTAATATTTACCCTCTAATATATGCTAAATTATTATGGTATGTAAAATACGATTTCGTGTACACATGTATAATGTTAATAAATATTTCTTAGTAAACATTCAATAAACATTACTGAGTTCAAATTGTATAAAAATGCCACATTTTTTGGGATCGATTGACACTTCATCCATGTTTCAGCACTTGCACATGTATGGTTCAAGTGCTGAACATGTGCATTTTTCATGTAAAATCAATAATATCTCGATAGCTAAATACTGAGGATGAATTCGGCAAATCAGACTTCAGAAATGGAATCAGCAGGTCGGATTTATGCAAAATCGGACTCTGTTTTTTTGGATCACCCTGTATACTAGGATGTTATAGCCAAACTAGATCGGATCTGCTGTCTATGACTGGATCTTAGAGAAGAAAAAAATTGAAAAGTCCATCTTATGAAACGAAAAAGTCGATCTTATAAAACCGTCTTATTCTAGGCTATCGGTTATCAAGGTTTCGGAATGCAATGGAAAGCAAAACTATTTCGTTGAAATTTAGATTTTAAGTTGAGAGTTCACGAGTATGCCTATTGCCTATTTGATGCATCTGTACATGGGAAATTTTGGTCTCTAAAAATACAGACCTGGCGAAAAAAAGTGATCAAAAAAAGGACAATAGAGACCGGTCTCAAAATGGATCCCATTTGGTCACCATGTGTTTGACTCACAGGATGTCCCAAAACCATAGTTGAAATTAGGTGGAATGCGCAGATCTACGAATTAGCAGCAAATCGACGATCGATTTCTCTATGTCAGAACATAAGAAATTGATCGACGATTAAAGGAGCAGTCCAGCCCAAAATCATGTCGGGCTCAGTCCCACGAAATTCTGACTCTCGGTGGAGGACAAAAAACCGAATTTAGTGACCATTTTATGACGTCATTAACAATTGGGCCACAACAAACGATGCCATAACAGTGTGGTGATCATATCAAGCAGTAAACAAATACCATACCTAATTTAGTGCGAAGAAGTTCAACAGATTTATACTGTACTTTTTACAGTCCGTTTACTTTTTCTAGCGACTTGACACACTGTTTTGTACAAGTTTAGCAAAAGCCCACGAGCTTGATCATTTCTATTCTTAATCAAGCAACGTGTTTTGACTTTTCTCTTTCATTTTTAACCTTAACTACGCAAACGACACGCACTCCACAAAAACAATCGATAATCATGTTTTCTTCAACTCACTGCAATCAGCTTGTAGAGCAAGAAGAGGATATACTGACAGGATTGTTATTTGACAATAGCGCACGCACTCTTTCATTTTTAACCTTAACTACGCAAACGACACGCACTCCACAAAAACAATCGATAATCATGTTTTCTTCAACTCACTGCAATCAGCTTGTAGAGCAAGAAGAGGATATACTGACAGGATTGTTATTTGACAATAGCGCACGCACTCTTTCATTTTTAACCTTAACTACGCAAACGACACGCACTCCACAAAAACAATCGATAATCATGTTTTCTTCAACTCACTGCAATCAGCTTGTAGAGCAAGAAGAGGATATACTGACAGGATTGTTATTTGACAATAGCAAAATTGGTTCATCTGATCGTTGACTATGAGTACATAGACTAACCAGATTTTTATTTTACGTCAACAAACACTGTTTTCCGTGTATTTCCGATGCCCTCCAATCATACCTTGCTATTATAAATTCAGTAGGCTGATGAATTCCAAAAGAGTGAATAAAATGCTTATTACATGGCTTCAATTGCAACTGTGCCCAACTCACTGATCAAGTAATTCAACAAATTGCTCAATTTTAAAATAATAACAGCAAATAAACAGATCACGAGTTACTAATGACACCATTCAATTGAGAGAGGCTTATTCTTCCTAGTGGCACCCTACATGCAAGGTACATGTCTATAATTATAAAAAACATGTACATATACCAGCAAACAAAATAATCTTTTAATAACAAAATGATCAAAAAATTGCTCTGACCAAGGTTCCCACGCATTTTCAAAAATAAAATTCACGAATCTTCCCGCGGGCATCATTTCGCACGTAAATGCTACGTAGTACGTATCAGTCCTCCAAAAATATGAATGTTACTGTAGGTAGTAGTGAATTGATTCCATACAGTCTGTTAATTAGATTGATGTTATTGTTCATTGCTAGCATTGAAAATGGATCAATCATAATTATGAAGTTTTATGTACAGGGATGCGAGCGCGATTTTGCGAAAAAACAATATAACAAGTCACAATTAACTAAGCAAGGTAGCCGATGCCCCTCCACATCTCGTCGAATAGGTGTGGTTGTATTCTCAAATAATGAGGCATGTGATTGCATTGCACACCAAAGGGCGGTCATTTTTGGAGACACTAGGAGATCATTTCTAGGTACACTGTAGCAACTAGCAACTCTAGAATATAAGCAAATTTCAGCAAATTTAAGCTAATAGGACTAACTACTTCATTCTAAGTTATAGGCTTGCGGCATTTTCTTGCTGAATCACTGTTTATGGATGCAAAGTATAAGAAGGAGCGTCAGGCGATTCTTCCAGGCTCTTGGCGTACCTCAGATAGATTTTGACACTTTAAATGCCGCAGGCACAACCTTCAGTATCTTGAGGAGAAAAAAACTGCAGAATTCTATTTAGTTTTAATGTGTCAAAAGCGCCAATTCTTCAGTTGGAAGAAGCATTGAATGTAAGGCTTTAAAGCGCTACATGCCAAATTAAATGAATGAGTTGAATGAAAGCCAGTGATGAAAACAAAAACCAGCAAAATTTTGTTTCGGCTAGAAAGGCAATTTTCAGTGGTTTCACGGGGATAGCCGACACCCAAATATCAGTAAACATTCGCACTGAACACTGAAGATGATAGATTTCCGCATCTGATCAAGTAAACGGGTACCCAGATCCAAATGAACACTGAACGGGAACCCAATGAACAGTTGATAACCTAAAATCCAGATAAATCCATAAGACTTGCATCCCTGTATAATTGCAAGTATGTCTTTTTCCTCAAGAACATGAACACGTAGAAGACTCGCACGGTAGTCATTTCAATGCCTAGATGAAAATGCGGAATTGTACACATGTCGCTCGAAAAACTTACCCTACGTCAGTGAGCCGCACACCAGCATGATAATTCACAACTTATCATCACACTCATGGAAAAGTGTACAAACACCCATTCCTAAGACATGAAGTTTGATTCCTTTTTTTATTATATTATGATTTTCTGTTAAAAACTCCATTGTTAAAAACTGTTGAAAATTGTTAAAAACTGTAAAAATAATTGTTGAAAACCTACTCAAAGGTCATATGGATGCGCATTTGACCATAATGTATATCTTCTGCACCACTATCTAAAACCAATAGGGATTAAACTTCTATTTAGATAAACTACTAGGCCTGTATAAATTTTGCTAAACGATTTTCAATAGCCAGCAGTCCTTAGCCTCTTAGGTAAAACAGAAAAGTCGAGCTCACTTGCAGGGTAAGTAAAAAATCGAGGAAACGCGTGACGGTACATATCGCCGTTTAACAATATGACTTCCAATTTACCATGTGCACTTAGCACACTGACAAATATTCAAGTGAGATACCTTATTTACAAAAATTATTGGAAGGATAAGGATCTAACAGCAAATAAACTACTTTCGCATTATTACTAGGTATACTGCTGCACACTTAAAGGTAGAAGTTGCTGTCACTTTGTTTTATTCGACGTTAGCGCCTAGCCATATTATGTACCTTTAATGGCTAGATTATGGGACTTCAAATGTTGAATGCGATTCTTAGCATGTAAATAATGCACAGCAATAGGCCTATACAAAAGAAAATTTCATCCAGCCATTATACAAAACATAATTGATACCGTCTCAGCCTCTCACGGTCTCTTCTCCTGAAATGTGCAACGCAATGCTACATGTAGGCTACATTAAAACACTCATGCAAATAGCTTTGGTTTCCGCCATGGCGAGACTTGAGCTTACTTTCGGTTTCCTGGTGCACGTAAAAATGTGACACGCATTCGTCACAATTCCTAATATCTGAAGAAAACCAGACACACATGTATATTATGGCAATTGATTGGTTACAGCAGCCCAATTGAAGGTAGAGTAGGCCTATCCTAAAACATTAATCAACTATGGCTAAGTTACAAAATACAACTTTTAATAAGTTACTACTACACGGATGTTCATTTGATACCGTTAACTGATTTTTCTGCCAGATAAGAAAATTTAAGCATAACATTCTTTGTACACAGAAGAAAATTTCTAAAACTAACTGTCTCGTCAGAGATAAAAGTATAGTCAATGACATCATTTCAACATTTGTTGAAATGTCAAAAATGAGTGTTTCAAACTGTTTAAAAACATGTTTTAAACATGTGTCAAAAAGTTAAAAAATCGATGTTTTTAGCTGTTAAAAACTAGGTTTTAAACACAGTGTTTTAAACATACCATCCCTGAGTTTGAAGAAAGCAAGTAAAATATAATTCTGTTGAAGCCATATAAATGTATGTAGCAAGAAAAATTAGCAATGCCTGTTTGCATCGATCATTATTGGCATTTCAATTCGTTGACTAGATTCCAGCCAAAAAAGGCCATATGCCTATGTATCTCAATCGTATGCAAAAAATACTAAAATTTTGAATTTAACTTCCATCAATGAAAATAATTAGCAGAGTATAGATTGGCAGTTTTTTTCGGACGCTGAGCAAAAGGTTCCAGAAATAATAGATTCGAGATCGGCCACCGGCGCCGACCTCTAATCAAAAGGGGCGTCGAATTGTAGTTTCCTTGCGGCGCACCATTGGCAGTTACGCCCTTTGCGCAAAAGAAACCTAAGGGAATGGCATCATTGGTAGAAAGCATAACCGGGGATATCTATGAATATCAGCAAGATATCCCTGACATAACTATAGTCTCTTATTGCTAATGATATCATAAGCACCGAGGCCGTCTGGATCAGGAGCTGTAGCTCATTCATATCTATTGTTAGTTGCGCGAATGTATTTTGCAAATATTAACATCGTCTATCGTTAGCTTTGAAATATTAACATCAACGCGCAATGTGCGTGACGGCCGGATAAGCAATATTGGAAGGAGCAATATTAGTGTAGGATTTACGTGTATGTTAGTACATGTACTAAAATATTTGTACACAGGTAAAACCTTCCGGTTTTTAGACAAAATATGGGGTATAATATTTATAAAGCGCTGCAGACGAATTCTGTGTATACGGTGCATCCTTTTTGAGATTTTGGCCGGCAGAATTTCAGCCTACTTGAGGGAAGTCATCGTTTCTTGTCGACTCCAGGGGTAAACCCTTTGGGTAAACCTGAATAAATTTGGGTCTTGTACATAGGGTACATAGTGGGCCTTGTTATAGAGGATCTATCTTTTGTAGGCTTGATGCATCCTACAGTTATGCCCCCCCTCCGAAAAAATCGTTTCGCGGGCCCTGATGCGACATGAAACTGAGTCGAACACAGCTACCACATTTTGTGGTCACATGTCTGAATCGGAGCTATGATTTTCAAATCATCTAATTTTGCGAAGGAAAGTGATATCTATAATTTCTTTTCTAACCACGCATTGCCGTGGGTACTAGTTAGCGTGATATGAGTGCAATAATAAAAAAGTCTGGCTTTTACTTCCACTATTGATCCCCAAGGGAAAGTTAACTTTCATTCGGGGGTGGGAAAGAATGAAGTTAATCGATACAGGGCACGCAAAATTGAAAGATTGATTATCATCTAAACCTTTTCCCGCTCTATTAAAACTTTTCCCGTTCGATATAAAGCCTGTTTCATTCAATTTTAAAAATGTTCCATTCCGTTTAATACCTGTCCCGATCAATTTAAAAAAGATCATACTAACTCCAAAATCGTATTATCATCCGTCATGCACATGATTACTACATGTACATGTTTAAATATAAAAATAATTTTTTAATGTAGTAACACGTTCGAACCTGGGGTGAACTTGGTCAACCGGTTTCAGTTCATTGAAATAGTTGCACAAAAATAGAGATTGATAGACATGTTATCTAAATATTCTTATAAACTTTTCCACCTGGAAAAGTTTCCTGTTAAGATTGTTATCCGATGACAAAATTCAAACGATATCCATTGTAGAAGGAGCGGGCGAGAGAATACAAGTATCTCAATATTTCGTATATTTTGTTCCATAGAAAAACAAAGAATCCATAAGATCTTTCGCATAGAAGTAGAAGAAAGTCAAATGGGAGAGCAGGTTTTGTCTACGAGTCTTCAGAAAATGAGTAAACTTCTTATTATATAGAGTGGAAGCTTTCCCAAGTCAGATAGAAGACTTTTCTGTTCTACCGCGACATCTTTCGGCCTACATCGTAGGCCATTCTCAAGCGACTGCACTGTATTGTTGAATCAACGATTAACACATCTCACATGAAATTACAGCGACATCAGGACGGATTGACACTTACATGGTAGCAAACAAAACAAAAGAGCCTGTTAACATCTAATGAACAACACAATACTAACTAACATGATTGGAGGAATGTCAATGAAAAACCAAGCTCAAAGGTCATTCAACCAGTCATAGGTTGACAAACTGAATGACAATTACATAGGCCTACATTAAGACTAAGTCACACAAAAAATTGACCAATAAGCAAGACCAAAGTGATGAACAAAGCTGAATAAATAATGCAATACTGAATTCCAACGAATAATACTGAAAGAGTAATACTAAAAGCAAAATAATCACAACCACAAAGAGGAAATATAATAAAGTTATTGCTAAATAAATTCAAGAAAGAATCTACATAATACTTACTACTATTAAATAATACTGAACATGTAATACTATAAAGAGCTAGATAGTACTAATATTAGATGAAGAAATCGGTAAAAAATAAATAAATAAATGAAAAAACAAAACAAAAAAATGAATAAACAACTGGCGGTGAAACTTAAAACAATCTGTCCCAGCTAGCACTGACGTCACACTTCGTTTTGTTACTGCTGCCAAGGCGCCTGGTCCACAGAGCCTCCTTTGTAACCCATTTGCGCCAGTTCTCTTCACGGTCTATTACGCGAAGACCTTCAAAGTCTAAACGATGCTGATGCTGGTGCACATGCTTCGCCACCTACATGCTTCGCCTAAAACAGTGCAGTCGCTTGAGAATGGCCTCCGATGTAGGCCGAAAGATCTCGCGGTAGAACAGAAAAGTCTTCTATGTGACTTGGGAAAGCT
Organism: Prostheceraeus crozeri; assembly: GCA_907163375.1. NCBI lineage: Eukaryota > Metazoa > Platyhelminthes > Polycladida > Euryleptidae > Prostheceraeus > Prostheceraeus crozeri. The sequence continues at coordinate 3,688 of CAJQUW010016949.1, read as the reverse complement.
TCCACTCTATGTAATTACAAATCAATTCCCTATGTTTGAAAGTAAACTTCTTGTTTAGATGATGAAACATCTGACCGAGATTTAAATATGTTAATGGAAAATTGTTCTCTGTCGCTACTCGCTGCTAACTCGCTGCTACTCGTCATCTAAACATTGCATTCAAGACAGAGGACTCCATTTTTCAACATTACATTCATATTCAAGTAATCCATTTTTATGAACATGACATACTTATACGAACTTATGATCTTCTAATATTACTTACACCAGTCGTTTTCCCGTGTTAATTCATTTGATTTCCATCGATTCTCCATTAATTTCTTCCATCGATCTGAAAAGCGGCATTGATTAATATGTACTAGAGTAAGTGTATCAGAGTCACCGATCAAGGAGATAAATGACACTCTGATTTGTGATGATTGCATCACACACACCCACGTACATCAATAATAATGTATTTATATGAAGATAAAGGCAAACCGGTGCTCCCAGTCGGACCCTGCCCGAATTTTCACCCGCAATTTATCTCCAGATAAACATATGTAGGCTTATAAACTGTTAAACCCTTGACATTGCCGCACTAAATTGTTATCCTTTGAGTCACAATTCATATTATCAAAAGCTTTTTAATGATAACCTAACATTTCTAAATAATTTTATTACCTATCTTCCAACTAGGCCTGATACTGATAAGTCACAATTAACTAAAAATACTCAAACTTTGAGAGTTCGTACTCCTTCGTCAAGAGGATCTTATGAATAGACTGGACTGTTAGTTTGATACAGTAAATATCTAAAATTGAATTAGTGCTATCAATAACTTACAAATATACGATAATACAATAATATACAGGACGATACAAAAATAATACAATTCTATTGTTAAGGATACAATGGAGATGCGAAGATATCTGATCACGAGCGCACCAACTCTTCCTTCCTATTCAACCTAGGTTTGTAGGTTACAAATCCACATAGCTTCTATAATTTACATTCTACTGGAGACTTATAGATTTCTAAATATCGAAGTTGAAATTATCTGTGCCTTAGATTTTATTATTACTATGCGCTAATCTAATTTGGTGTCCTTATCCTAAATGTGGGAGATATAAACGACATTTATCTAGTCGTAGAAAGATGCAAGAAACTCCCGTGTAAAGCCGTTTTAATCTAATACAAATTGATTGTTGCAATTATTGATTTGAGCCATTCACATCTGCATATTTTATTGCAACATTTTTGTACATAGTTCGTTAGATACGATTACTCGAGAAATGGAGCATACATATGGTTGTCCTAACATAGCTAAAATATCTGCTAATTCAGCATTTAAGCAAATTGTTTTCCTTAATTACTTAATTGAAATTATTTTTGTGTAATCGCTTTACAGATAAAAATATACAATCCATTTTTCTACCCGACGTTTCTTCTTCATTCTCATTCATTGACATTGTTACCAATGCTATAACATTAATGTGCATTTTTCCTATTTTGAAGATACTCATTAAATATCTAAATCAATTTCAACAAATTTGGTTAAAAGACTAAAGAGATGAAATTGATCTTTAAATACATGATCATTAAATGGCTAACAACCGAACCGACTAGAACATATGCATCAGAGTACCTTGAAACATTTAATCTAATCGCTCATAAAGCGAGATGGTCTGAATATTCATTTTAGAAATGGACTACTTTTTCTAATATCGAGTGTTTGATAGTCGAAAAACTATATAATAGTGATCTTTTTTGACAACGTGCTATTACTATACATTTTTTCCTGACCTACTGACTTGGAAGTTGAAATCAGCATCCTTTTCTAAACAAAATTCATCGAGCAGTTTTATACACTAAATGATTGTAGGTATAAGATATGCGTCAGACGACAAGATACGCTGGAATAACCTGTATGACTGAAAACTTAACCATGCTCTTTGCATCAAATTAATTAATGGCTTATTTCTAGTCTCATACCGCCTTGATACATCACTGACGATGCTCGAAATTTAAAGTCTACTTATCGTAGCATGTACAGCTATGGCAAGATAATCAAATTTATTCAGCTAAATGTAACTGATTTTAAGTAAATGTCTATTGATATCTTTCTTCAGCTATTTAAAAGCAAAACAATCTTTAACAGTATCAAACACCGTTAATTTACGGAAGGAGGTACAATCGGTAGGATACATGTAAGGTACGTTAAATAAACGCTTTGTATTTATTTAAACATTACATTTACTTCGTTATATTACTTTATGAATGTAAGAGTGGGTATCATCTGTCTTTAATAAAGGTATTATTAAGGTACACATTGTTCAGTTGAATCTCGTTAACCACGTGAAGTGTTTTTGTTACCTACGGTAAATAATTTAGCAGATGAAATCAGTTTCGAAAGACTTATTTTTGGCTTCAAATCTACAAACTACAAAAACATGGAATATAACAACCAACTCCCTTTCATCAAAATTGGGAGCCAACCATTTTAGTAATGAAAAGACTGCATGTGGCTGTATTTTAAAAATGTTGCGAGTTTCTTAACATTTACCAAACCTATAGGAACAATAATGAGCATCATCATTAGACATCATCAAAGTGCAACATATATCAAATTTCAACTCCCCCACATTAGATAATTTGGTAACTAAGTTTTATACCGAAAAAATACTTAAAAACGCTACCTTGATAGTGCAGCTACGTCAGCATAGAATTCATCCGCATAAAATGTACTCACTTTCTCTTCGCATGGGATTCAGACTGAACAATTAATAACGTTCTGCCGGCGTGTATTCCCTCATACAAGCGATCTAGTGGAGGACGAAATCAGGTTGGGACAGAACAAATGCATCGTAAAAAATTGACTCCACAATCTCGGTGACCTTAAGGCTTAAACTATCTATGGAAGATACAGCAACGGCTTTTTGTCCGCCAACCATGATAGGGAATGACTCATCCTCGAATAAGGTGTGGGGGTGGGGGGTGGGGGAGAAACCTATTGCATTGCAGTAAACCTAATTTACTTCTATGCAAGTTGAAACGTTTTGAAGAGAAAAATGTAGTAGATAGGTGCAATATATCAATATTATAGTACAGCCAAACTGACTCACGTCTCCGGGAAAAATATTTTTTTTTTTTTTATAATGGAAAATGTCTAGTTTACCTTTAATTCGACAGAAAGAAATTTTCCAATGAGCCTAACGGGACAACAGACATAAATAAACAAGAGACTCTACAGAAACACTTTAACCTTTCTCTTCCATGTACAAAGTGTGTATTGAAACATGCCGAAGATAACTGATAACCCGCTGCCTATGCCGCCTGTTTAACCATCTACAACAACCGTCAAAAGTACTTAGATTGTCAACCTTAATTGATAGTTCATAGCTATAAGTGTCGACGGCGAACCTCAAAAGCTAACACCCTACCATCGATCACTGCGCACGCCATGCAACAAATAGTCTGTCATGAGACCATGAGACAACCGATGTGATGTTAATGATCGTCAGCATACATGACGAACATATTTCTTATTGTAGTGAAAAAGAAAAAGTCGTTGCGTAGAGAAAGGCCCGGAACGTAATTTACAGTATGAAACAACAAGCGTATAACAAAGGTCGGTTCAGAGTAGGAAACCTTTTGCGTAGCCAAAGGTCGAATTCAACCGAAAGAGGTGAAAATGCTTCAGGTGCCA
>CAJQUW010016948.1:0-16863 GCA_907163375.1 Prostheceraeus crozeri | reverse complement strand
ATCATTTGGCCTTATCATTGATCAACTCGTCAGACAAAGAGAAGATTAATACTTGCATAACTCTCTACAAAATACTAACTTTCCTTAATTATTATAACACTCATGCAGCGTGAAGACAACCATGTCAATATAACAGGGCGAAAAATTGAATTACTACCCTCTCCAACCCTTCTGGGTCTAACCTCTTACACTAAGGAGCTTGCCTTGAATGACATTTGCATAGTTGCAAATCAAAACAAACTAATCACGCCCACTTCAACAGTCACGCAGGGTACACATGGGCGCGGTCTGACGAACCCCCACTTTTGTGTCCCATTATATAATGCAGCGTCGTAATAAGTGGCTGAACGTGATGAAGGAAAATCCCTCTCTGTAGCGAGTTGAGCTCACCAGCTAACACCATAGAGCCTACACTGCAAAATGAAAAATTTTTTAACCGTGAGCTAATAAACACTTCAGTTTCAAGCTCCAACGGAAGACACAAGAACAAGCCAGCTATAACTAAAATGTCGACGAACGGGGCGGTCCAAGGACATATTTTTTAGCCCTACCGATCAGTTTGTACTGTCCCCTTTCGCCGTACAAAGTCATAACTTACCGACAAGGCTCTAGTCGTACTGGGTTCGCGCATCCCCTCCGCGAAAGATAGAGCAATAACCAGTAGTACGAAAAAATAAAGTGTGTATAAATTGACGATTGCACTAAGAGCTCAGAATGACCGACTTCTAAGAGACCTATTCCCGCCAAAAGTGCAGAAACGCCTAAGAAACTTTTTTGGAAGTACAGCACACTCTCACGCCATCCCCTTCCAAGATTCAGCCTCAATCGAGCGCGTCTTCAGTTTACGGGTTCGGAGACATTTTAAGGCCCTAAAAGGCGGCACTCATTTGCCAATGAACTTTGAAAGCCTGTGGGGCCATTTCTGAAGGGTAACCTTCATTTGTTGAAGGAAGATCGCGCCTGTGTCCGAATTAAGATGATGACTAAGAATACATTTATACACCGTTTTATGTTTTAAGCACACTCTGAGACTCTTGTTTTAGCTGCAGAGTATATATACTTTACATACACTATATCATGTTTTTGTCATTGAGACTTTGTAAATGTCTCTGTTTTGATCATGGTAGTGTACCTATATTAAATATCAGTAGGCATAATTTCGGTCCCTACGTTTGAAATTCCAATAAATACAATTTTCCTATTTGGAATTTTAATCTAAGAGACTGTGTAATTGTAAGCATTATGTAAGCGCCCTTCGCACCTTGGTCCATCATCCCTGATAGGGGGGGGGGGGGGGGGGGGAAGAGAGATGGGTATAAAAAGTTGATATTTGAATTGATATTACGGTAACGAAATATTGACTATATACGCATTTTTTGAATGGATTACAAAGATGATTAATTTGAATGCGATTTTCAGTGCTGATAGTGCGAATAGGACAATCATACGATTCGCTTTCACTTCTAGGGAATCGAATCGGAAACTTGATTAATTAAATTTAATATCAATTAATCGCTATCGGCAAGCTCGGGGGGGTGGGGGGAGTCGGGCCGTAGCATAATCGCTAATCGGCAGTCTTCATTTTTTCAAAGAATCGGCGCCCAACCTTCTATAATTGATGCCTCATAGATGACAAAACAAAAATATTGTTATCTTCTATGCTACGAATGAATGTCCAGTCCGATGATAGTTTGGCTCTTATTGAAGAACAATAATCTAGAAACTTAGAGAAGCAATACAAAGCAACGAGTGCGTACTAGAACTCTTGATAAAGACACCTAACAAACGCTGCATGATTCGATTCCCTAATCAATTTCATACATGAGTGATTTAACCTTTAAATATGCCATTAAGATGATACATATAATCAAAGTATAGTAATACCAGGGTGTCCGCACAAATTTGAATGAAAATTTACAGGTTGTTTTCCAGGGAAAATTTTACCAAAATACAAGGTCAAATACGAACGGGGGGTCCGTGCGCTTTATACCAGACTTCTACTGCAAGGAAATTTTTAACTCAAAGTCCACTACGCGTCTTCTTAATTTAAACGCAAATTTTACGGGAAAATATAAGCCCAAAGTAGCCTCGACTTATTCCCGAGAAATTTACATATCATGAAATTAATAAATAATGACGTAAGAAGATTGAAAGTTGCGTGAAAATTTGTTTGAATTTTTTAAATGCGCAGGTGATTTAGAAAGAAAAAAAAATAATCCAATATAATGCAATAATAAATTATTAAAAAAAATTGGGTTTTAAATTATTCAGACTACATTATATTTGCGGTAGATAAAAGTGAAAGTATAATCGATCGCAACAAATTTAAAGCAAGCGGAATGGAAAGAACAAAAATAGGGTTAGAGTATATACACTCAATAATCGTACGAAAATATTTTGACTTACAATGAAATGTGAACACTAACAGAATATTTTTAAAGTCTACTCGGAGAATGCGGAAAGCACATACAAGGAACATCAACAAGCGTTGTCATTCAGATAAGATCATTTGGAAGGAATAGAATGATCTCATCAAGTCGCGAAGGCAACCTCTCGGAGGCTTATTTTTTTGTAACTAGTCCAAGATTCCATGGTTTCCATGTTTTTCCTAACATGCAAAAATTTCCATTTTCCAGGATTATAATATAAAATCCCCTGTTAATATCTCTTAATATATCATTAATAACGAAAAGGACGACCTAATATTGAAAGAGAACCGAGAAAGCGTATCAGAAATACAATAATAAAAGATCCATTCAAATTATCATCTCTTCATAGAGCTTGTTAGAAACATTTGACTAAGCCCTCATTGAGATGCCTTTTCACAACGATAAAAAAATCAGCTAGAAATACACCTTCCAAATGAATTCTTACCTCTCATCAGCCCTTGGCTGTTCTATGAAAGGATCTCTTGAAATATTCAGTCCAATCGTGATGATAAGTAACAAGGTAGGGTATGGGGCTGATGTGGACTGATCCAATTTAAAGAGTCCTGGCAGCGTCAAACCAAGGAAAGATATGGAAAATTCTCAACTGAAAGGGAATGACCTGTCCATAGCGATGGCAGGATATTCCTTGTCTTTAGCGGGGGGGTGGCGCGGGCGGACACGCTTTTAAGAAAAACTTATCTTGACTGAGTTTTGCAGTCATTAAAGAACTAGGGACACGATCGGGCGAGCAGAAGATCAGAATTATCTGTAATTGTCGAGTATGATCACAATTGTTGCATTTTCGATTTAATAATCGTCGAAAAATTAAATACTACTGACTTACCCCAATTCTTCTAACCAGGTATCAGACATTCCCATACCACTCATATTCATTGTTTCCATTCATCCGTGTTTTTCTTAATTGGTCGAGCTACAAATCCCTGAAATGTTAAGAAAGCATAGTGTGACTTGTAATTTATTCGATGTTTATTGTTCATCAAGACAAACTGACCTTGGTTGGCAATGTTTCGCAGACTCTATATTTATGTTTTGCATTCTCCTCCAATCATTTTTTTCCTTCTGCCTTACTCACATCGATGCCTACTTGATCGAGAAAGTCTTAAAGATATTGTGAAATTTTTGATATAATTTGCATTAGTCACATCTGATTTCACGTACAAGAACGTGAATCGTCTAGAGTCTATTAATACAATATGCAAAATAGTTGATAATCTAAATCGATACCGTCTACCTGGCGCTTCATCTATTGTAACCTGTTGCTTCTGTCATTGATTTCCCACATTTCTTGGAGCAACTCGAATTTCGCATGATAAACTAATAGTAATACTTTGTTCCAATTAATTGTACCATCTTCATGATGTAACAACGAGGGTTTGTGCCAAACCTGTCCGGAAAAGAACACGAACACTCACAATGCTAACATAGACCGACTCTCCCGGGGACGGCCCGATCACACTAAAATGTTTTGGGATAAACATTAGATAAAAAAAATAATGAAACATTATAATGAAATTACTAATGATACACTACTTGTTTGTCTACAGAAAAAAGTGAATATGCTTCATTAAAATGTTTGAACGGAGTTAGGAGGTTTGTTATTAATTTTATCAGTAATTAAATTACTTAATGATACTGTGACTGTTTTGTCTAGAACAAAAATGCCTGATTTCATTAGTATTTATCATTATAGGATACAGCAATGTTCATTAGTTGTATACAAGTAGTGTATCATCAATGTTCGACAGCTAATAATATCACTGATGATACATACTAGTTTTGATCTTCAGAATATTTTGGATATTTTCATTAGTATTTGTGATAGCCTTTTTTAATGAAAACTGCTGTAATGTTTTGATTAATTATCTTATCGATGGTCTCACAGTTAAGTTGTACACTGATTTCCTGAAATGAATAAGTAGTAGTTTTTCAAAAGATTAATTTGGTAAGGTGGACAGGAAGAATTTCAATAAAATCACATACAAATCTAATTGGCGTACAAATTAAACAAGCGAAGTCTTATAAAAACTGCACGAAAGTATGGTATGAAACTATGATCCATAAAAGAAATCTAAGAAAATGCACTTATATGAAAATGTGACTGTTTACAGCTTTTTCAAAATGACCTACCAAAACTTACATATACACCACAGCATCTGTCGGAGTGTACGAACGACCGCCGAGATTGTTGGTCCCTAAAGTAAAATAAAACGTAACCTCTATAATAATACAGCCATATCGCGCAGATGTATTAATGCATTATCTACAGAGTATACCATATACAAGGGGGTCTAAAATAATAAATCTTAAGTGCTGTTAAAGCACGATTTTTGGAATTTTACTAGGCATCGATCATATCCACGACGTCCACCTTTAATTCTTTAATGCAACGTACATATACCAATGTAGTTATTTGTACGACATCATATTACTGAATAACAAATACAGAAGAATTTGTTAAATGAAAAGAAAAGTACTTACCGTCGGCGGTTCTCGACGCAACTTCTGTGACACACCCCGGCCAGACTACCCATAGCCACATCCCGGGATTATCAACAGAAATTTCTGATCCCGAAACTTTATAATCCAAACTATTTTTATTACCCCGCACGGTCAATTAAGACCCGATTACCTCTATGAACACACCATGATACGAACACTATATATATCTTAGTAAAGCTCCCTCTTGCCTCAATCCGATTACTGAGCGTATACCAGGCTTTTTTCATTCACACCACCACAAAAGCGCGATTCATTTGACGCGCGCAGAAATACAACTTGGAAACCTTGAGTTGCCTCCATTTTGGCGTTTCTGGCACTCGACATTCCTTCCTCACTCCGACCGATACGATCCAATCTTTTTTACAACTGTTATATTCGCTTACTCAAAATTGCTCGTAAGCCTTAACAATGCTCTCAAACGATATCTCTCCATCAATCACTGAAATTAGATGCCAAAATGTAGTGTCGCTTTAAATAACGCATGCCGCGCGTAAACATTTAACTCAAGAAAGAATAACATAAAACTCGTTTACTATACACCCTTAGCTCTCAAAATGAGACCTTTATATATAACCGATTAAATTAAAACCTTTTTCCCCCTCTAGACATAATACTTCTACAAAGTGTCATAATTGTATTTAGATATAGTGCATATATATAGGATTATTTGTTGAACGTCAACATATAGCTGACAAGTAAAAGAATAAAATCGAAAGATAAAAACAGGGCCGTACTAGAACACAAAAAAGCCAACAACTTTGCGGTTATGGATTCAAAAAAAAAACTACGAAGGTTATAACAAAAACCTGAATTTATAAGTTCCGACAAATTTGTAAGTTAATACTTTGATAGGAAACAAAGAGATGTATAACAAATTTGCGAAATCACAAATATGCATAAATGACAACAATTATAATAATTTGGACATTTAGCATAATGTTGTTCAGCAAATATCGACATATATATACTATATAGATACTGCGGATATTTTGAACGAAACTATGGAGGTGGAATTTAACCTAAAAAAACCACACAGTACAATACTACAACAATTCCATAATTCCTGAACATACTAATCGCGCTGCAGAGTCGTAGCGTATATGGAATGTATTTTATAAATTTGTAATATTGCAACCACAAATTTATTAATAAGTGTTTGAAAGACGTGGTCTGTAGTTTATAATTTGATTCAATTATCTTCAAAAAACTTAACTAACCCAAATCCCAAAAGCATAACACCAAGCGCGGCCCAAATGGACGAAGCCGATAATAAGATATTGCAAGCAATTGGTTTCTTATCAAAAAATAAGATCCGAGAATAAACTGAGTAATGCAACAAAGATCTTAGATTAATTAAAAATGGCGTTGTTGCGCGCTTAAAGGAGTTAAGAAAAACAGAGTAGGGCTCCCAACTAATAAATAATATGAGGACCGATGTTATTATCACATACATTACTAGTAAATTGACACAACTACACTAAATTCTAAATAAGTCAATACAACAAATAAAAAATAAACTTGCTTACCTTCCCCCCTTCCTTTTGAAGATCATCACTCCTTGCGTTCACACACGGTCTTTGACTCAGCTGCTTTCTACACCTTGACTTGATCGTTTGAGCGTACAGTTCTTTGGTCCTGCGTGGCAGCACCTGCTGGTCTTCTTCGCGTTATCTGTTCTGAAGTCCAAAAAACTATCCATTTTTTTATTATACCATTTTAACTACACAAACTACAAAGACTAGGTCGTCCGCATATATTCCCTTCTCCTGCGCCTTGTAATTGAACAACACGCCCTCCTGCGTCCACAAAACAAATAAAATCTGTCCCCACTCGAACGAGACCCCTTTTCCATACAGCTACCCATACCCCTTCCTAAGCCATCAGCGTACCAATATTCAACAGTTGGGACGGGGGAGAGGATGAGCGATCTGCGTCGATTCGTACTAGGATACATTCCGCACGATGAAGTTGTCTTCTGATAGTTATCGATATGATAAATTAACATGGGCTGAGGCGTGGTTTTGTTTGTATTCACCCAAGAAAGTTTCTTGTAACCAAATGAACATCTATACGGCAAAGTACAGAGGCGGGGGGGGGGGGGGACGAGAGCAGTGTGAGAGTAATCGTTACTTAGCTCATTATTGTATGGGTGGATATTAGAGTGATGATAATAAAATGTTTTAAACTGTACATATTAGATGTCGGGAGGTGGGTGGTGAACGGTATTCACCACTCACCGATCAGTTTCCTATTCAAGTAAACAGCCTGGTCTATATATATCACCAACAATAAGGTCAAGATGCACGGGAAAGAATATGAATCTAAATGAGATTCCACACGAAAGCTATAAACAGCTATAACGAAGATTGGAAGGCCTAGCGACACCCCAATTCATACACGGTGGGGGGGCGTCTGTGGTGTTCAATTGAGTTGTCTACCGATTAACAGACGAGCAGACTTGCGCGATGCGAGCGCGTTCAAGACAGCTACATAGACGCGTGTTCAGAGAGTTCTTACCTTAATCTTTATCTAGATCTAATGCAGGCCCTGAAATCTTCTACGTACGTGTGTAGTATCATCGAGGGAGATTCGAGAGTCACTCCGTTATCAAGAAAAGCGGCATTCTACCACAAAATTATAACGAAAGAAAAGCAAAACAAGTTTCCAGTAGATGAGAGTGAGTGTGTGCGTGAAGGGCCACATGGGGGTGGTGCGGGCGGATGGGGCACGGGGGGGGAACGTCGTGGTTGGTGGAAGTTCCGAAAATCAACTGCGCTGAAATCAAACAACTTATCAAGTTGAAATTTCTTCATCGACGCAACCTGATAAAAGTACTGATGCTTTCGACGCACTTCGGATCTTACACTATAAGAAACTAGTGTGGTGTACATTGATTACCTATCCTAGCTTATTATACGACCCCTCCACTCGCGACGACCCCCGTCTCTCTATCTTCATTAAAGAGACGCCCAATTTTTCCATCATCTGTCTGTCTGTCGGAAATTCGTCTATTAAATATCTAATCATAAGCAAACACAAAATGCTCTATATGCAATGGTAGATACTTATATCTTCTACCCGACATTCTTATATCTCAATAATATTATACCTATTCAAAAATAGATTCCGTCAAGCCTGCGTTGAGAGTGCGTAATGAAGAAATCCACTATCAAAAACTAACAAAGGATAAATCTACCATATGGGGGGTGAGGGTGGGTGAGTTTGGCGGAGTGTGGCGACGGAGGTGTCGGGGCGGTACTACTGACAAAGGGACTGTCCTATACAAAAGAATATACTAAACCACCTGTGACGCTGATATTGTTTAAATATGGTACACAATCATACATCATTATTTCTTCTCACCACAAGGAAAAGCGTAAAATTTTTGAGGCATATAACAAATTTTTGGTCCAACAGGATCGTCAAACATATTTCAGACCTGTGTGTTGTACTCTCTATCTCTCTATTACATAACAATACAATTATACAATTTAGCACTTCCTTACTCAATGGTCGACACCTTTCAGACTTTTCTTCACCAAAATAGGATAACACCAATTACTTTCTTAACAATCAATGAATTAAAGCCGCACAACACTCGATTTAGACAATGTTCGTATTCATAGCTGTATATAAAGTAAGTGACTCCAATATTTTTGTTGAATAGTATTTGGATCAATGGAAGTAGAAGATTAATGGCATTGGTATGTATACAATCGAAGGCCTTGGTCATCAAACATTTTTATTTTGGGCAGTTCAGTCTAATTGCACCTATGCTGCTCCTCTTCAAGAATTAGACATTAATGTCTATATGGTTTTGCAACGTATCAACAAGAAGAGCTTTTGCACGATCAACATATAACCATCATAGGCATTAATCAAGGGACCTATAACACATCCTTCGCGTTGCGCGAATCACTGGTTTAGGATTCCCTTCATCATTAACACAAATTGTACAGAGTCAATCATTGGTAAAATTCATCATTTTACCGATATCAACGAAACGCAATTTTTGTGGTGTTATAAAACTTTTATATTAGAGGAGGAGACTAATCATCAGAACCCAATGTATCATTGTCAAGAAAACAAATCGCTATTTATATTAAAATTACCACAGTAACCTACTGAATACCGAGTGAACAGCATTTCGCAAATTGCGTCGCGCGCGCTCAAATATTGTTCTTGGTGGGAGTTCAGTTCATACTTTTTTTTTTGTCTTTTTTTTGGCCCAGCCTTGCAGGTTGCTACCTAATGATTTTTATAATCATTTTCTTCTTTTATCTAATGGTACGTACAGACTGCTTCAAGACATTGTTAGTGAATCTGATATTCTATCTGCATCATACGAACTTGATACATTTTGCCAGTATAATGAGATTCTCTATGGAAAAAGAAACATGACTTGGAATTGCCACCAACTTCGACATCTTTCTGATAGTGTAAGGAGATGGGGCCCTATATGGGCTTGGTCCACGCGAAGTTTTGAATCATATTTGCATCAAATAAAAAAATGTGTTACTGGTACGCAGTCAGCTCATCACCAAATTTCCCAAAGAATATTGAATGAATATTTCATAAAAGCCACTCATGATGTAGTACCGTTCGATGAAATTGGTGGATTCTGTCATTCCTCGGGTTTACGTATTCTCGGACCTTTGAATTATTCAGATGATAGTTCATTTTCGGCTAAATATATCAGAAAATTCAAAAAATTATTCAATAATTCTACATTGTTCGTTTCCACTGCAGCTGTGAATAAAAAGGTATCCAATGTAGTGAGAATTTCTGCTGGCCAATCCATGGAATTCGCTATAATACGAGGATTTTATATTTTAAGTGACTGCGATTGTTCCATGCCATGCATGATCCACAGTGAAGTAAAGGCAAAAGTTGTAATTCTCAAAGATAAAGGCCCCATTCCATTTGTCCCTTCAACTTCATTAGATACAAACTCATTTTACGCTTCTGGACATCTGCGTGTTGTAGAATTCGTTGATGCAGTAGATATTATCGACGCACTTCGAATACAACGTCAGTGTGTTTTTTTCGAAAAAGTATTCAGTATTGGTAGTATAGTCGTCTTACAACCAAATCTATACGAACGAAACTTTTGACGATCAATAAACACATTGTTTACGAAATACGTATTGATATTTTTTGTGTAATAGTTAAGATTTAGAAGGGTATAATTATGAAATATATCCATTGAATAAAAAGTGATTTCAGTACTGTTACAATATTGACTTTTGTATTACAATGTAATACAATATTACGTTACTATATTGATGTAGATTACAGTACTGTAACATTAGATGTTTCATTACATATGATGGGATTTTTCATTAATGCACATTACAATACTGTAACATTAGGTGTTTCATTACATGAAATGATGGGATTTTTCATTAATGTACATTACAGTACTGTAACATTAGGTGTTTCATTACATGAAATGATGGGATTTTTCATTAATGCACATTACAGTACTGTAACATTAGGTGTTTCATTACATGAAATGATGGGATTTTTCATTAATGCACATTACAGTACTGTAACATTAGGTGTTTCATTACATGAAATGATGGGATTTTTCATTAATGCACATTACAGTACTGTAACATTAGGTGTTTCATTACATGAAATGATGGGATTTTTCATTAATGCACGTTACAGTACTGTAACATTAGATGTTTCATTACTCCTTTCAGTAAGGTTTTCTTCCGAAGTTCATCAACTTCATTAGTCATTAATGAAACATTACAGGATTCTTTACAAGAAACAGTAATGAATCGATCTAACATTTTCGTACGGGACGGTAAATATAAGCATGAATTGTCTTCTATACTTTACTATGAAAAAAAACAGCATGCGTTGTCATCAATATCATGCGTGTCTCTGTTCCTCGTAATTCACACATGACAAATAATTATGAATGAAAAATCGAAACTTTATGAGCCCGCAATACATGTGCTTTCGATTGACAAATATATCATTAATCCTGCAAAACTAGAGAATGTTTCATAAATCCTTTTAACAAAATTAATATAAGCAATACTCGTTTCACATGAAAACGGTGTATCTATGATTGCGTTACCAGAAAACAAATCTATATAAAACACATCAGTGGTCTATGATGGTGTTATCAGAGAAATGATTATTATCATAAAAACACGTTCAATATGAACAATCTAACTGAAATCCGTCCATAAAAACAATCCATTTCAACAATCTATTTCAACAAAAACAATTCTTCAATAAGTCTGAAAATCATCACTAGCACTATCGTGCTCATATGATTAATTGGACGTATCGTCGGGATGAGCTCCGAGCTAAGTCGATGAGGGGTTCAGTTACTGAAAAATGTTGCAAAATCCATCAATATTTTTCAAATGAGATCGCATTGGCCGGATACCGTTCAGTAGTCTCGGGTTGGAGACGATTTCCTCCTTTGTGACTACAGCTGTATTTACACTAAATCCTCTTTCCTCAGCAGCATTGTGTGGCTGAATACAAAGCAATGCCTGCACAAGAACTTTGATCAGCGGATATTTGTGCTTTTCGAATATCTTGCTCCAATAAGCATCTAGCCGTTCTTCTTTGAGTGGCTGAATATCATTGTTGATTGCCAGCTGTTTCCATTCCTCGATTAATGGTTGCATGTCATCCATTTTTATTGTAGGAATGAGACCTGCAAGGAACGTCAAGTTTTTCAATTTTGTTGACTTGTCTTTATCCGACTGAAACGTGCGGTTTTCTGGACACAACATTGTCAATTTTCACCTCAAACGCATGTGTTCTCTTTGATCAAATTTGATCAAATATTAAATTCCATTATACAATTTTTTGATTTCTCTGTATCTGGTTGCAAATGATTTGTACTGTCATATTTTGATAAAGTCTTATCTAGAAATACCCAAAGATTATGCAGAAACACATTCTAACAAATTTAGACCTACTTAGCCGTCAAAATTCAAATATTTTTGAAAAAAATTCAAATTTTAAATTTGAATTTCATGATATATATTTTTTTCATCTCTATAACTGCATAGATACGATTTCTATTGCCATTATTTGATAATTATGTATTCATAGTTGTTTCAGATTATTCAGAAGCACATTTAAATGTACTAATAAAGAGAAATTTAACGATCAAAATTCGAAATTTCTAATTAGAAAAATGAATTCCAAAATATTTTCCCCATTATCTCTGTTTTTGTGAGTGCAATATTGAGGCGTAGGCTTATATCACATCTGTTACGTACATTAATGTACTACATTGATAGCAACGACAATATATCAAACAATCATATGATGATATTGTTAGCCATATATGCAACGTGGCGGTTCATAAGTTACCGACATAATGATATTCTGGTTAACAAACCTATGGGAATTTTATGACATTATATATAAATTTGTTATCTACATGACTTTATGCACTGCAGACGTATTTTTTCTTGTACCGTGATTATCACAATATCCATTTCCTTCATGGGAACTCATATACGAAAAGATGCTTCGGATATAACATTAAAGATCTTGTTGTTGTTTCACAAACTGTGTAGATTGTCATTGCCGCTGAGTGTTCAGCGGCAATGAAAACCGAACGCCTGAAATTCTTGATTTGATTTGATCACTATTCACTCGCGCTGCAGCACCGAATTCAGATGTCCATGCTATTGTCCTCTCCTAACATAGATATCTAATAATCCGACCTCTATGCACTACAGTATCTGCTCTGTCTGATAATGGTGTAAAACAGGATGAATTATATTCATGAACGCCGTGTCAACATAATTGATTTTAATGCTTCCAAACTGTTTATCAGCAACAACTGGTGCGCTTGATCACAATTAACAGTGCCAATATTCTAACGATACGACATTACGACTTGATTCTTATCGCGTGTTATCTTTTGTGATGGCACATGCACATACAAACAAAGCTAGAAGTCATGAAGAAAACAGATATAGAGTATGCTTTATATGTATGGAAAAAGGAGACTGTCCAATCACGGATGCCGTTTTACGAAGAATCCGAGCTTTCTTTATAGAAAACTATACAACAAACGATGACTGCCTACCTGCTGCCATTTGCTCGAATTGTCGCTCAAATCTTCTCAAAATTGAAAGTGGTGTGAAGGAACGGGGAATCTTGCCGGAAGTTTATGATTTTAGCCTTGTGAAACCAGCTTTTGAAATAAACACGCGATCAGTTGGCTATACATTTTGTGAATGCTTGATATGTCAAATTGCAAGAAAAAAAGGAACGTGTATACCAAAACGTAAAAAAGGTCGTCCTACTATCAAGTCCCCTGATTCAATGATGTCTCATGATACAAGAAATAGTGTGCAAGTTATATGCGTTCAATGCAAATCTCCGGTTGGCCGTGGTATCACTCATAAATGTACAGTCAGCACTCTTCGACAAAATATAATAGATATAAGCAAAGATTCTGATAAACGTACGCAGGATGTTGTAGCCAGCAGTATGATTTCACATAGAAGGAGAGAATCATCTTCTTCTGAGCGACATCATGAACCAAATCTTCATCAGCATTTAGATCTCGAAACAAGAGGGCCGAACCGAATCAACCTTGCTATAAATGATCAATCACCAAGAAGCATTGCTGCGAAAAATCTGAGCAATTTACAATTGTCCCTGGGAGCTTCGAACTCCGCCATGATTCACAAGGTTATGCCGTTCCTGCGAAGTACTCTTGGTAAAAGTGTTATTGAGTCAAACAGTGATGATTATTTTCGAAGTCGAGATAGTGCTCTCAGTGACTTGTTCTCTTTAGAATTCCAAGTATTTGATGAGATATCTAAGCCTGTTGTGTTTTGTAATGACTTAGTCCAATTAATCCAGCACATCTGCAATGATCGACAGATTGACAGCAGCCACACTAACCTTCAATTAAAATTAGGACTCGACGGTGGTGGAGGCTATTTCAAGATTTGTATGTCCATGCGTACCTCAATTGACAATGTTTCATCGTCTTCTGCGACAGGATTTTTGGATTCGAGTGTCAAACGAATTATAATACTGGCAATTGTTCCTGATATAAAAGAAAGTTACACAAATGTACGGTTATTATTGGACTTACTCAAAGTAGCTAATCTGGATTTCAAATACACCTACGCAGTTGATCTTAAAGTGGCTAATATTGTTGCTGGAATACAAGCACACGGGAGTTCATACCCATGTGCTTTCTGCAGTTGTCCGAAAATAAAATTTGGGACTCCTTCTTCAGGAAGCTATCCTCTTCGCACAATAGGATCAGTTAAAACCGAGGCAAATAGGTATCGTGATACTGGACTTGCAAGATCATGCCAGAGCACAACGAATCCCCCATTAATCAATGGAGAAGATCATGAAATGATAATCAGCCTTCTCGCACCTCCGGAATTACACTTAATGTTGCGTGTATTCAACAAAGTTTTTCGCCAAATGGAGTCATTATCCCCACGTTCTGCTGAAGTTTGTCGGCAGTGGGTTTGTCGCGTAGGAATAACGCCCAAAAATGCATTCCGGCGAATTTACAGGCAACATGTGCCGCTTGTTGCTGATGAAAACTGATATGCTCCAAGCAATATGCGAGTCAAATGGTTGTCTGGAACTTGTTCCCTACAAACAATTACTTCAAGAGTTCAATCGTGTTCGTATCACTTGTTTCGGACAAGAATTGGACCCAAACTTCAATTGTTCTATTAAAGCATTTGAAAAAAGTTACAGCGAATTGCCCATTAGTGTCACTACCAGCGTCCACATTGTAACGAAGCATCTCATACAGTTCTGCAAACTAAAACATTCAGCTCTTGGACCATATAGTGAGCAGGCCTCTTGAGTCCGTTCATTCGGACTTCTCGGCAATGTATTGCAGTAGCAGCAAAGTTGGAGAATCAAATCCAAAATACGGCAACAGTCTTTTGGAATGTGTTGTGCGCTATAATGGACGCCACTTGTAAATGGATGACTTCAAACTTTATATTCATGACTGTTTCATTTGCGATATTGCTAATGACATTTTATAAGTTGATGTCAATGTATTAGTTAATATAAGTGACTCAAAATTGAAATGCATATATTTTTTGGTACTGCGAATGAGGGCTCGTCAGGGATATCGGGGTTCGTAAATAAAACCTATTTTTACTAATATTAAAAAGTATTTTGATCGTTAAATTTCTCTTTATTAGTACATTTAAATGTGCTTCTGAATAATCTGAAACAACTATGAATACATAATTATCAAATAATGGCAATAGAAATCGCATCTATGCAGTTATAGAGGTGAAAAAAATATATATCATGAAATTCAAATTTAAAATTTGAATTTTTTTCAAAAATATTTGAATTTTGACGGCTAAGTAGGTCTAAATTTGTTAGAATGTGTTTTGCATAATCTTTGGGTATTTCTAGATAAGACTTTATCAAAATATGACAGTACAAATCATTTGCAACCAGATACAGAGAAATCAAAAAATTGTATAATGGAATTTAATATTTGAAATTTGAATTTTTTTAAAAATTGGTCCTGCAGGCGAATAGCCAATAGATGATTTGAGAGACCTATGTAGTATTCTTAGATATGATAGTAGATGTCAAAAAAAGTGGTCGCTAAGGGCTCGCATTTTTGACCGCTTGATCGACCCAGCCGACGGGTGTGAAGAGCTTCTATCACATCCTTCCTATCCGTTTTCAAGTAAATCGAGGCCAAGAATTCCACCCGGATTCTTTGTTGATTGCAGCACCAGAAAATAGCAGTCAGCTGTTTGCACCCAGAGGAATTGTTTGTCCCACCTAAGCAAAGTGCGAACAAACCGCACCTTAATGCGATATGGACCTGCTGCTTTTGTGATATGGTAAGTTGCTTCGGTTTTCGTCAAACATCGGCATGACTAAATATGTTTTGTTAATGTATATCATGATTCTGTTAGATCAGTCAATCAGAAGCACTGGTTGGCTTCGCTGTTTCAGTTTCTGAGGCAAACACTATCTTCTTCTTAATGTCACATTTATATGGTGACAAACAGGTTCTTCCACTTTTCCGCATCAATACCTTGAGCGCAGATTGATCCATCAATGGTGGTCGTCGCGTCGAGAAATGACAACGATTTATTTATTGAACGAGACAGATATTGAGTGACATTATTGTCCGATTGATTAACGGTATCGACATATTTTATAGATTTGCGGTTATATATGATTTTCTGAAAATTGAAGAATATGTTCATACAGTGCTTTCAAACATGGAAATTCATGCAAATTCGAGCTTCATTGGTCTGGTCACGCTACTTCTCAGAAGAACATTTAAGGCAAAATGTATTCCAAACAATACAATCTGCAAACGCATTGACAAGACAAAATATATTTGTGAGAATCCAAGAAGAAAGCTGTTATGACAACAGTAAGATGCACGTATAAAAATCACCCAAATTGTATCTTAGTAGTTTATGAATAAAGCAGTTTGTAAAAAGGATACAGATGATTCAAGTTTAGTCCAAAGTAAGTAGTTGAATAAATTAAAATGGGCAAATAACTAACAAGCATCAGTATGGATTCGATAGAAAAACCGGAAATGCAATGATTTTGATAGAAAATCCGGACATCAGATTCTGTCAAACAATCCGGACGTTTGGCAACCCTGATATTGTAACCATGTGAAGTTTTGATATAAAACAAAATTGCGCTCATTCTCAACTATTCGTAGAGTGTGAACTGTCGTATAAGCGATGCAACGCTTTTCAATTTCATGACACTATTTTCATTGTTACCAACTATGGAAGCACCATTAAGTCATCTATAGCTATATTACTCAGCAGTATATGGCAAAATAGAATTTTGCTTTATGTTGGAAAAAGTCAATCAATGAAGAAAAGCCATTTTTTAAACAGAGAAAATTAATTTCGGCTAC
>CAJQUW010016946.1:600000-767613 GCA_907163375.1 Prostheceraeus crozeri | reverse complement strand
ATACCACTTTGTACCACACTAGGACCTATGAGGTAAATATACCCTATGAAGAGACCAATTCTTAAGTCCTCAAAACGGCAGATAATTTGAAAAAACATGTCGATAGTGATGAAGCCGAAAAATGTTTTAATTACATCGGAGGGGGGGGATTTTCAAGAAAACTAGTAGAAATTTCCTGAAAAAAACTGTATGATATCCTTAATCGAATAATGGAAGTGCTCAACATTGGTCTACCATACTTTGAATTCCGACCCCCTGTTTGACATTAAGCGTGAAATGGCCAAACTTTGAAATATTGCTTAGAGCTATCAAATCGATACTGGAAATATATTGTTATTGTGGGATAAGCTTCTATTACATTAGGAACCCACAAGCTCCAAAGTACGGCTGAGCATAAATAGAAATCAATACTGCTATTAAATCATTAAAAAAATCAATTTTTTTAATAATGGTCGATATCGTTAGATTATAGCTCGCTGAAATAGTTCCTGAACTACATTTTTCTTTTGATCTCAACACTCATTTCCTTTCCCTAACAAGCTAGTATGATATAAGAATTGGATTGCATTTTGATTTCATAGTGACCAAGAAGGTGGACTTCCGATTTTGTAGGGTTGTATATGAAAAATGCTTGGCGATGAGCTCGTACACTTTCTGGGGGCTTCTTTAAGGATCTTAATGGCCTATCCTCTATCTTGGCCTGGTGTTTTTCCGCTGCCCATTTTCGTTTAGATAGAAATTTTTGTTCACGTCGGCCATAATGTCTGGAACGTTTTCAGGTGTGTAACCTCTTATGGAGTTGACGCTCTAGTTTGAGGCAAACAATTTTGAGTAGAAGCCCCATTTGATATGATCTAAGTTTATACTCCTTGGCGCTGTAATTGGACTGTTCCTGTATCGTCTTTCAGTCTGCAGTTGGCATCTCTATATAATGAGGTTGCTTTTCTAACTTTCTTGATCAACCTCAAGTTCAGGGCAGCCTCAATTGCTTTCTTATTTCGTTGAACTCTTGGTAGTCAGACTTCGGAATTTTTCTTTCTGAGGATCTTACGCTTCCTTTCTTTGATGATGTCAAGGGTTTCTGGTCTCACGCCTTTGGTCTTCGTGTTTTGGATTCACTTTTGAAATATCTTGAACATTTTCCGTCACCCGTTTTAAAATATGCTTAGACTTTCACAGTCTCCCTGTACTGACAAATTTTCTAATCTTCGTCGGGAACCGATCATGGATGGCTTTTCGTGCGTTTTCGATATTTGATGACTTTGCGCTACAGCGTGCTTTTGTGTCCTCTATGCGAATTTCATGTTTAGGATGTCTCACGAGTCTATGATCAGATCTTGTACCGCATTGAGTAATGCCAATAGCTTTGCAATTGAAGACATTTCTTCTCTTGTTTGTTAGAATATAATCAATACGATGGTGAATTCGTTTGGGACTTTGCCATGTCCAGAGTCGTCCATTTCTTTGCTTGAACATTGTGTTGGTGATTGCTCACGCGACACAAATACACAGCACCTACACGACGAAACACATGTCCTCCCCCATTGCTGAATACCTCACACTACACACAAAACAGCTTCTAAAAAAAACAAAACATCAACGACACCGACCATTGGTGACATCAACCATTGACGGCACCGTGTCCTCAAGGACTCGTGGACGTGGCAACCCAGCCCTCTGTGCAATAGCTTTCCTAAATGCAGTATCTTGCAGATGAGTTTGTAATGATGAAACCGGGAGGACATTCAACCTAGCACCAGACTCCGGGCATTTCGCTGCAAGGAAACGAGCTCTGTTTACCTTGTTTGCATTTTCCAACGGATTATTGAATGTTTCATTTTGATAAATGGAGAGCTAGGATTTATGATATCCGAAAGACTCCTTGTTTGGAAACGACAGACCAGGTTCTTGCCAAATTTTCAGCACCTTGTCGATCAACTCAGAGGCAAATCCGTGGAGTGGAACAGAATATACTTGGTCAACTCCGAAGTTCATGGTAAGGAAGCCAAATATTCCGGCAGAGCGAGATCTCGAAACCGGTGAATACCAAGACCATCGAATCTGGTAGATAAAGAAGCTTGACGAGAACTTGATGCCGTGAAATCAACATTCGAGATGGAGCTTACACAGGTTAGGATGATTTCATCGAGAATCTCCAGGTATCTGTCTTCAAATACCAGTATTGTCCTCAGTATATATGTTAACTTAGGGATTGAAAAAGAGATTTCAGCATGGACATCGAGTAAACTGGAATGTTGTGTAAATTTTTGTAACTCTTGCTTCTTTTTTATCCATTACAGTTATACATGCTTCGTATATCTGTGATAGCACAATCGCTTTCATATTTGGGGTAATACAAATAGCGGAATTTCAATGATAGATGATGTTGTTAGTCCCTCCATATTCAGACAATGCCGCTTGACTGATTGATTCAGGTTCCATCTCTGTCTCATAAAACACTAGTGACTGATTACAAAGGCATACGAGGGTCATGCTGAAAGCTTTTAGTCATGAAAAAAAGAGAAGTTATTGTGAGTTCTTACAATTATATTTTTTCGAAGTACTGTCCTGCATGGTGTATACAAGAGTTCATTCGGTGAAACCTCCTCTCGAAGCACTGCTTGTAGTTGTCTTCCGTAAGGCTCGGCAGTGCCGTGTCCAAAGTTTCAAGAGCCTCCATGTCTGATGCGAATCGTCGTCCACGAAGATGCTCCTTGACCTTGGGGAACAGCCAGAAGTCGCAGGGAGCGAGATCTGGTGAATATGGGGGAGGAAAAAAGGGTGCGTGAGGAGTTGAACCAGCCTCTGCTTCCAAGAAGTCGAGCGTATCAGCTGCTGTGTGGGAGGAAGCGTTGTCATGAATTTTTTTTTGTGTCGCCAAACAACCGCTACCATCAGTACTCGTCCTTGACTATTTGTTTGCACAAGATCTTTTTTTTTCCGGACGCTGTCGCTGATCGGTTTTTAGAATTCGAGTCGCTGGTCCTTCAACGCTTGGAAGACTAATAATTGGGTAGGCGCTAATATTCAGACGGTTTGTGTACCAGTGTCTCTCTTACAATGGGACGACCGCGACGAGACCGAACTTGCTGTTGATAAGAAGACGGCAACCATTCGTTTTTCCGACAGATCTTGATTCCGCCTGACCTCTTCTGCCAACTCCGCCTGGCCCACCAAAGACGACTCGCCAGGCCAAAGCACCCACGATTCGCCCGCACTGGCTGATTGAATTTTTCAAGTTCGGGCCCGCCGGCCGGTTCCGTTCGTAATCATAAATCCATGTCTCCAATCGCCCAGTGGATTATCATGTCGGTTTGTCTCGAGGGCTCCGTTGTTGAATTTCCGCAGCATGAAACGACACCAATCGACTCGCGCTTTTGCTTCTGTTCTTCCGTCAGGTTAGTGTAGGCACCCATCTGGCGGATCGCTTTGTGAGACCCAATGATGGTCGTGAACTAGTTTCCTGCGCAGCTGTGGGATTCCAATATTTAAGATGATGACTGAATCTGAATCAATGTCACTCATCGATCGGTCCTCAACCAGAAGGCGGATGCGTTCCGCATTTTCCTGGTCTGTTGTCGCTTCACACTGGGCACCCGGAGTGGCTCTCGTCTTCAAAATCTGTTTGTCCCTCGTTTGAACTCACGAAACCAGAAGCTGATCATGGATTCATGATGGACACTTATCACGCTCCAAAGCATGCCGTGCAGCGACTCGAAATATTCTTTGTAAGTCCTTTCTTGAAGTCGTAAAACATCATTGGGTCGGAAAGCAAATATTGACAATTCCATAATTAATTTCTCGTCTGAAAATGAAAACGAGCAACGACACCGAGCTCTTAAACTGAGGTGTGAAGCTTTCATCAACTTCAAGGCAGTGTCATTCATTGTATATAAATGTGCTGAATGCGAAACTTGGTGTTGAGAGCCTATTCGATTCCTTGCTATCGTTCTACTAAAATTTGTCGTGACGTCAACCTGAATAGTTTATTCGTGACTAAAAAAATTCAAAGCATGACCATCGTATTTAAAGGACTTTCCTTCGGGGAACCCTGTTCTTTACGGTCCCCGACCACCAGAGACCCAAACAGATTGAGCCCAACTTTGCTATGCAAACATACTCATACTCACTAGATGTAGAGTAATAAAGCATGACTGGATTCAGGTTCTACCCTACCTCGGGCTCATAAAACACCAGTGACGCATTTAAATTTTAGCTTTCTGAAATTAATCGCTTTGTTCCATCCTACAGCAGTAATTATTTGGACACAATGACCTTAATCTTTTTATTGCATTGCCAATAGAAAAAGCATCAAAGGTTATCTCGCGGCATGATCTGTTCGCAAAAGAAGTTGTGACTGATTATATATTTTTCAGATAACAGTTTCAGAGAATGCCGATCTAAATTCTATTCAGTCACAGTTCACGATACGTTCAATATATTTTGCGATTTATTCACTCAAAGTCAACAGCTGATTATTCAAATTTGGCGCTTATTCTATTGGAAAATAATATTTAATTCATTTACCAGATAATTAATTTACCTGCTTAAATGTCATTACTAATTGATAACTTTCGTTGATTGAATTGAATTAATAAAAGTTATTTGTTTAAACGTTAATAATTTTAAATTCCTGCCCTCCTCTTAACTCTGAACTTTTTCCTTTGTAAGGTCATCGTCAAAGATGATGGATGAAATAAATAGGGGATCTGACATCAAGAATATTTTCATTGGCTAAAAGATGGACGAATACGAATACGAAGAATTGAATGCGAAGATTCAACGCGTTGAAGAAGTTGCATACATTGCGTTAATCATGCTTTTCACATGAAAAACCCTTCATACTCATTGAGAGCCCATTACATACATAATTAGATGTGGAAAAACAAGCACTTAATACCGAATGGTTTCTTTTATATTTTTCTTACAAAAATGTCAGAATTGCACATCTAAACTTGATGCAATTTTCATGAACTTTTGCCATGATGTTGCCCAGACCATAATCAACCAATAAAAAGTGAAAAACAAAATCTTGCAATTTATTCCAACCTCAAGTCTATTTTCCCTAGCCTATAACAAAATGAACGGGGTCTAAGGCGTCCTGTATTAAGGTGACTTTCCTAAAAGTCTCAAACAGGTCAGCCAAAACATATAGAGGTCTAATTTTAAGTAGGCAAGCATGTAGTCACCAAGAGTGTGACACCTTTTTTTAATTCTTACCATGCTTGCTCTGCATGCCTATAGTCCTAAAGCTCAAACCTCGCCTCACATCTCTCTCACACTCTACTTCCAATCCTTAAACCAGCGAACAGTCCTCACCCGTCAAAATCATTTTTAAATTTATCGATGGACGGAAGGGATGTCTCTTTCAATGTATCCATTGAACTAAAATAACTATAAGGAAATACCCCTTTCCGTCGCATGAGACTGTCACTTATGTTGGGATAGTCTTTCTTAAAAAATTTTGTAAATGTTGAGTGAGGGAGGTGTTTCTAAATTATTAGCCAACGCGGCTAAGGAAGAAGACATAAACTGGAAACTGTCTAGAAACTTTATGTCATAGAAGACAGGCTTCCCCTCCTTCGTCTTATCGACTTGGACTTTAGCAGTGATGCACATAAATTTTTCTTTACTTTGTGCAATCACTTTGGAAGACCAGGATTTCATTTTACCGAATACATGGCGAATGATGATGTGAGCATCATAACATTTAAAGTTATGGAAGATGACGGGTAGCGTTTGCCGTTTGAGCCTAAGTTTCATATTGCATTTACTGCATAAGGCAGACCTAAATTTACCACTGAGATGGCAATGGTCTCTCACTTTCTTATGTTGCTGATCATCAAAGGATGAACAGCAGCGGGGACATCCCGTGGTCCTATCAAATTTGAATTTATCGGCTTCTGTGAAGCACATGGGTTTCCTAGTCAGGTCCGTTTCATGGCGTTGATGAAAACGGGCTTTCCTATCTGAAAAATTGAGGAAGTTTTCAACACACTCCTCGCCTTGCCACACATGCATTTTATTTTGATTCCTATAATATGGATGCCAGACTTCATAGCAGGCAATGGCTGCTGGCTCATGACTTAGATCTTCTTGTTCAATGTAACATTCAATGTCCGCATAGATGGTACGTATGGGACTGAGCTCATTGCCGTTTTCTTCATACCTATAAAATTCATCTTTGAGCATGACTTCCATTTGAAGTTTACCCCGACAGCACCACTAGTAATGCTGTTGAAAATATGGTTTAGATGTGAAACGCCGTGTGCAGCGATCACAGTAATAATGTTTGTCATCATAACTTTGCTGGAGGCGATACAATCTAGAAATTTTATGAATGCCACAATAATGCCATTCTGGGTGGTTGTCGCTATAGACTAGGAGAAGATTGACAACCCGGTCGAAGTTACTTTGGAGATTATTATACCTAACGCCCTTCAGACCTTTTTCCCAGAGATAGACGACGATCTTAATTTCATTCAATTTTTCAAATTGGGCGATGCCTTTAAAGTCTAATGTATTGACATCTAACCCATCAAACCTAAGCTCATCCTCCCATTCACGATAGTGAGTGATTCGTTCACGATGCACCCTTATATCATTGTAGTGAAGAATGGAGAGGACGGCATACTTGAAACACTGGGACTGACACTCTACATTGATGACAGCCTTTTTGTCAGCCAGTGCTTTGGGAGGCGAGGGTGAAACAACCACTCCCTTGCAAATTTTCTAAAAGATTGATTTTAATGTCTACTTTCTCTATCCCATCAAAGACCAGACCGCTGTCTCTTTCATTAAATTTATTTAAGTTGCTGACGAGATAGGTCGCATGTCTCTCTATCCACTCGTTTACATCACCTATGAGATCAGCAGCACAGGAGCTGTCCTAATCGTCACAGTGGACTCTACTTCTCCCGTGCTACTGTCTACCTTATTGAAACGAGCAGTGAGATAGAGCATGCCTTTGAGTAAAAATCTAATCTAAGCTCGCCAACATTTGATGAATTAAGCCTATGTTATTCATCAAGAAAGGATGAATGTCCTGCACAGCTTCAGAGCTTTCTAACTCATAGTCGCGAACGAGCCTCTCAAGGGAAAACCTGCTCAGATTTAGAGTGACGTTGTTGTCAGTGGAATGTGTGTGACAGAGTGTGCAAAGAAAGAATAAACTCTGTAGGAAAGGTCTTCCGACACGAAGAACAGGAAAAGCCGACGTGCGATGAAAGATGCTTCCTACCTGTTGTTGTCAGTGGTTGCCTCACACTGCCACAGGAACCCGCCTTCGATGTGGACTCGGAAGTTGGTGTTGTTGTAGAACGTGCGTCCACAACCTTCACACTTGGGTCGTTGAGGGATCGGTCGGCGCTTTCCACCTCTGCAGGCATTACCAGCGGCGTGACGTCTCAAATTGAAGGCTTTGGCGAAGACCCTGTAACAACCGCTGGCATCGAAAGTCCTTCTCCTCTTCGACTTCAATCTCCCTCTCTTCTCCGACTATCCCCAACTCCTGTTCCTCAGCAATCTCTCCACCGACTGAACAAGGAGGTCGCCTGCTGCAGGTGGTGGTGGCGATGCTGGGATGATGATGATGATAATAATGATGGGGCGGGAGGGAACGTCGCCATCCAAGAGATAGACCACCAGATCTGTTGACAAAAAGAGAAAAGAGATTAGTAACATGATCATAATTTCAAGTTTGAAGTCTTATCCCCCTTTTCCCAATCACAGTTACTTACCATCTAATGAATTGATCTCCGGCAACACCGATGGACGCGGAAGATGCAGGAGTGGGACACGAGCCAAGGGTGGAAGGATCCTGGGCTTCGGTGTCGGAGGGACGTGGTGACGAGGAGCAGGGACTGCCGCAGGGAGCGGAGCAGGCGGTGGAGGTGGGGCGATGTCGATGCCCGAGAAAGGAGTCGCACCTTGAGCGGAGGTAGATGAGTGGGAAGGTAGGGCCGGAAATTCCTCGCGGTATTTCCGCCTCGCGGCTTCTTCCCACTTTTTCATCTTGGCCAAGTCTGTAGAGAGGAAAGAGAGATTAGATAATGAGACAAGGATGATGCAGAGGATCTGAAACAGTCTAAACATGAAATATTAAAGATACTTACACTTGCCAAGCCGCTCATAGGCTACCCCGATTGCTCCTTGGGGGACGGGTTTCCATTACGAATACATTCATGCACTGAAAAAGAATGGCAGCAAATATAAGCAGAGGTAAAATTTGGATTCGGTTTAAACATGAACAAAATAAGGGAGCGGCTCTTAATTTTAATGAGGATGTCTGCCCTAATGATGTTAGTAATAGAGTGATACTTGATACAAATACTTACATTGCTCGATGGTAGCCTTCTCTATCTCGACAGCAATGCGGTAATTCTCAACTTTGGTGAATTCCATGACGGACAGTCGATTGCAGATGATCAATTGTAAAACTTCAATCACTGAAAAGGAAACATGAGAATCGTTTCATTTGCCTAGTCAACGTTTATCATGGGAACAATCATTGAAGTGACATCTAATGAATTACATTTCACTCTGCTCCATGTCATAAAGACTAACCTTTGCCGAATGGCTGAAGTACTCTGGCCTGGCGAGAGAAAGCATCACGTTGAGTATGAAGTCGAACGCCCACCATGACCAACGGCTCAGAGGTTTCGGTCTAACAAACGACGAACAACCCGTGCAGTACCCGCCGTCCCGAAGGAACGCTCGAGCAAAGGAGGTATTACAGCGATGATATGTTTTATGAGCAGAAGTGAATTTCTTGATAGCAAGAGACTATTCAACTTGATAGCAAGTCAAAACAATCTGATAGCAGGAGCTCACCGACACACACCTTGTCACCTTGTGAAAGATAAATGTGAAGAGCAAAGCTGGTGCACTGCCTTTTATAAGATTTTCCTAAGCGGTGAATGGATCAAACCTCTCGTCCAATCACAGACGAGCTAGAGTTCCCGATGTGCGCACACACATTTGTAACGCGTTATTGAAATTGTCTTAGGCAAAAATGTTGTTTAGCAATAGACTCAACCATGGCACCTGAAGTCAATACATTGAAACATGATGATTGCACGATTCGTTTTCATCAAGAGAGCTTCGGAGGCTTAATACAAGATTACATCCTTGAGTTTCAAAGGGAGGAGACAGAATTGGAAGAATGCTTAGACTATACACGAAAGATATTTACGGAGTTTATATCTTATTTCAAAGACAGTCTCATCAAGGCTCACTTAATTGCACATGTCAATTACACTCATTTTCCACAAGGTGAAGCAGCGGAAAGTGTTGACTTTCAATTTCGTTGCTACGGACAAGAATATGTTACTGATGCTTCTGAGTTTTATACACGACATCTGCAGAAGATTATTTCTCGGATGGACAACTTTTATCGTTACGGCGATCATTTGCTTCTGAATAAAATAAGCCATATTGTCATTGCTATTAGTAAAGTGGGTTTCAATGATGTTAAATCAAAGACCAAATAAAGTATTTTTTCATGACACTTGTGTTGTAATAAACTTTCTAATGCTGTTGTGAGTTCAGTCAGTCATAAAACTTCGATGATCAAACTTTACTTTCACAAACGTGTGTCACGGTAAAACTATTTGACTACACTAACTTTGAAAACCATGATACACTTTCTGACGACACTCACGAATAAAACTTCGATGATTAAACTTTACTTTCACAAACGTGTCACGGTAAAACTATTTGACTACACTAACTTTGCAAACCATGATACACTTTCTGACGACACTCACGAATAAACTTCGATGATCAAACTTTACTTTTACAAACGTGCGTCGCGGTAAAACTATTTGACTACACTAAACTTTGCTTTTATGACATTTGTGTTTCGTAAAACTTCGATGATCAAACTTTACTTTTACAAACGTGTGTCGCGGTACAACTATTTGACTACACTAAACGTTGTTTTTGCAAACCATGATACACTTTCTGATGACACTCACGAATAAAACGTCGATGATCAAACTTTCTAACTATACATCAACCTGTGATGCAGTAAAACTTTTGTACAACATGATAAAGCTTCTGACTACGTTCACAAGAGCTTGTTCACTAGCGAAGAGAGAAATGAGCGTGTGGTTGCGTGTGGCGCATGAATGCCCTCCCAATTCATTCCATTCATCATTTCGTCTCCGTGATAGAGACAGTTCCTAAAAGAACTTATGGTTCATTCTCGCATGTACGAGTATGACCAACTATCGGGAGACAAGTGCAATGGAAATTTTATGAGGTAACCTGTGGCAAATAGCTAAATGTCGCCCTGGCTGTCAGAGTACAACGTTGAGACGAAAGGCAACCACTTGGAAACATGACGCAGAGAGGTTTCACAAGGATTACTATTGCCAACATCCCGTGCAGTACTCATCGTCACGGACTTCACCGCTGTCTCGAAAGAACGTCCACCAACAGGAAGTATGACACCGAAAATCTCCGTAACTTGCACCGTCAATGACTTGATAGCCAGACATGAAAACCGGTAGAGTTGGTAAGAGGCTGGCAGACTTTGATCAGCTTGATAGCAAGCCGTAGAGAGGGATAGCAAGCCGTGATTCACAAGCGTTTTGCAATGGAGATGTTTAGATGCCATCCATGACAAGATAGCTAAGACTCAACCGATTGGCGTTCAAAGTGCTACGTTGAGAACTGTGTCAAATGCCCAACATGAGACATGAGTTGCCCCAGCGGTTTCGGTCTAAAATATGACACACTCCCTTGCCACACTTATCACTACGGCATCATCCGCCGTCCCGAAGGATCACCCTGTCAGTGGAATATTACAGCAAAACTCTCCGTGTCTTGCTCGCTTTCAGTGAAAATCCGCTTGGTTCATGGTAAGACTGGCTCGTATACACTTAACCATGCCTTCATTGACTTCAGCAGGATCGAAAACCCCAGAAAACCTCCAAAATTAGTGAATTTAAATTGTTCATCATTTAGCACTACTTATGAAATTTTATAAGTAGTCTGTCACTCTAGGTCTGATCATTAGCGATCGAACCTTTTTTGAATCAAGTCAAACGGACTTGTAGAAGCAAAGTTACAAGCCTTTAACCCATTACCGCCCAATGTTCCACTTATGGAACAACTTTTTGAATTATAAGCATAAGAAATATTTATAAGTATCATTAAGCATGCAGATATCAGAAGCATGATGTAAATAAATTCAACAATCCCTGGTAAAGAATTTTGTTTTAATTGGGTTCGGTCCAAAGAAATTTGAAATTTCGGAAATTTTCAAAATTTATCACTGAAACTTGTTTTCCCACTCCTGTCCATAAAAAAATAAGATGAGTCAAACTTTTCTCGGATTACAATTTCTGCATTAGTCTGGTGACGTAAAATACAATTTTTTCATTTATCGTTGTTTTTCCGCGTTCATATTGAGTTTTAGAAATGTTGTTCCATTTCTGGAACATTGGACACGGCATGTATTTTCAATGTTCCAGTACTGGAACATTGGACACTTAGGGTGTTACATTTTCCATAATACGTTAAATAGTAATTGTCAAATCTGGATGCTTATCATAATTATCATTATGCAACACATTCGTGTAGTAAGTGTATAACTTATAATTTTAACTTACAAGCAGGAATTTCAAGTTAGTCGGATCGTATCAGATGGTATTTACACAAAAAGGGCTACGCTAAGTAGACTTTCTAAACGAATACTAATCAATTGTTTCATATTGCATTAGTAATGGATAAAAGACCGTTCCAGGACACCATAAAATCAAAAAAATTAGTATCTTTAAAAACGACATAAATTCATGAATTTAGACCCTTTTTCAGGTTTTTAAGACCTAAATACATGAATTTAGTCCATTCAAAAAGTACCATTTTTTCAAAAAATGGCATTTTTAAAAACGACATAAATTCATGAATTTGAACCCTTTTTCAGGTTATGAAGACCTAAATTCATAAATCGGCTAAAGCCAGAGGAGCTTCGCTCCGATTTGGGCGTTTTTAAAAATACCCAATTTTACAAATTTTCAAAATCTCAAATTTGAGAATTACAATCGGGCGAAGCCCTAGAACCTTCGGTTCGATTTTCACCCGCCCCCAAAATCATGACCGTTCCAGGACACCGAAAAAATCATAAAAGTTAAGAATCTCAAAATTTGAGAATTACAATCGGGCGAAGCCCTAGAACCTTCGGTTCGATTTTCACCCCCGCCAAAATCATGACCGTTCTAGGACACCGAAAATTAGTATTTTTAAAAACGTCTTTTAAATCCATTTTTCAGGTTTTTAAAATATATCATGTGATTAAAAATATTTCTTTAAAAAATGGAAGAAACAAAAGTGGAAGGAACTTCAGAAATGGAAGAAACCGCAAGAATATATCCTTCGTTATCATATGAACGTAGTTCTACTTTAATGGACATTGAAAAGATTAACATTGAAAAAATGAACATTGAAAAACACAAAGATAGAGTACGCTATATGAAAGATAAGGAATCTCAATTATTATTAAGATTAGAGCATTATAAAAAATTAAGAAAGAGATGGACTAAAGTTAAGAATGTAACACAAGGAATTGGCATATTCTTTACAATAAGTTTGGGTGCTTTAACAATTGTTATATCTTCAGGTGTTTTAGTAATTCCAGTAGTTGCTACAGCTTTAACAGGTACGGGTGTTTTTGCAACTTCACTTGTTACAATGTTAGATAAATCTTTAATAACTAAGAAACGAAAATCATTAAAAACTAAGCATTTACATATTAAAGAAGTCTATGATAAACTACATTACTACTTTCAAAGAGTATGTGATGATAATGTTATTACGTTAGATGAGATTGAAAAATTTGATCAAATAGCTAATGAAGTAAATCAAATATCATTTCAATTACAGTCAGAAAAAGTTGATGATAAGAATAAACAGGATGGCAAAATTTCTAGTGATGCTAAAATTTCTAATGAAGAAAATGACAAAATTTTTTTAGAAGAGCTAAAAACTTTAAGCGAAAATTTAAGCAAAACTTTATTAAACAAAACTTAAAACGAGAAAACTTTAACCGAGAAAACTTTAAACGAAAAGATGTCAAACAACAAAGCAATAAAAAAATAATTTGTTCAGTAAAATGTTTTTGCTGTATTCCAATGTTACCACAAAATTCAAATATTATATTTTAAAAATGAATAAAATTAGAGCTGATAATTATAAAAGAATAAAACAATTAGAAGAGTTAATAAAACAAAGAAATATTATGAAAGAAAATCATCTTCAACATAGAATGATAAAAGCTGGTATTCAATCTGATATGTTTGAAAAAATGCAGCAAACCGAGCAAGTAAAAACTGATTTTGAGAAAACTATGAAACCATTTAAAACTCTTGAAAAAGAAAGTACAAATAATGATAAACAAATTGATATAACAGATCCAGAGCACAAAACTGTATTAGATGACTATGGATTACTAGAATCAAACATTAATAAGAAATTACCAAAATCTATGCAATTTGAACATTCTATTTCATTTATAGATGGAAAAACAA
The DNA here is from genome assembly GCA_907163375.1 of Prostheceraeus crozeri. Lineage (NCBI taxonomy): Eukaryota > Metazoa > Platyhelminthes > Polycladida > Euryleptidae > Prostheceraeus > Prostheceraeus crozeri. The sequence goes on along the minus strand of CAJQUW010016946.1, from coordinate 754,081 downwards.
TACCTAGATTTTATCTCGGACAAAAAGAAATATTTCCACAACCTTTTCGAGGTATAATTTTTTCACCAGATAAATCTCCTTTTAATTTAGATAGAAATTTTGTTAATCTTTTAAGAGGAGCAGATTTAAATAATTATGCTGTAGAAGATCTCATAAAATATAAAGCTATGTTAGACAGAGTTGGTGCAGTAAAATCTCTTAGACGTTATAAACAATTAGAAAATTTATTATCAACGGGAGTTAAAGTAGGGAAAGGTTTATCTGAAAAACAGAAAACTGAAACAACTGTATTTTTACCAGATGATCCACAAGAATTACTAAATAGATTAAATATTTTAATATCTGCAATAAAAGAAGGACATAATTCTAGTTTCAATGAAATTCATGCTATATTGAAAAGACTGTTAGAAAAGAAGATTCTAAATGAAGAGGATTATAAAAGTATAACGAACCGAATGTTCTAGGGCTTCGCCCGAACCGGACATCTCTGATGTCCTCCAGGGCTTCGCCCGTAGCTGAAATATGTTGTTGTTTTTAATTTTTTATAAAAAAAATATTTCATAAAAAATATTTATTTAATTTTTTTAGTTTAAAAATGTGTTCAGCAGATTTAGACAAAATTAATAATCATTTAGAAAATTTGATAGAGATTTTGGGTTCATCAAAATTTAGTACGACGTTAAAAATTATAACAACTACTTCATCACACACTTGTAATTTAGAACCCATTCTACATTTGGAACAAAATAAAAATTATCAAATTGCATTGACTAGTTTCTCTACATTTAACACTATTCAAAACGTTATCAAAGATGTGAATGATCAATTTAGATATTCTACTGATAAAGGCAAAACATGGAAAATACTAACTTTTCTTCCTGGTTCTTACGAAGTTGAATCAATATCAAATGAAATTAAGAGACATTTAGGTATATCATTTAAAGATAAGAAACAATTACATTTTGCAGTTGAACCGGCAGTTAATAAATTTTCTCTTACTTTAGACGAAAATCATCAAGTTGATTTTAATCATGATAGATCATTGTCAAAGCTATTAGGATTTAATAAACAAACCTATAGTCAAGGTTATCATTTAGGTGAGAAGATTCCAAAAATAACTGAAATAAATTCAATTGTTGTACATTGTGACATTATTGAAGGAGGATATATAAATGGTAAATTATCAAATTTAATATTCAGTTTTCCAGCTTTTACTGTACCCATTGGTTATAGATTAAATGTAATTCCACAAACACTAATATATTTCCCTATTACAAGAAAAACTATTAACAACATTAACATGAGAATCACTGATGAAAAAGGACAAGAAATAAATTTTGGAGGTGAAGAGATTATGATAGATCTTTTGGTTCGGGAGGTATAAACTCCCACGCGAAGCTAGAGAAGTTTAATTTTCTTCTTCTTTAGAAACAAAAAAATAAAAAAAATAAAAATAAATTTTTTTATTAAAAAATGAGTGAAGTACTACCATTAAATAAAAAAAAACTTAAATTTAATCATCATCCAAATTTATCTAATAAAGTTTTGTCAGTTATTTGTGGAAGATCAGGTTGCGGAAAAACGTATCTATTATTTAAAATTTTAACGACTCCAAATTTTTTGGATTATAACAATCTTATAATTTATACAACAACAGCAGAACAACCCGTCTATCAATTTTTAAAATATGGATTTGAAAATAATCTTAAAAAAACAGCAATTGCTTCATTATTCAAAGAATATGAAAAATCTGAAGATGAAGAAGAAATAAGTTCGTGGTGTGAAGAAGCAGCAAAAAATAATCAGTTAGTAGAATCTAATAAAAATAACCATATAAAGATACAATTAATAGATGATAGTGGTAATATGCAAGATCCTAGTAAACTAGATAAAACAATGAAACATTGTGTAATTTTTGATGATTGTGTTAATGATAGAAATCAGTCAGTTCAGAGAAATTATTTCACAAGAGGTAGACATAATAACTGTAGTGTATTTTATTTAACACAAAGTATGTATTCATTAGACGGAAGTGTTATTAGAAAGAATGCAAATATATTTATACTATTTGAAATAAATGCAAGAAACTTAAGTGATTTGTTAAGAGATTTATGCGTAAGAAATAAAGATGAATTTAAACAATCGTGTAATAATGCTTGGTCAAAAGATTATGGCTTCATTACAATTAATATTGATAAAAAAATTCATGAAAGAGTTATCGAAAATATTTTCGCGGAGTGATAAAAATATACAAATATAGGTTTACAATATTTTTTTTATTTTATATATATATCAAATTTGTCTATCTTAGAAATTAGAAAATTAAAAAGGTTCAGTAGTTATTCCATCAGGTAAAATTTTTCTTTTATCATCAAATGGATCTAATGCTAATTTATGTTCTTCTTTTAAATACATGTTATGTTTTTTTGAATTAAGTCTATAATTACATGCTGTTTTTATTTCATTATTAAATAATACATTTTTATAATCTTGAAATGTTATTTGATTAGCCACTGATGCCTTTGAAATTCCTTTTAATGTTTTATGTGTTTTAATATTATTAGTTGTATCATAACAGTAACATTTAGATTTTAAAAATATAGCTTCTGTTATGAAATCTTCATTTCCTTCTAATTCATCTTTTACTTTACATAAATCAGAAGGATGAATGATATCTTTTATTTTATTAATTTCTTCATCAAGTGTAGAATTATACGGTACTGTTAATTCTAAGAAAATAGAATCGGTATCTGTAAAGTGTAATTTATAGTTTTTGCCATAAGCAGGTGCTAAATAATCATATATAAAACTATACATAAATAGTTTAGCTAATTCTAATATAGTGAAACCAATGAAATTAAACTTATCATGTTTTACAATGCTTCTTCTTAGATGAACAGCACAAAGTTCATCACTGAATCTAGTAGTTCTTTTATATGTAGGTTTCCTTGTTAAATTTTGAAATCTATCTCTATCATAAACTATTTCAATATTTTGTCTATTACGCACATTTTCTAAAGTCTTACCATAAAATGCATTATTCATTAATTTGAAGAAAACGTTTCCAAAATCATCTTTATTTCTTTTAGCTATTTTACGTTTTTCAATATTGAACTCTATATAATTTTTTAACCATTTAGATTTTCTATACTCTAGTTTTCGATGTATTTTGGTGAGAATCATGCCATGATCTAAATACCAATCTAGCATTCTTCCTTCAACAACATACTTTCCTTTATTACCTTGTGTTAACATAAGTTTTTTTGTTGGTCTGTATTTTTTCGGTATTATAGATTTTTGATAATCTGAAAAATCTTCTATATTGGGAATTTTGTTTTCTGGACAGAAAGGATAATATTTTGTTGCGTCTTTTATATAATCAGGATATACTAAATCAACTTCATATACATAACCAAAATTATTTTCACCATCATATGTTCTTTGATAATCTAGATCGGGCGAATAGACATCTCTGATGTCGTTATTACACCATGTCATTTCACCTGTTGGTAATTCTTGTATCATGCAAGAAGAATATAAGCTATTAAAATCATAATATAACAAATAGTTTTCTCTCATGAATTCATCAATTGCTTTTTCACGTTCTACTCCTTCTTGTTTCGTTCGAAAAATTTCTAATATTTTTTCTTTTTCTTCTGGAGATAAAGGTTTCATTATTCCATATGTATGTGGATTTACTTTCTTATTATAACATTTAACATATCTATTACCTAAAACTGATGAAACTCCACCTCTAATTCCAGATTCAAAAAATAATAATTTATCATATGTATTTTCTTTATAATGTTTAAGTTTAACGGACTTTGTCCTAGAGCCATCGGCTTGAACACCAGTATGTTTTAATCCTGCTAACCATGTTAAACCTGGTGTAGAATAACAATAACATGGATCTATTCCGTAATATTCTAAACACATGTCACGAAAGTTTTCGAAAAGATCAGCTAGTATTAATACATCTATCTGAAGATATTTCATTGTATAATCATACATTGTTTTACAATTTAACTCTCTCCAATTCTTTTCAGCTTCTGCATAGTCTTCGTCTGATAATTGTGATTGTTTTAATGTTGATTTAAATTTATTTATTGGAGGAAGTTGTTCTTCTTCCATAATTTTATTCACAGAATTAAAATCAGTCTTCGACTGTGAACCACAGGTTTTATCTCCAGTTATATCAGTCTTCGACTGTGAGCCGCAGGCTATATACTCATACGGAAATATGCCTTTTAAAGGTTTTAAATTATATTTATTTAATATTTTACATTGTTCAGATTTCAAAGTTTTTCCCATAACATCTAATGAATAAGGAGTAAAAAATCTAAATGCATCTAAAATTCTAATACAACCTAATTGCATTGAAAAATATTCTTCTTCTTGTTTACATAGTACATTTATTTTTTGTTGTTGTAGTTTTTCAGATGAAAATAAATCTTTCATTACTAGATGGAAATCATATTTAGAACCATTATAGAAATATAAAGGAACAAAGTTATATTTAAATTTATTAGCATTAAGATTACAAGAATTATGTGCTGCACCTCTATATAATCCATTTAGATGATCATGATCTTTTACCTTGACGGCAGAGCCGTCGCTTCGCCTATCAAGATATCTACCTTTGCCATTTTTATAATTTTTTGTAAATTCTCTTCCACAGTAATAACATTTTGTTTCATTAATAAAATTTAATTTTTCTTTTTCTGTTAATGGCATCATCGGTATATTTGTTTCAAGCAATTGTGAAAAACGTCCTTGTAATTCTTCTACTTTCTTTGTAAACATTTCTGAACTATCTTCACCATAGTATTGAAAATATTCTGATTTAAATAATTCAGGATAATTTGAATGAATGTACATTCCCCAACATAATGGTTTTTGTTCAAATAAATATTTTTCTTTGCTTTGTTCAGCTGCACTTCTTTCAGGTGCACTTTTTTCATAATTAAAAACCGAAGGTTCTAGGGCTTGGCCCGTACCATTTTCAGAATTATAATTTTCAGAATCGGGTGAAGCCCTGGAACTTTCCGTTTGATTTTGTGTCATATTAACATTATATGCTTCAAAATCACAATAAATAGTAAAGGGTACTTTATTTTTAAAATACCATTTATTATATTCTAAATAATCATCTTTTGGAAAAGTATTTTGAACTGCTTCGTTTTGTTGACAATTCTCCAAATGTCTATTCATTTCTTCTAAAGTTCTAAAACTTGTCATACATTGAAGACAAGGAAAATTTTTATTATCTGAAGTTTTTGTAAATATAGAAACATCTTTACACAATATAAAATGTCCCTGATAATATAATATATTCGCTTGTGCTGGTTGTTTTGACTGTTCTAGTTTTTCAAATTTATCTTGATATATTTCATGTGTTTCATTAATTTCTTTTGTAATATTAAATGTATTTTGATGATAATTTTGATTTAATATTTGTAGCTGATAAATATATTCTTTATCATATTGTTCTTTATATTGTTGTAGACATTTTTTTAAACATTCATTTATTTTTGATAGAGCGAATTTCTTCATTATTTAATTCATTATTTTCTTCATTTAATTTTTGAATCGTTTCTATCTTATTTTCATATTTATGGCCATATTCTTGTACTAATATTTTTGTTTGTTGTTGATAATCTGTTTTACATTTTTGTAAACTTTTATTTAAATTTTCTAATTTTTGTTGATATTCTGAAGATAAAGATGAATATTTGTAATTATAATCATCAGTACGTCCTTTATAATTATTATGATTAATCATTATTGGTGATAGTGTTTTAACAAGTTCAAATTTTTCAGTACATATTATATTTCCTTGGTAAAAAATATTATGATGCATGTAATTTCCTCTATCATTATATACTATTTCTGATTGACATAAATTTTTATTATTCAAATAAAATTTTTTTGAATCTGAGTAAAGTGGAATAATTTTACCAATAGAAACATAATTCACATTTAATTCAAAAACATTTACTTCTATTAAATTTTTATTCTTTTTATGAAACTTTATTAACCTATTATAATCATATGGAAATTCATCTAAGCCATCAGAGAGATCAAATTCATTTATGTATTCTTCTTTATTGTAATGACTTAGTCTTTCTTTATGATATTCTGCAGGATGTAAATGTGCTATAATACTCCACAGAAAACAATAATCATCTTCATTTTTTATGTTGATTATTTGTGGTGAACTGAAAGGTAAAGGAACATAACTACCACCAGTATTATTTTTATATTTATCAATTACTATTTTCTTAGATAGTATTTTAACAAATCTCCAACCAGATTCACGTAACTGGGCTTCAATTATACAATTTTCTAATTTAAGTATCATCGATTCAAATATGGGTTGTATATCATTTACATTATGAATTTCTTGTGAATTTGTAAAATGTCCTTGTATTATTTCTTCAGGAATTCCATCAGGTCCATTTTTTGTATAAAGTACTTCTACATTCATATAACATTTGAAAGATTTCTTAAATATATTATAAAAGTTTGTTAATACATTATAAAAAGTTTTATCGGTTTCATTATGTTCAACGGGCGAAGCCCTGGAACCTTCGGTTCGAACCGATTCATTAAATAAATATTTTATATCTGTTACGGCTTCATCAAATTCATCTATTTCGTTAAATTCATCAGTATCGCTAAATAAATATCTTCCATCTGGTACGGGCGAAGCCCTGGAAGACATCTCCGATGTCACATGTATGGTCTCATCTTCACTATTAAAAACTTTTTTATATTCCGAATGTGAATAATCATCAAACATTTTTTTAACTTTTATATCAGTAGGCAATGTTTCTAGATAGTTTTTATAACTATTTAATTTTAATATATTTCCTTCATCAACTCGTTCTACATTTTGTAAATGCAATTTACTATTTAAATGAGATTGATAACTTCTTTTTGTTTGCAACTTTTTTTTACATAAGACACAATAAAACTTGGTATTTTCCATTTTTTTTATTTTTTTAGAGAAAATTTAAGAAAAAAATTTGTGTTTTAATTTTAGATATAAACATTCTAATATCAAGGACTTGAGTGTTATTTTATATTATTATATATTTCACGTTCTTTAGTTATTTTTTTTCTTTATCACATTAAGTTTTATCATATTAAGTTTTATCATATTAAGTTTTATCTTATTAAGTTTCATCATATAATGTTTTATCAAAAGATAATTTAAATTTTTTTTCACTAACTATTGATTCATCATCATCATCATAAATTGTTTCTTCATCATCATCATAAATTGTTTCTTCATCATCATAAATTACACTTTTTGGTATAGGATGCCCTTCCATGATAGGATACCATTCTCTTATTGGAATATCTAATTCTAAATTACATCTTTTATCTGTTAATAATATAATAGAGAAAAATATTGGTCTTTGATCTCTTTTGGAAAATTTAATAACACCACCATAATCTGAATCACTTTTAGTTTTTGTTAAAGATGATAAAATTTTAAATTGATTAGATGTAAATCCTAATTTAAATTTTGTAGACCCGACACATAGTTGTCTAACAGTATCTTCAACTATACCATCATTATTATTTTCAATTGTAAGAAAATGAAATTTAGATAAATTTTTATAATTACTAATATTTTTATAATCTTTTTTACCATTTACACCTTTTTCAGATGTTTCAGAATCATCATCTATATTATCATAAGATTCTTTAAGATCGGGCAAAGCCCTAGAACCTTCGGTTCGTTTATTATGAATATGATTATGGTCATTGTTAATAGTATAAGGTGTAGTCCACATATAAATTTTCTCTTGTTGAGCTAAACCATTTATATAAGATTTTAATAAATTAATATTTAAGTTGGAATATAATCCTATATACGTATCATCATCATATCTTTGCGGCATTTCTAATGTTTCTTGTTTATAAATTGTGTCTCTATAATAAACTTGACATAATAATTCTTCATTATGTTTTTTACTCTCTATGTGAATGTTATATTGATTTTGATCGTCAACAAATAATCTAATTTTTTCTTTCGAAAAAGATTTTAATTTTTTAACTAATTCTTTAATATTGATATAATTAATAATTTTAGTTTCTATCCAATCAGTATTACTAATCGGTAACACTGCTCTAATAAATCCATAAACATTATTATGACCTATTATAACCATATTTTCTTTATTTAATTCAACATAAGCTACATCATTATATTTACTTACAATCTCCATAAATTTAATAAATGGATCCCCCGGAAATAAACAATAATTAGTTTCTATAGAAGGTAAACCTTTAGTCTGTTCTCTAAATATTTCGGCTTGTAATTGAAATAAAATATTAACATCTATACATGGATTATTATTATTATTATTATCAAAACATTTATTTTCAAATCCCGTTGATCTCGTCGAATAAGAAGAACAGGATGATGCGGGCGAATATAATTTTTTTAAATTTGGATTTTCCATTTTTTTATTTTTATTAGAAAAAATTTTATTTTTTATTTTTATTAGAAAAAATTTTATTTTTTATTTTTATTAGAAAAAATTTTATTTTTTTATTGTTAAAAAATGATGTTACCAAATGTTGGTGGAGGTGCATATATCCCGAATAATCGTGAATTAGAAATAGAGATAGAAAATTATATCATGAAAACTGGAGACGTTTTATCTGGTCCATTGCATCTTTCTATTCTTCCACAACAAAATACAGAGTTAACAAATAAACAATATGTTGATACACAAATCAATGATTTAAAGGAAAAATATATAAACGATGTTTTGGTTCCACTGATGAACGAATTAAAGTTGCTTAAACTTAATGACAAATCATTAAACGAAAAATTATTAAAACTTGATAAAAAGGATAGAGAGCTAGAAGCAGATATAGCAAAACTTTTTAAAAAGATTTCTGAACAATCAAAAATTTTAATATTACTTTCTATAAAGTTAAAATCTGCTGTAATTAAAAATAAACATCAGATCAAAATGTTAAAAGAACAATTAGAAGATGAAATAGAAAAACTTCCTGAAAGAATTAAAAAAAATTTAAAGCAGTTACAAACTACATTCCAAAAAAGTGTTGATGAATTAAGTTCTAAAATTACTCAACAAATGAAAAAGATGAATAGAATAATAAATGAAGTAAACTCACTTAATGAAAAAGTTGATAAAATGAAAAATCTTAAAATCAATTTAGAAAATGAATTAAAGAAAAATTTACAAGAAAACTCTAAAGAAAATAAAGAACAGTTAGATTCTGTTAAAAGACAATTAGATGTTCTTAAAATTAAGTTAAATGCTCTTAAAACGGCGTTGAAGATTAATCAGCAGAAAATGCAAGTTAATAGAAAAGAAATTAAAGTACATCACACGCTGCTTGACGCAATAGATAAAGTGCAACAGGCAATTAATAAAGTTATCTCGAAGTTGTTGTCCATTCACAAACGTAAATCTTAGCGTAAATATTAACGTAAATATTAACGTAAATATTTTTTCCCAAAAGTCAAATTTAATCCTAAAAAATGCCTATAATTTATAAACACAATCTTAAACATTTTGCATCAAATAATAAAATTGCTCATGAACCATCTCAGAAACCTGTGTACCATTATGATAGTGTAGAAACTGTCGGAACACAAAAGTTCCTAGGCACCGCAGGTGCCGTCCAAAAAGAAGGGGATGGCATCTTTTCTGGTATTGGTAGTATCGTTAACTTAATTAAAAATAATAAAGATTTGATTACATCTGCTGCAAAAGGAGCAGCTGCTATAGGTAGTACAGCTAGTGCAATATCAAATGCTGTTAAATCACAAAACGAATTAAAACAACTAGAAGCTATTCGTAAACTTAGGAATGATTCTGAAGAACTAAAAAATTTAAAAAAACTTTCAGAGGAAACAAAAAACAAAATTGCTAACATAGCTGTGGAGGGTGAAACCTTGAGGAGCGGAGCTCCGTCTAATAGTAAACATAATGAAAAAACAATTGAAGAAATAAGAGGTAATGGCGTGAGCAGCAACCTTCGGTCTAACCAGCAAAGCTGTAGCGGAGCTGGTCTAGCAAAATTCTAAAATTATATTTTAGTAAAATTTTTTAGTAATTTTTTTAGTAAAATTTTTTTTCTATCTGTGAGAAAAACAAAAAGTCAAATTATTTTTTATAAAAATGTCTTCGCTTATCGAAAATAAATTTAGATTAGACGATCCTCCGTTCGTCAGTTATAATCAAAAAAAGAATGACTATATAAGAATTGCTATGAATCCCGGATCTTCCAGTAGAGTAAATACTGGAGGAGATTTAATTTTTGAAGTTGATAATCAGCAGAGCTATTTATATTTACCTGATTCATTTTTACACTGTGAATATTCTTTATATAGTGATGCTAATTTTACAACACCATTACCAGATACCGATAATATTACACTAGAGAATAATTTTTTCCCAAGTTTATTTACACAAATGCGTTTAGATGTTGCAACTCAAAATATAGAAACAATAAGTGATTCTCCAGGTGTAATTGATACAATGCTTAGATTTGTAACAATTGGTGAAAATAATAAAAAGTATGAAATCGAAGGTTGGTTTCCTGATACTAATGATGGTATAATTGTTGATGATTTAACTCACGCTGGAACAGATGCAGCAGGAATTGCGAAAGATGTAGAAAATATTGCAAAACATTTAAATAAAACAAATAATGATGCATATAAAGAAAGACGTGAATTTAACAAGAAAAGTAAACAGACAGTAAATTGGTCATTGTCTCCATTATTCGGATATTTAGATTATGACAAAATATCATATCAATTAAAATTTAAATTAATAATTCATCGTACAGCAAATAATGAATTAATCTTTTTTGGTAAAACTGGAAAAAAAGCATATTTAAAAATTGATAGACTTGAATGGTGGATTACGCATATTACTCCTAGTTTAGAGGTTGAAACAGCTATTGCAAAAAGATTAAATACTAACAAACCAATTCCAGTAAATTTTCTAAAGCGTACTGCTAGTTCAGTAACTTTTTCCGAACAAAGATTTAACTGGCATTTTACTAGAACTGCGAATACTCCAAGATATTTATTACTAACATTTCAAAGAAATAATTCTCCAAGTTTTGATAAGAACAATAATATTTTTCATATTAATACAATTCGAAGTTTACAAGTTTCATTAAATCAAACTCGATATCCAATTGATCCATTAAGATTCGATGATACCAATAATCAATTTATGGAAGGATATGATTCTTATCGAAATCTTTGTATAGAATTTGGAGTTGAACCACAATTAACTCCTGGAGATTGGAGACATTTATATCCAATTTTCTGTTTCGATTTAAGTGCACAATCTGAAGATATTATTAAAAATGGTTGTGATGTAACAATTAATATTGAAAAAAAAGATTCCACAACTTCATTGATGGCTTATGGTTTATTGCTAGAAGATACAAAATATTCTATTGAAGTTCTTAATGGGAAGATGGTTAGGATCGGCTAAAGCCAGAGGAGCTTCGCTCCGATAGGCCCAAGACTTCGTCGTTTAATTAATTTAATTTTTTCATAACTAGAATAGATTAAAATTTTTGGTAACTTAAAATTTTTTAGTAACTTAAAATTTTTTCATAACTAGAATAGATTAAAAAAATTCTTAACTTAAAATTTTTTCATAACTAGAATAGATTTAAATTTTTGATAACTTAAAATTTTTTTATTAAAAATGTCGCAAGCGAAAAGTAATATTAATAATAAAACTGTTGAATTAAAATTACGTAATATTGTTGACAAAAATACCCCTAAAACTATTACGATTAACAAAAAAAAGTATTATATAAGTAAACCAATGATAGAGAATATTCAATTACAAGAAGAAAAGAATGGCGGGATTCTCCCATTAATTCCACTAATAATAGGTGGCATAGCAGCTGCAGGAAGTGTTGCAGGTGGGACAGCTGGTATTGTCCAAGCAGTAAATAAAAATAAATCAGAGAAGGCAGCATTAGAAGAACAAAAACGTCATAATAGAGAGTTAGAGAAAGTTGCTAGGGGAGAAGGAGTAGTAGATAATTTTATTAGTAAATTAAAATTAGTTGATGAAGGAAAACGAGTTCTTAAAAATATTCTCCACAATGTTGATGATTTAATTGAAATTAAAGAAACTAAAGATGGTTCTGGAATATATCTAAGTCCTAGTATGATAAGGTAATAACCTCAGAACCTTTGGTTCTTTTCGGTAAAACTTTTATTTTATCTTTTAAATTTTTTTTATCTTTTAAAATGAATTCTACAAATTCCGAAAATTTAATTAAATTAAAAATTTCTAATTTAGATTTATTGAATTATCTATTAAACAAAAATAAAAACTCAAACTGTCAGCATATTGGAGGTGACAAGAACAAAGTTCCACACCACTTCGGTGGTGACATACAAAAAACATTAGAAAACTTTCCTGGATTTATTTGGAGTAAATATTCGAAAGAAAAACATCTTCCTGGTCATTCATATACTGGTCCAGGAACTCGATTAGATATAAGACTAGATGAGAATAATAATCCGAAACCAGGTGAAGAACCGATAAATAGAGTAGATGCCGCAGCTTACAGGCATGATTTAGCTTATCGAAATCATGATCTAAGTTCTCGTCATGCAGCTGATAAGAAGATGATTCAAGAATTAGATAGTATTCAGAATCCTACATTTAGAGAAAAAATTGAAAGAATGTTTGTTAAGAAAGCTTTACAAGCTAAAATATTATTCGGTCAGGGTTTAAATGAAAATCATAATTCAGAGCAACGTTTACGCGTCTGAAATTCATAAAGAATATAGAAAGCCTAAATATTTATTAAAAGTAAAAGTATTTAATAAAGATGATATTTGGAGTGCTGATCTTATTCATATGCCGAATGAAAGGGACTACAAATACGCATTGACCGTTATAGATTTATATACACGATACGCTTGGGTAAAGCCTTTAAAAAATAAAAGTGGTCTATCAGTTAAATATGCGTTTGAAGAAATCTTTAAAGAAAGTAATAGAAAGCCAAAAAAATTGTTTGTTGATAAAGGGTCGGAATTTTATAACAGAAACGTTCAGCCACTATTTGAAATTGTTTATTCAACTGAAAACGCTGGGAAGGCCGTAGTGATAGAAAGATTCAATCGGACGTTAAAAAATAAATTATTCAAGAAATTTACTGAGCAAAGAAATCAGAAATGGTTGAAGATATTACCAGGAATTGTAGAAGAGTACAATAATAAAGTTCATTCTGGTATTGAAGAAACTCCAAAGAATGCTTCTGACGACCCTGATTTAATACGAAAGAAAATATTCGAGAATAATTATTCGAACGAGAATAATAATTCGAATGAGAGTAATCCGAATTTGCAGAAACTTAAGCCGAAATTTAAAATTGGAGATAGAGTTAGAATATTTAAATATAAGAACAAATTTGAAAAAGGCTTTGTTGGCTATTGGACTAAAGAAATATTTGAAGTTTGCAAAATAAATCAAAGTTATCCGATTACTTATGAAATTAAAGATTTAGATAATGAGGATATCAGAGGCCGTTTTTATCAAAATGAATTACAGAAAACAGAGCTTTAACCTTTAGGTGGCGCTTTAGCTAGCTTCGCTTGAGTTATAGATTGTTTAACTCTAACATAATATCTAGAAATGGTACTCCTTTTTGTAATTTGTACAAAACGTATAAACATAATTGTCCACAATAAGTAGTGCCTGGTGTTTGAATTTGAAACGTATTGTATGTTCCCGTTCCAAGTAATTCTTTTACTTCATTTGTAGGGGGCAAACCGTATGAATCGAACCAATAGTTCTCAGCCTCCGGGCGATCAAAATAATAATTATCTGATGATTTTTAAAGATACCTGCTGACCAATGTACGCCGTTTTGGTCTGAAGTGTGAAGATTCGTTATGAAATTTACAGTTATTGATGGAACTTTATTCCGGGAACTGAAGGTTCCTGTTGGCCTATTTTTTAGGAATTGTAATTCGTTTCTCATTAGAACATGAAAATTCTTTATTCCTAATTCATTTGCGATTTTCTTTAGGTCGAAATTTGTCGTAGTTTGCGTTCCATATAATTTAAAAAACTCATTTATGTTGCTCATTTTATAATAAAAAAATTTCTTAAGAGACCCCTAGAAGACAGGGGGGGTATTGATTTAAAACTGTTCTCTAATGATGTCTTTCCTTACTACTTAGTCAGAAGGGGGTATTGATTTAAAACATTTTTATAATGATGACTTTCCTTACTACTTGGGGGGGGGTATTGATTTAAAACTGGTCTCTAATGATGTCTTTCTTTACTACTTATTCGATTTTGAAATTATTTAATTTAATCTAAATTTAAACGTTACATTGTTGCATTGTGTTAGTGTTTAACTACATAGAGTTGGTGTTTCGCACATCTTTTATCAATAGTAATTCATTACTCATCAATATGTGAAAATTCTTTACTCCCAATTGCTTAGCAATCTCATTTAAATCGAAATTTAATGTGGTTTTGTTTGCTGTATATTTTTAGAATGTCTCTAATGTTTCTCATTTTTATAAAAGATACAATGTTTCTATTATATTCCCGTAAATGAGAAATTAAAAACAACACATGGATATTTCAATATGTATATTTACAAAAATGCAACCACACAAGTCTACAAATATTGATGTCCACACCGTGGACAAGGAATTTTCGTTCTCCAGTAAAAGAAAATAAAATCAGCTACTACTATTCAACTTCCTTAAAACAATCGGTTATTAACTATAATATTACAAATTGCATTAACAAAATGTCCACACCGTGGACAAGGAATTTTCGTTCTCCAGTAAAAGAAAATAAAATCAGCTACTACTATTCAACTTCCTTAAAACAATCGGTTATTAACTATAATATTACAAATTGCATTAACAAAATGTCCACACCGTGGACAAGGAATTTTCGTTCTCCAGTAAAAGAAAATAAAATCAGCTACTACTATTCAACTTCCTTAAAACAATCGGTTATTAACTATAATATTACAAATTGCATTAACAAAATGTCCACACCGTGGACAAGGAATTTTCGTTCTCCAGTAAAAGAAAATAAAATCAGCTACTACTATTCAACTTCCTTAAAACAATCGGTTATTAACTATAATATTACAAATTGCATTAACAAAATGTCCACACCGTGGACAAGGAATTTTCGTTCTCCAGTAAAAGAAAATAAAATCAGCTACTACTATTCAACTTCCTTAAAACAATCGGTTATTAACTATAATATTACAAATTGCATTAACAAAATGTCCACACCGTGGACAAGGAATTTTTGTTCTCCAGTAAAATAAAATAAAATCAGCTACTACTACTTTTAAGTTCTTTTAAGCTTCTTTCCAAAAGCTTTCATATTTCCGAAGACAATCTTCTAACAATGATAAATTCGATTTCAAAAAACGTAAGGGTACATTTAGTCTACAAATCTTTGGAAAAATAGATGCCATCTTACCTAATTTAATTGCAAATGCAATTTCAGTCCTTGAATAAGAAATGTTATTAGTTTGCAATAAATGTTGAAAGTATGCCTTATCCTTTTCACACAGTTCCAGTAAATAATTCGCGTGTTTTCCCAGGTAGATTTTCATCATTATGTTAATAACGTTATTTTTCTTCTCCATCACATAAAGAGTATTTAAATTTGCAATGGCTTCAGCAGTATCTCCTGAAGGCTCAACAAAGTCTTCTAAGGAATCCACAAATTCATATCGGGTAGATAAAGACGTCGATAATTGATGATGAAGGTCGTCAATCTTTCCGTCCCTTTCTCTTTCTTTCTTTTCTTTCACGAGTAAGCGTTTTGCTTTTCTTCTCCGTTTTCTTTCCTTATCAAAAAATGTAGGGTCAAAAATAATCGGAAATTTCTCCATTTGTTCAATGATGAAAGTGTTATATTCTTCCTTCTTATCATTGGAAATATATCGTTTTGAAATTTCTGTAAATAACTCCGGAAACGTAGCAATAATGTTTGACTGCTCTTCGATAACTTCTTGTGTTGACATGACTGATCACAGCGCAGCACACGATACAATGACAGACGAGAGAGATAAATGAAAACAGTACAGCTGGCAGATATCTTAACGTCATACGGGTGTGCTGACGCACTAACAAGAATTTAAAACAACTCGCCTAACGTACAATTAAAATGTCATTGTTTCACAGAGTAGTAGCAGCTGTTTGTTCTTTCATACATTGTTTCCTTTCAAATGTTTGAGTTGGAGGACACAGCTCCTTACACTGAAATGCATTTTATTCTTAAATGCGGGAAGCAGATGTTCTCTACAATTGAGTGTTTATCTGAGTGCAAATTGTAAGAACGCCAGGAGCGGTCATGATTTGAGCAAGAAAATGATCATAATCACAAATTTGAGATTCTTAACTTTTATGATTTTCGGTGTCCTAGAACGGTCATGATTTGAGCGAGGGTGAAAATCGAACCGAAGGTTCTAGGGCTTCGCCCGATTGTAATTCTCAAATTTGAGATTTTGAAAAATTTGAAAAATTGGGTATTTTTAAAAACGCCCAAATCGGAGCGAAGCTCCTCTGGCTTTAGCCGATTTATGAATTTAGGTCTTCATAACCTGAAAAAGGGTTCAAATTCATGAATTTATGTCGTTTTTAAAAATGCCATTTTTTGAAAAAATGGTACTTTTTGAATGGACTAAATTCATGAATTTAGGTCTTAAAAACCTGAAAAAGGGACTAAATTCATAAATTTATGTCGCTTTTAAAAGTACTAATTTTTTTTATTTTATGGTGTCCTGGAACGGTCTAAATTCATGTATTTAGGTCTTAAAAACCTGAAAAAGGGTTCAAATTCATGAATTTATGTCGTTTTTAAAGATACTATTTTTTTGAATTTTATGGTGTCCTGGAACGGTCTTTTATCCATTACTATCATTCACATTTTATTCTTTCTCGTTACATGCGAACGTGTGATTTCTAGTTGTCATTTCTACTGAGAGGATAAGTCAGATGTCTATGCTTTTGTGAATTGTGCTAAATCACATGATCGAATTCAAATCAGTCTTAATGACAACATTATCATTTGCAATGGAATTGCAAGACAAGATTGACGTTGTTCGTTTTTACTTCTCGGCATCATGCAGTGCCAGAGCCGCGTTACGATTGTTTAAAAAGGAGCGCAATCTTCGTAATGACCCGTTTGATACCAGGACAATACAAAGAATTGTGAATCGCTTTCTGGAAACCGGCTCGGTGGCTGACTGTGCACGTAGTGGAAGACCCGGTCCATCTGAAGAGGCAATTGAAGCTGTGGACACGGCCAGGGAAAGGATTCAAAATTCTGCAGCTCTTGGAAACTCATCGACACGAAGGATTTCCAATGAAGTTGGCATTCCGAAAACAACGGTTCACCGTGTTCTCAGAAGAAAACTGAATTTGTATCCATACAAAATGCACTGTGGTCAAGCTCTTTCACAAGAACAACAGGAAAGGAGAGTGCAGTTTGCGGAATGGCTTTTAGATAACGATGGACATTTGAAGGACATTATTTGGAGTGACGAGGCCCACTTCGAGTTGCATGGTAGTGTCAATCGCCATAATTGTATCATCTGGGGTTCTCAGAGGCCTGACCAAGTCATCGAGGAACCACTTCATTCTGCCAGAGTGACAGTTTGGATGGGGTTTTCAGGAATTTTGCGGTTGAGACCATTCTTCTTCGCCGATACCGTGACAGGTCTGCAATATCGTGATATGCTTCGTGATCACGTTTGGCCTCAAATTGTTGCAAAGCGCAAGAAAACCTCCGCAATCTTCATGCAAGACGGTGCTCCACCACATATCAAGACTGAGGTGGTGGATCTTCTTCGGAACACGTTTGGTGAGAGCCGTGTTATCAGTCGCGGCTTCAAGAATTTCTGGCCTGCAAATTCTCCGGACCTCAATCCCCTGGACTTTTATCTTTGGGGTCGATTGCGTGACGATGTCTACTCACAGGGGACACCATCCAACAAAGACGAATTGAAAGAAAGGATCGAAAACGCCATCAAGTCCATCACACAGGAAGAACTTCTTTCTGCTGTGTGTGGTGTCTTGGACAGATGTCTGTTGCTGCGTGAAACTGTTGGTGGACATTTTGAACATCTTCTTTAACGTTCGCATATATGTATGTAATGAGAATAATAAAATGATAGATTACGATCATAATTCTTTTAATTGTTTAGTGATAAAATGGAGGAAAACATGGGTTACGTATTTATATGGAGAAATTATAGTACATTTTTTATGTTGTCTTTGAAGATTGCTCCGAGTTCTAGATACTGACCGTAGCTAAATAAAAATGGATGATTACAAAACCCCATTCATAGTACTCAATAAAAAACATGATTGAGAGTAGAATAGACGAATTTCAGTTAGCGTAAAATTCATTTTAAATTTGGCCGGAATTGTGGGACACCCTGTAGTTCAGGATTTTACAAAGATGCTCACCTCTTGCTAGCCTTTAATGACAGGCTCTTGGTCAAAAATTGATGAGTAGCCAATTCTAGCCCCTTTCCACACCAGTTGCTCGAAAGGTCATGACCTGCTCTTTCATCGGAGCACACGCCCACGCATCAGAGCACGGGTAGCGAAGAAGACAGGAAACAGAGCACACGCCCACGCATCGGCGCACTTGGGGGTAGAGCACGGAGCACCAATCGGAGCACGCGGCGCCGAGCACGTGTGATGAGTCACAGCAGGGTATATAAGGAAAGGCGCTGTCAGAGAAATTCATTCTCATCATATGCCGACAACATTAACGTTACGCCCTCTGGCTGCGACACGTCATCCCAAGGAGGAGATATCCTATACACCTTATTCATCGAAAGACTTTATTGTGGAACGAGACTGTAATACACTGTATATTATTTCGACAAAGGAGAAGAGTGTGTCGTTAGAGAAGATTATTGCAGAGCTTCGTATTCAGTTGCTGAATGTAATACTGTATGGACCGCGCTTCTTGTTTGATATTCGAACATCTGCAAAGTTCCCCAAAGGTGCACTGGACGTGTCCTATCGCTATTTGAACATTGGTGACGATTGGGACGTGGAAGAACTGATTGATTCGTTGCAGAAGAAGTTACGTTCTCAACTGGAGTGTCGTTATTTTGGAGGAATCTTGTGTATGCAGATTGACATTGGGTTTGGTTCATTGTTTACGTAAGATACATGATCTGAACCACGATTTAATGGAGCCACCAACAAAGAAGAGGCGAACCACAGTCCGTCCCCGCCCTCAACCCTATTATGAGTGCGAGTTTTGCAATAAACGCTTCCGATTGTTTTCACAATGCATCCGTCATGGACGCAAGGAGATAGGGAAGGAGTATTGCGATCGTTGTGGGAAATGGTGGACTACCGATCATCAGTGCTCACTGGATAGAGGTTATTGGGGCGACAAGGAGAGTGAGTTCACCTGCCTGCTTTGCAAACAAGACTATAATATGGAAGCTTACCATAAACACCCATGTGTGGGTCGGTGCAGGTACTGTGATGAGAAGATACAGGAGGAGGAGAATGAATGGAATGAACATTTATGTCCCTATTTGAGCATGTATATGCCCACCGAACCCTTGGACCCGAATCGCCCAGTGGAGCCGGAGAGTACGAATTCATATCTGTACGACTTGTCAAAAGTGAAGTTGGCACGCTGTCCCTGGTGTCATAACATGTACCAAGCATTCTTCTTATGGGAACATGTTTGCAAAAAACATAAGGAGGTGTGTGGAAGGAAACCGGCGTGGAGCAAGACGAATGAGGCATGCGACAACTTTGTCTATATGTGTGTCTGTGGTCAGATGCTGCACCGTGACGTGGAGGAAGAGAAGGTCCGTCAATTTGTCTCGCTGCATAAGGAGCATATGGGCAAGAAAATATGGAAAAATCAGCGCGAAAAGTTGAAACGGATATATGAGAGTCAACCGAATCCACCCAAGGAAGTGAATAGTGTCCCCCAAGCCTCGCTTCGACCAGAGAATAGAAATCGGGACCCACGCAAATATTCATTTGACTTAAGTAAGAAACGAGGGAGACCTCTGAATCCCATTGTTTTGAAGAACCAATTGAATTGGTTCACGTATAATGTAGATTTGGATGATGAATAAATGTAGTGATCAATCTCCTATTGTTGTGACTAAGTTATGATTGGGAAGCGTAAACATTAATCATGACACGTCGTAAACGACGCCAGAGAGGAGGAACTGTAAGACATGTGAAACGGTATATAAAATCTCAAATGCATCGTAGAGGACATGAAGCGTTTCAGAGACATAAAGGCGAATTGATTCGACGTCATTTGGGCAATACGTTGTTGCCAGCAGCGTGGCGACCACGTTATAAATCCAATAATCAAATGATAAAGGAAGAATGGCAACGGTTGAAACGCGATCTAAATAGGAACAAGTTGGGAAAGTTAAAGACGTTAGGGAAACTATTAATGAAGAACTAAGTAGGGACATCTAGCCTATCACGATAATCATGCAACGTGGAGGTATTTATCGCGGAAGTCGTCGTCAGAAAGGGGGAATTTACCGTGGTAGCCGAAGACAAAAAGGTGGAATCTACCGCGGGAGTCGTAAACAAAGAGGAGGTATCCTCCCATTTTTACTCCCCCTCGTCCCTGCACTTATTGCCGCAGGGAAAGCTGCAGCGTTGGGAGCAGCGGGTGCAGCCGGTGCCGCAGGCGTAAGTGCTATAGCGAATAAAATATCAGGAGGAGGAAAACGTCGAAGGAGACATCATCATCGCTAAACCAATCATGTTGTACACCACACTAGGGACGGGTATATAAGTCGAGACACACAAGACGAGATTCATTTCACGATGCGTCGGATTCAGCATTTGGGCGAGCTCATGCAAGGTTCTTATTCCATTACATTTGATCATCCTAAAGTACAACAATGGTGGGTGGAGCAGAAGAAGCCGGTGCGCAATTTCATCGTATTTGATACGGAAGGAGATCCCATGCAGGAAGTCGCTGCCATTTGGTGTTATTATACACCCAGAGATTATAAACCGAGTGGATATGTGACCATTACATCGCGCTTCCATGACTTTATCAAACATGAGACATCGGGGTGTGATGTTTTTGCGACTCATTTTATTCACGGGCTCAACCCACGTGTGATTGGAAAATGTGGTGCAAAAGAGAGTGTGATTATTCACCGTTTTAATGGCTGGGTCCATGAAATGACACGCGAGTATGGAGACGCGGAACTGATTGTAGGGAATGGATTATCGGAGATGGAAAGAGCTTGGTTGAAAAGCATAAAACTCTTGGAAAAAGTGACCATGGATAGTATTTCTCTCCCCGAATGGTCTCAACGCATTGACTCTCATTGGAATATATTCACCTCATGTATGCGGGATAGTGAAGTGTATAGACTTGGTTACAAGGAACATATGCGTCGCGGATGCAACTGGATGAATCATTCCCAGTATGAAGGGAAAGAAGCGTACCGTCGAGCCCTGTTACATTTACGCCGAGGGAAAGCACTCACAGAAACGCAAGCTGCCAAAGTACAGTATGGGTACCACTGTGCGCTGTCAGATGTGGTTGAGATTCTCCTTCATTATTGCTTTGAACTACACTATCGACTTTATGTGCATACACTGTATTTAAATTATGATTCCTGTGAAGCTGCATGGGCCTGGACCAAGGTTGATCACATCACTGTGATGCATGAATCAACCACGGTGGACAATGGACAACTCCACAAGTCTTATATTGTTCATTATTGTAACTTCAGTGATTATGCCGAACATCGTACCTTGTGCAAGAATAATGCATGTTGTGAAATAACTCAAGAAAGTGCATCTCTATAATAAAATGTTATTCCAATGACCTGTTATTTTTGATAATCATTGACTTGGGAATGATAGCACTGTCAATTTTATGAACGATTTCCAATCTTAAAATTCAATCATTGATTTTAACTTCTATTCTATCATGATATGTCCTATAACCCAGTTCACCCTTGAATAAAATAGTCAAACCTTACCATGTATGTTTATTGAGAAGAAAACAAGATAGAAAGAATGATTACATTTAAAAAAACCCAGTCACTGACTTCACTTATAAAGTCCACACTGTCCCAGTTGGCGATGGCTTCGTTGATGTTGTCAAGCTCTGTTCGACGGTTCAAATAATCATTAAGGTTCGTCAATGGTTCGCGAAAGGGACGGTGGGTGGATAGAAGATCGAGATCAGGATAGTCATCGATGCTAGGAGGAATATTCTCCTGCTCATCGTAAAGAAAGTCAAGTTCCCAATTCTCGCCGATCAGACTTGACGATCCGGGATCGGTGACGGAGGGTGACGGTGGCAACACATAAGGTCCATCGATGGTAGGTGGTGTTGGCGGGAGGGAATACGGTCCGTCCAGATCGGGAATGGAGCCCCAGTGAGAGGGTAGATCCGTTGGAAAATCATCTTCTTCTGGGGTCGGTGGTGGAGTGTCTGGGATCACAATCGCCTCTTCTAACGCGTTCCGAACCCTTAATCCGGTGAGATCGACCATCCTCTTGTATGTTCACGAGTGTTATGAAGGTGGAACATTTTCGACTTGGCTTTATAGTGTTGCAATTGTCCCATCCCCTGCTCCGAGCATTAGACGTGCCCCATTCCATGCTCGGAGCACAGAACAAAGCATTGGGTGTACCCCATTCTATATCGGAGCACCTATCGATTGGAAAACTAGGTAAAAATAGAGAAACGATCAAGACACATACATGATGGAAGACTTTCACGTGTACACCTATCCAAATCAGCTCATTATTTACCCGAAAACGACATGTCAACCGCACGCGATGTTGGAGAAAGTGATTCCCTATGTGAAGGAGAAGATCAAAGTGAAGCCTGAATGTGAACTCTCCATGGATACATTCACGATTTATGAATACAAAAGAAATGGTTCTCCACCATTGATGGTGCCAGTGAACGGTATTATGAAAGTGACGTCGAAGAAATGGATGACTATTTAGCCTCACTAAAGAACGTATGGGACTATGAATTTATGGACAGTGATAACAAAGAGATTCTTGGTGTCTATTGTATAACGTTTGATTTTGAATATATCTCTGTTGGATGGACATCAGAAGAAGAATATGTAAGCGACGCAGACTAAGTATGAATAAAGAATGTCGTTGTATGAATCATGTTGCTTTTCCATATTATAAGCATTCTGCTATTGGGGTTGATAGATTTGGAAAAACATGCTACTGGTACTCCTTTTTCTTCTGAGAGAGATTGTACGCATACTCACCGCGATGAGTGACTATTTAAGTTATGGATCCTCACGCTCTCTCAAATAAGATCATGTTACTCCTACCCTATTATCGAAAAAGACGACATCGCCCTATTCGGACAAGACATCTTCGAAAAAGACGATCGCGTGGAAGATGGACATCACGCCCACAGACAGTTCGATCACTCCTTCGCACCAAGCGCGGATGAAGATCCTTATTGATTTTTGGTTCGATGAACGCATCCGAGGCAATGATATCCCCACATTAGAAGAGTTTACCGACACGTCCACCGTCTATTTGAATCAATTGGTACTGAATGACCGCTATTCCATCGTGGGACGTGTGTATTTACTCATGGCTATTTTTGAGGATGACGTTTTGTATGAGGACACACTATGGAAGTTTATGAATGAAAAACATTTGACCTATGTACAAGAGCTGTATCATAAACGTGTGATTTCAGCAGCAAGTCTTATTTATATCAAAGAGACATTGAATCGTATCTGTGCTCATTTCAGTATTTTGTTTCAATGGCCAACAAATGTATTTAAGCATGCACAGGAATACACAACAAAAATCAACCATGAAGGGAGGAGCGCGTGAAAGTGAAGAGACTCTGACGTTGCGAAAATTGAGAATAACCCTATGTCCTATCTGTAAATGCCCTTATCAAAAAGATCGTCTGAGAAGGCATATTTTTAATTCACACCATCTAAAATATAAAACAAAAGAAGAGATAAAAGCAAGTGAAGAGTTCATCTATGTATGTCTATGCGGGGAACCCTCGATGGAACGGTGGATAGGAAGACAGCTCAACAATTTGCGCGTCAACATACCCATATTTTAAACGAGCGAATGGAGGGAGAAAATGTGAGCAAACTCAAGTATATTATTCAACAGCATGTTCCGAGACCCTCTTTGAAGGTGTCCTCTACGTTGACAGGACAAGATCGACAATTATCACCTGCCTCACGTCGTGCAATCCCCTTGCGACCCCCTCAACCTATGAATACAGATTTGGATGCAGACGATAGTTTAGAAGCACTCATTCAACCTTCTCCAGCGGATCATCGCGCCTTAGCAACACCTGATCCATCTCACACTATGCTGCAAGCTGTCGTGAAAAGTATGGTTGACGATCGAGCCAGAGTGGATGCTCCCCCGGATCCCACCCATACGGTCCATCAAATACAAGAAGAATGGAATCGATTACCGCCCGATGTGTTAGCCATGGCTGCGAATGAGATTGATATGAGTCCTCAATCGTTAGAGAATATTCAACCTACACTAAGTCATGTGACATTTGATAACTACCCAGGTCCGGTCAATGATCACAACAGTTATGTCCAAGCCATGTCGAACACAGTGGGAAATCCAGAGGTTGATCAACAAGAATCAAGAGGAGTGGGAACCCCTCAACAACAACACTCGGTGGGGGTAGGAACCCCTCAACAACAACACTCAGTGGGGGTAGGAACCTCTCAACAACCCATGGACGCACACCCCGTGGAGGAAAGAATGTTTTACCCAGTCAATTCACCTGTCATTGACAACTCCCACGAGTACATTATTCAACTGAACAATTTGAAAAACAGCGCCATTGTTCAACTGTTGAACGATTCTATTCGTCTCCATGCACGTCATTTAAATGCTCGCAAACGCATCTTGCACGTGTTGGAAGAGGCATTTAATCAACACATTCATGAACCCAATCGTACAGATGGCAATGAAGACTATTTGGATGAGACATTGGAAAGCATGCGTGACTTGCTGACTCAAAAGGAAGACTTTATTGCCCACTTAACCAACCAAAATGCAGACGTCCACGCACGCTACATGAATTTGGTGAACGCCATGTAAACTAAGTTATGTGGGATAGAGGATGATAGACAAGAATGACGTGTCAGTGTGAATCATGTTCAAGTCGACGTCAGGACTTTACCAATGTACTGAAATCCCTAAGTTCAGGGATAGGATGCTCGAAAAAGAAAATTAACCGTCATGTCGATCAATTGCCTGAGGAATATGTCAAGGATATGCAAGCACTCATGAGCAGAATGCGAGAGAATCCAGGGAAATTAACACCTTTACAGCACGAATTTATTCAATCTTACAAAGGAATTCTCCGCAAATTTGTGAAACCACCCCCTCAAACTCGCAAATACGTGGGCCAAAAACGGAAATTTAACAAGAAACAAATCCCCTTCGCACAAGCCTATGCCATGGCATATCACGATAATCCAGCAGCTTTCAAACAAGCCTTACATGCATCGATCGGCTCCAAACACTAAGTAAACCATACCCACGTCATCAACACTATCATCATGGTCACTGTTCAATCCATAGCGAACACACTTTCAACAGCCAACGGAGGAGATTTAAAATGTTCACTCATTGGTTCATTCAAAGAAACCCTATCACAATTCTTTACACTCGTCATATTCATTTTGGTTACCCTCTTATCTGGTCGAAAAATGATGAAAGATATCAAAAAACGTAAAGAGAGTGGAAAACCCTTACTCGATGTGGAAGTCGTCAATTATGATGTGTCCAAAACGCCTATACTCAACCCCACCAAACCGCACAATGAAATTCCCATGAAATCGAACGATTTACCGAAGAGTTAGTTCGGTGGAACGGAGACTGACGAGTTGAGCGTGTAAATTAGGTTTCAGTAGAGAAGGGGTTCTTTTGTTATGGAAACTGTGGGTGGTTGGGAGGCTTCTGAAGGATAGATGGTAGCGAAAAGGAGAAGTTTTTGGAGAAATGGATAGTCAATGGGGGAACAAAGTCGGTCCACAGTACTGCTTCATTTAGAATGAGGAAGCAGCGCAAGTCCGTTTATGCATCGGATTGAGTGTCAATGTGATGCAGGTTGCGAAGATGATTAACCTCTGATTTTTTTCTTCTAGTGTAATGACTACCATACATTTCGCAGAAGATCGCATCTTACACGCAAAAGGATTGCTGGATGAACGAACCGGAAGTGACGAGGAGTGAGGATCAATGGATATTTCGGCCCTATGATTTTATACGGTGTAAACATCAAGAATACACGACGTCTTCATCTCAGAGATTTGGTCCAAAAATCAGGTGCACTTTTCTCCCTATTGCGCTCTCGCAATGAGTCGTATAGATTGAAGCAATTTAGTCACTATTTATGTTCTGGATGACATTGATACAAGACTCAACGAGCAAAACGGCGTCAGACGCATTCTTTCAAGAGCCGAGAGGTATTAGAAACTGTGGGGAGAACAAGAATATGGGTGGTTGCATTTGAGCCATTGAACACTGTGTATTGATGAGCACACTTCAACAGCATTTCGAGGCTAGATGTGCGGTTCGGCAGTGACAGTGCCGGTGAGTGAAGGCTAGTCTAAGTATGGCATATACTACTGGAAAATCTGTGACGAGAGAGACCGGTATGTCTTGTGAGCACTAATATATATTGGGAAAAAATGGTGAGAAGCGTAGGACGAAATAGTGTGGCTGCAGATAAGTGTGATTGAAATTGGGGTGAGACCATTCATCAGAACTGGACGCGGAATCACTTGTGGACAATTACTTTACAAGTATTTCTCCCTTGCAGATAAACTATGGAGAGATGAGCTCACAATCGTCGGCACACTTCGCAAAAAACAAGGCTGAGATACCGAAGCAACTACTGCCGCATAAGGATCGGGATGAATACTCGAGCAAGTTTATCTTTGATGGTTCCGAAGACGATGGTTTCATATGTTCCAAAGAAAAACAAAGCGGTGATACTACTCAGCACTCAGCATCATTCAAACAACTGTAGTCGATTACCGAGACCAAGAAAGCGGACATCATTGCTTGCTACAACAGTTGCAAAGGCGGCCGGTTGATTCTTTTGACAAAAAGTGGAGAAATTTACCATCCGTCCGAAAAACTCAGAAGTGGACTGTTAATGTCCTATACTACCTCCTTGATCTAATTGTCACCAACAGTGTCATTCTACTGAAGTTGAAGAACCCCCCCCGATAATAATGCAAAAGTGTTTTCGCAGGAAAGACTATCGAAGATCTTGGCTTCAAACTTATCAAACCGAACCTTGACGCCAGAATGGAGCAGTGGAAATCCACAAACTTCAATGGAATCCCCCAGGGGCTAAAGGACCTCGCGGTGAGTATTATTTCATCAACATTGAGCCCGTGATTGCTGTTACGAGTCGAAATATCCGGGGGAGATGTGGCTTCTGTCCGAGCCGCAGGAGAACGAACCAAACGTGCGATTCCTGCGGAGCATACGTTTGCAAGGACCATTGGTCAGTAAGGTGCCCAAATTGTGACTAAATTTTGGTTGTAAGCTTTTTCATTTATCGTGTTGATGTTGTTGAAACGGTTAAATAATATGTGATAACTTGAATAAAAGTTGAGTGGAATAAACAGGCGCTTTTGCAGGGTGGACATTTTTGGCCAGGCTTGGTATTCCACGTAGCAAAAGTAGGCTTGGTATGGTAAGGGTTAATGCCAAAGAATTTTCTGAGAGCTGTGATTTTTAGCAGAATTTGATGAATATCCGCTAATTCGTAGAATATAATGATCTCTGGGATAAGACATCCTTCATATGACGATAATTTCAACAAAAATATGGTTGATAAAGCTTCAAACAGCCATTCCAAACCTATTAACGCGCATGCATTGATGCGGTCAACGTGAGCTGCTCTATATCGAAGTAGCCGAATTGAATTTGCATCTATTTTGGTTTTCTACACTCCTTTCGATAGTGCATTGCTTGTGAAGCACCCGCCAACACATCACTATTAGATGTTCATCCGATTTCATAAAGTGTTCATTCCAGTAGACAATACAAAAATCGGATACACTTGCTCGTATCACCAGGTGTCCCCATCAACCTTGGAAATAGATTCATTACGATCGTGTTATAAATAAACAAGAGTTACCAAATTCGAATGAGAATCTGAAGTTGACAAATAAAACGATACCCGACAATCGCAGAGCGATTTCAAATGCCAACATTTCGCTATATTTGATGATGGAAATGATGATTAACCCAGATAAGTTACAGTGCGGTTTTACACACAGACTGAAAGCTGTATAGAAACACTTATCAGTCAAGATGTTGAAGACTTAGTTCATTTGAATCTGATTAATCATACGGAAAATATTCATTGTTACAAACACATATTATATTTGGCATTAAGACTTGGACTGGCAATCGCTATATCGTGCAAAGGTGCAGCAGAATTTACATTTCTAGACATTGAGCGGGTGATGCAATAACTGTTGCGATCTGTGGGCTGCCTAAGTCAAGAGTGGGACGATTGACCCGCCCAACACCTGACGGCCCCCTGGACCCCCTCCCAATGGTAGGTTGACATCACCGCCATCACATTGTTGTCATACGACGATGTTTGGAGCTGCTTTGAGTCACAGCATGGAATTCTTTCCCCAACCGACATCAGTTGGTCATCACGATCCATGGTAAGCAAGGAAGTCAGCGGATTTTATCTTTGACTGAAGTAATTCGAAGTTCTTGTTACTCCACGACAAAGGCTTCAACTACATATCAATAGGCTGTAGATTGAATTTTGAAATTCAAATCTACTTCCTTGAAACGACCTGAATCATGACTACGGCATCATACAATGCTGATAGTGAAGCTAGTGAAAATGTCATTCTATGATAAAAGTTCACGACCCAGCTATTGAGTTATGGAAAGTGCTAACGTGATCTAGTAACAAGGAAGTTATTCGCATCCTTTCGGAGCCTTTAATAGACTTCATGTTGTACTACAGGTGCGGCCTATACACCGGATTCGCGGTGTGCGGTTGTTTGGTTGCAATGATTCATGAGCAGCTTTCCTCAATGGAACACAGGTTTCTTCGAGCTACCACGGACGTAGGAGCGCCCACTCTTACATACGTACTCCTTCCTACTCCTCGTTTATTGCCTCTTCTTACCCAGGTCTGAGGGTTGGACACCGGGGCTGTGTCGGTTGTCGCCGGGATGGAAGCACCTTCTACATTCTGCTCTTCGGTCCTGCGTCAAATGAGAGCATGACACAGGTGCAAACGAACCGGGATTGAGGGGCTTAATGAGGACCTTGCCATAAGCGTAGCTATGTCCCTTGTCGGCTTAATGTGGTGTCCTTGTATGCCTGCATCCATTGTAACATATCACGGCTGCTGTTAGTTTGGTGCTGTGTGGCTTGAGGTAGACTTTGTCTATTTTGGGTCACACTCCGCACCTTCGGGTGTGATCTTTTAACCTAGGAATCTTGTAATTTTCGATGTTCAATTGTACAGAGATATTAAGAGGGATGTGTTTATTGCCAAACAATTCTTGTCGATTATCTTATTCATTAAACTGAATTTCTTTTGTTTCGCCTGCATGTGAGGAAATGAGGTCAAAATGAAAAAAACTTATTTTGAATTTCACGTTCCTCATGGCACGAAGTGCAAAACAGAGCTCATTCTCTTATGACAATTTACATAAAAAGGAAGCAGCTTCTTGCAATTATTCCAATGTAATTTCTTTACATACAAAAGACGTGCTGTGAACAATTACCCTGCTTGGACAATAGCATCATTTCTCATGATGTTGCTCGATCAAAATTTAGACATCAGTACCTGTAGATAAGTACTTGTGAAGATGGATAGAGACAATGGCCACGAGAACAATCTGATTCGTGTACATAGTGTATAGATTTCTATCTATTTCAATCCAGAGACGAACAAGGGAAAATTGAAGCCTGCTATCACCACTACAGCAGATGGAAGTTCACCAGAAGGAAAGAAAAAGAGGCGATGAAGAGCAGAAGGGAAAGAATGACACTGTCATAAATACGGAATGATCATTGCAGTATCAACATCGAATCCGAAAACTAGAGACTGTATAGACTGCGGAGCAGAAGAAGAGACTGCAGAACATCATATCCTGCAATGTGACAGATGGTTGAGAAAGCGAGTAATCCTTTTGGAGATTCGCAACCATAACCTGATCATTGATCACCAAACATTGATCAAATCCAATTTGGGTTCATGCCTGGTAGAGGTACCACTGACGCAATATTTTTGATCCGTCAGCTCCAAGAAAGGTACCTCGAAAAGAAGAGAAGCTTGTACCTGGCCTTTGTCGACCTCGAGAAGGCCTTCGATCGTGTCCCTCGCCCTATTGTGAGTTGGGCTTTACGCAGTCTCGGGGTTTGCGAATGGTTGGCAAGAGCGATCATGACTTTGATTGACGGCGCTAAATCGTGTGAGATGGAATTCCGGTGACAGCAAGGAGTTGATGTAAGTGCAGGTGTTCACCAAGGATCGGTCCTAAGACCCCTTCTGTTCACGTGCGTGCTAGAAGCCGTTACAAAGAACGTGAGAAGTGGCCTGCCTTGGGAGGCTCTCTTTCCTCCTGGTGGCAGATAGTGAGGAAGAGCTTGCGGGCAAGCTCGTAAAATTCAGTAAGACAAAGGTCATGCTATCACACCCTGGTATGGGCGAGACAGAACCTTCTGGCCATGACCCATGTGCAGTGTGCCGCAAAGGGGTGGGTTCAAATTCCATCAAGTGCACAAAATGCCAGTTTTGGGCTCACAAGCGTTGCAATGGCATTGTGGACAGCCTGTCATCCGCAGCAGCTACATTCGTGTCTCTCCGGTGTAAAGGAGAATTGGTGACCGATCAAACGCCATCATTTGGAGACGGTGATCTTTTCACGGTTGATGAGGAAGGATACGAAGAAGTGAATACTTTTAGCTACCTCGGTGATGTCATTGATGCCGGCGGGGAGCAAGTGCAGCAGTCAGAGCGAGGATCCGGAACGGTTGGTGTCGGTTTTGGCTCCCTTTTTAACATCTAGAGCAACAGCAATTTCAATGAAGGCAGTCATCTATAAGTCATGTGTGCGCATCAGCATGTTGCACGGCAGCGTGACTTGGGCCATGTCATCCGACATTTTGAGGCGTCTTGAAGTGAATGAAATGCGAATGGTCCATTGGACTTGCAGAGTCTCCTCTCGCGACCGCATTCCCAATGAAGAGCTCAGAAGAAGTGTGCCTGGAGCCTGTCGGTGACTCTATAAGAAGACGACGCCTAAGATGGTGTGGTCATGTGGAGAGGAAAGACGAATGTCAGTGGGTGAAGCGCGTGCGGAAATTGCAAGTGGATGGTCGTCAACCTGTTGGACGTCCAAGGAAATCATGCAGCGATAACATTAAAGAAGACTTTCGAGAGCTCGGCTCCGTGTGGAAGATGCAAACGACCGAGCGAAGTGGAGAACACAAGCGAACCGTCGTACCCAACATGTATGGAACAATCAACGTTAAATGGTATAAGTATAAGTAACCAGAAACGATCCATGGATCAAGCATAACCCGGTTCGGCCAGCAATATGGGCATTTTGTCCCGAATGGGGAGAATTGATAACAACAAAAGATTTTAACGAGAACAAAACTTAACTCTTTCTAATTCAAAACAGAACAGAAGGAGCGTTTTCGGCGATATTCTTTACAATCCTACCTTGAAGCCGGGAGGAAATTTGCTGTTGGTCTTGTCTTTGTTGGCGCGATCAAGTTCAGCTTGGGCAAATGTTAAGGTGAGATGATGACCGAAACCATCACCAGTCTTCTCTCCGTTCACCACCGAAAGTTCTTCACTGTCTTGGTTGTTGTTGAGACCGTGACAGTTGTCGGGAAGACAACTCCGTGTGAGACCAGCTGCCGGCAATTCGTTCTCCTGTGGCCGTGGAGGAGAATGGATGACGAAGAAAGTGTTGAACCAGCAATGAAACAGGTGTTCCTGAAAGATGAATATGAGAAATCAGTGCGAGTTGTAACACGTCCACGGAGAGTTAGGTAGCTACTCACCTTCCCCAGCGGAGATTTACTGAAGAATTCGACCTTGACATCACCTTGGACTGCTGCTGGATTGTCTAAATCAAGCACTACTTCAAGACCAGCGCGGCGCAAATCGTAGATATTTGAGGTGAGCAATTTCGACGTGTACTCATGCACTGTGAAATACACCGCTGGAAGAGATGTCAACATTTCACGTGAGATGGCTCATTGACAGCAAATACGGATGCATTTAAGTGACTTTCATATTCGACATTCACTGATGACCGAATATGTCGCTGTGTTATTTTATCTTTGAAACAAAGCCTTTGAACTGTATCTCCTGGTGAAGATTCTGTTTATCGAAACTTATTGAAACCGACTGATAAGAATACCAGCACGTTCATCATCATTTAATTCAGTAATCTTTTTACTTGAAGCCATTCCTTCTCCACTTCAACCAGAGATCGCTTGATAGTTCGTGCTTCATTCATTTATCAATTAAACAATCATTAAACAGTTTTGCTGTGTTTGGCATTGTTCGCATTCCATTGACTGCATAGACATTGCTCACATATGCTCGCATAACAATAATGAAACTGAATATCATATACATCTCTCACATATGCTCAGGGTTGCCACACGACAACATGTCATATTTTGCGCAGGCGCACAAAATTTGCACAGCGGAATTAGCGTAATGGAAACCAAACAATCTAAGAATTGGTAGCACGTAGATATTGCACTCAAGTACCTGAAATGAAATGAATCAATATATTACAATATGACTGTCTATGTCCTCGCTTCTGGACTATCAATAAGGATAGCGCTTTTGTCAATATAGGGCTATAATCGTAATTCGTATTTGAGTATGTGAACATATACGTGTATACAGCACAAAACAGTTATTTCACGATTATTGCTGCTTCGTGAAGTCGATGAACTTGTCCACCAGTCGTAGTTTATATCGTTGATAAAAGTGCACCCAATATATGTGCAGCTTTGGTCCTGGATCATGCGCAACTCGTATATGAAAAAAACTCAGTGGCATGATTGATAGGACAATGAGTTCAATCGAGGTGCCGAGAAAGGTCTAAGGGTGCCGCAATGGGTGAAGAAATAAACACACTTGTCAAAATCAAATGAGAGTGCATCAACATCAGGATTCCCATAGTTATAATACGACATGCCTTCGGCTTCATTATGCAAATTATACCGTCACTAGAGGATGCAGAATTATATATTCATGAATTCTGAGGAGAAATCTCAAAATAAGCGCGTTATGCAACGTTTTATTATCGAGTTATCGACAGGTAGGAACGCGATAGAATCACTGTGTCTTTTAGCACAAAAATCTAAAAGTTCTGATTTTTTGCGAGACAAGAAATAAATGCATAATTCATAATACGATGTATTGCATATATAGCGGCATTTCACTATGGAATGAAGACATCTCAAACGGCTTGTTGCTGTCGGTAATATTAATCGATTTTTAATCGAATTTATTTATTGTTAATCTTAAAATCTTAAATAGTTGTTGATTATAATTCTTGTCTAATTATAAATTTACTGCTACATAAGTCTGTCAAAGGATCGACTCTTTCAAAATTTTGAAGTGATGTTCATATCAAATAAAATGTGACAAGTGTCAAATTTTCGGCAATATCAAGGCATTATCTGCCTTTGAACTGTTCAGATGCCAAAAAATGAACGATGTAAATGCGGCGCAGTGTAATGCATTTTAGCAATAAGGCTGGTTCAGTTTTCAAGTATAATTCTGCATTGCGTTTTGCTAAAAGACGAACTTAACAAGGGATAATTTGTATGGAAAGTGTGAGAGAAAATAAAAACAGCATAATAACAACCATGTCGACTAGGGCAATCCGGTTCCGGCCAGATTTAAAATTTTCAAATCCGTTGAACCCCTACCTACCCAACCTGACAAAGGTACCGTAAATAACTCAACAGCAAAGATGTCCAGACTTGAACAATAGCCGCAGACGCTATGTTCCGTCCCACAAGGACTCATCAGTACTGCTCGTAATGGCCGGCCCAAACTAGAATGGCTGAACAAGTGAAGGATTGCACAACAGGTTGATCTGAGCTTGTTTATCCAGGCTTTGCCGTGCGGTTGATAATCGTCTACGACTGCAAATTCTCAATTCGCTTGTGCATGAGATAGACATTTCCTCTAATTCAATTCAATTCAATTTCAATTTATTATATGCTCACTACACGTGACGTGCATGTGACTCGCCTACTACAGCATCACACAACAAAATGCGAAATAAAATGATCAAGCAAAAAAGTTAAAGAAATTAATTTACAATGCCACTTTGCTTCCGCAAGAAGGTCTTGATGTAGTTCGTCACAATTTCAGAGGAAGATTTCAATCCACGAATTTCAGGGGGCATTTTGTTCCAAAAGCTTGCACCATAGAATCGCATCGATCGTTGTCCGTATTTCACTGTTTGAACTTTCGGCTGTATGAGGACATTGCGTCTAGGATTCTTGCATAGCTGAAACATTTCCTGAAAAACTACAGGTGCTTAGCCAGGATGAAATTGGATTATAGCACGGAAATGTCTCAAATCCACTGATTGTTCATGAGCAGTCAATGTCTTGCAAATAGATTGCATGATTCGAAATAACTTGACATGCCAAAGGATATT
Organism: Prostheceraeus crozeri; assembly: GCA_907163375.1. NCBI lineage: Eukaryota > Metazoa > Platyhelminthes > Polycladida > Euryleptidae > Prostheceraeus > Prostheceraeus crozeri. The sequence goes on along the minus strand of CAJQUW010016946.1, from coordinate 719,291 downwards.
CAATTCATAATCATTCAATGAAAGTTCAATATGTGGTTCAATGCATTTCAACCTGTCACATGCACGCAGACATCGGTTATACATTGTCTGCAATTTTAGCTTATATCTGTTTGAAATAAAGACACAAAAAGATGAAGAGTAATGAAAGTGAGGTAGTACATATGTCTGTATTAGTCGCCATCTCACTTTTCGGCTCACAGACTGTTTGAGTCTCTTGATTCCGGTTAGCTTCCATGCAATAAGTTTTGTAGTATGCTTTACATGCTTCTCAAATGTGAATGCTTTGTCTATGTACATGCCCAGCAGCTTGATACATGTCAAGTTTTTGCATTCATGTGAATCAGATCTAAATCTTAAATTGTCACTCATAGAGCCCAATCCAAGACATTGAAATTTTTCCGGGTTAGGCTTGAGTCCATTTTCTCGAAACCATTTATATATGGCAGGTAGCAAAGTGTCCAGTTTGTTTTGGACGTTGGTGTCATTGTCACCTTTTACCCAAATTGTGATATCGTCAGCATATGCAATGACATCAGCACCATATGTTCGTATCATAGGAAGCAAATCATTCAAAAACACATTCCAAATGAGTGGACCCCATCTTGAACCTTGGGGTATGCCTGATCTTGTCATGAACGACTCCTGTGAAATCTTGTCATTCACTTTCACACGATTTTGGCGATTCACTAAATACGATCTCATTAAGCTTACCGCTTCATTTGACATTCCATATTTTTGCAGCTTTTTCAGAAGCAGCTCATGTGGTATGCTATCAAATGCTGCAGACAGATCCAAAGAAATAACCCCGACAATTTGCTTTGAATCGACAGCAAGCTTTAGTGACTCAACAATATACAGCAGTGCAGTCTCAGTGCTATGATTTTTCTTGTACGCAAACTGATATGGCGAAAGTAATGGTAGAATATGTGCTGAGAATTGGTTAGTCATGATTGTCTCTACAACCTTTGCAAAGTGTGGCAAAATCGTCACAGCCCTATATCTAGTCACATCAGTTCTTTCTCCACTCTTAAAGACAGGCGTCCACAGTCCATTCTTCAGATCAATTGGAAATTCGCATCTTGAAACCATCTCATTGAAGACATGAGCAATCACCCAGCTGATGACATGAGCTGATAGCTTAATTGCTCTGCTTGGTATATCATCAATCCCAACTGCTTTTGAGCTATTCAAGCATTGAATGGATGATTCAACTTCCATTGAACTTGTTCTCGCGAAACTGAATGCTGGTGGGTTCGGATTCTGCTTGGCTATAAGATTGATGCTTAAATGATCATCAAAGTCTGCAAACTGTTGCTCATGCAACGAACAGGCATCAACATTCAAACCAGTGCTCACAAAGTGGTTTCCGAGCTTAGTTGCCACTTCACTATCACATACATTGTATTCTGAGTTGTCCTTCAAAATTATTTTCGTTGAATCTTTCACTTTTTTGCTGTGCAAATACACTTCGAATGTTCTGTAGAAATCACTGCTGTTATCTGAATTGCATTTTTCGGCAAAGAATTCTGCTGCCGCTTTTCTACTATGTCTTCTCTCTTCTCTTTGCCAGAATGTCTTGCGCTCCCATGCATAGGAAGTTTGATTTCGTTTACCAGTTCTGTTGCCAATGGGAGCTCTATTCAACCAGTAGTGTTTCTGCTTTCTTGCGAAGGCGATCTTTCCGTTGAACCATGGTATCGAATTTTGTCGAAATCTGATTTCTTTCATGGGCGCATGTTGGTCCAATATTTTGGTGTATACCAAGCGCACGAAATTGTACATATCATCAATTGAATCGAAAATACTACATACACCAAATACTGGCATAGCTTCCTGTAGATCCACCAAGAACTTTTCTGGGTTAAATCTCTTGAAAGACCTGCACCTGAACGTGCGCTTTTCCATCACAGGGCGGTCAAAATTTAAAATTGACACTATCATGTGATGATCAGAGAGGCCAGGCTCATGAACTCTGACGTCAAGTATGAAGTCCTCATTTGTTAGAATTTGATCAAGGCACGAGGCACTTTGAGGTCTTGTTACTTCCTTTATAATGTAATTCACACCAAATTGATCACAAAGATCTTCCATCAGATCCTCATTTTGCTTCTGATGAGTTCCAATCACACAAAGATTCAAATCTCCAATAACCACAATATTTGATTCAATTGAACTAGCAATTGTTAGAATGCTACTGATTTCTGCACGAGCAGTAGAAAGAGAAATCGAAGGTCTGCGATATAAACATACCAGTACGAAATTAGAGACTGTAGAGTTGATGTGCAACATGACACATTCTACGGTTTGAAAATTTCTGCCTTGAGAAATACAGGGTATTCTTGTGATCGGCAAAGTTTCCCGTGTATAGATTAGGATTCCACCTCGCTTCTTTCTTCCTTCTCGGTAGATGCGGTAACCAGGTGTAAGAAGCTCAGCATCAGAAGTACTGCCATCTAGCTTTGTCTCCTGTATGCAAAGAATATCTAGTTTTAATTTGTGTAGATTGTCTTTCTTTAACGTTAAAAGAGGCCGGTCTTCCTCCTTTCTGACAGAATTGACGTTAATATGCGCAACACATAGCTGGCTTTCAAATTTCTTCCTGAAATCTTGAAGCTCATTGAAAGGAACAGGCATGATGAAATTTCTCCAACTCAATATAAGATAGAATACGAAGATGGTATTCCTCATGTAGTAAAAGCATTTGATGACCATTAGAATCCAAAAAGATTCGACAACACGACCTTAGAATCTATGGTCGCACCACAAAGCCAACAGACCACGCATTCGCGGTTGTAACTTGACTTGCAGATGTTGCTCTCAATCTTAGAAATTCACTTTTTGATATGGTGTACTGCACTGCACTTGTTAGATTTCTATTCCAGAGCAGTACAAGTGACGATGGTCACGCCGGCACAATTACGTTGTAAAAGGCGGGCAGATTCGACGAATGTGATTAAAATTCACCAGACAACCCGATAAAGCAGCCAAAAAAGCTAACTCCAGGAGAATGAATTCTTCTCTAAGATGGGGACTGCGACAGCTTGATGCACCAGGTCACGAGGATTCCAGTGATATGAAAATTTCCCAAAAAGTCTTTATGTAGGTATCAAATTTGACATAGAACACGCACTTGACAGCAGAGATCGCAAATACACAACAGCACGCCAGCGGTTGCGTTCCGATCGTAGTAGCTCTAACTTGAGCAATTTAAGCACCACATCCCTTAGCATCCGTAGACGCTCGACAGCACAGTTCGGAATGGCACAAACTAGCTTGTGACATCCACAATGGTCGAAGAAGCTGAAGGACTGCACTTACGAGTGCTATGCTTTAATTTAATCAGGTTTCGACGAGCGGCTAATATGTTTCTGTGCGCAAGACAATGACAGGACAAGAAATTACGCGAGCAGCCTGTTATGCAGTCCTTCACAGGGCTGCCACACGACAAATTTTCATTTTTTGCGCCGACACAACAAAGTTGCGCAGCTCCATTGAAGTCACATAAACAAGACAATTAAAAAACATACAGTAAGTATAAAGTGCACTCAAATATCTGACATTAAATGAATTCATAATTTAGATGCACACGCATGTCCTCGATTCTGGGGCTGTCAAATGCTCTGCGTTTAGTCAATAGGGCACCAATTGCAATTTGTATTTGATTATGCTGTACATGTATTATATAACAACGCAATTACTTCGCGATTATTTGCTGCTTTGTGAAGTGAGATGAAAACTAAGTCAACTCGTTTATCAAAAAAGGCTATGATTGGTATAGCTCAGTGATTTTCAACCGGGGTGCCGAGAGTATCGCAACGGGTGAAGAAATAAAGACAATTGGCAAAATTCAATGAGAATGTATCAACATCAGGATTCCGATAATTACAAGCCATAACATGTTTTGGCTTCATAATGTAAATTAGCGTCAAAGGAGGATGCATGATAATTAACGAGTGTGATGTAAGCGGAGTCACTTTTAGCTTCATACTTGAATTTCTCAAGAACGACTGCGATTTCGTGGAAAGTGAGCAAAGATTCATGATCAGGAGGCTGAAACTAATAGAGCATAGAAGTTGTTTCGAATAGAATAACACTGCAATAAAAAATGGTTACGGTGGGTAGTTCCGCTAGCTTCACACATGGCTACATGAACATATTATATTGCCGCTCCTAACTGCCTTACTGTGGAAAATAAAGCACATATTTGTGATCAGCGCAACAAATTGGATCAGATAGTGGCAAAATGAAATTGATTTAATGCGCGAGACATAGAGCTGCATATTCTTTAGAGCTCTCATAGCACGGAAAATGTGGAAGTTTTGAATTTTTGTGTCACAATAACAATACGCATAATTCATAATATGACACATTATAGATGAAAGCAACATTACATTGCGGAATCAGAGCGACTTGCTTGTAACAGCAATATTGACCGAATTTCAATCAACCTTCCTTATTGTGAATTGCTATTGTTGTCGATCGTTGTTTATTGTAAATTTATTGCTACATAGGTCTGTGGAAGTAGCGACTACTTCAATAATCTAAAGTGATACTAATATACAGTAAAGTAAAATATGACAAATTACTTGTCTTTGAAGAGATAACTATTCAAATCCAAGGATATTGATGTAAATTCGGTACGGTGCTATGTATCTAAGTCACAAATTGACTAGTTCTGTTTTTAAAGTAGAATTCTGCATCACACTTTCCTATGACGTACTAGGCAATAGGCCTAACTTATTTCTGTGAATAGCTTGAGTGAAAATGACACGTTAATAGTGACCATGTTGATGTCGTCGCCAACTTCTTTGTAAATCGTTCGATGAATCGTAGAACCTAAGGGCTTCGAGCTAAAACGTCTATCAAATCACGTTGGTGGACCAAGGTTAAATTCGCGATGTTAATTAGGAGTTAAAATATAGAATATAAAACTAACAGGTTTTGAAGGAAAGCAACAGATGTTGGTGTTGGTCATAAAATATTTAAGCTGATAAGGTGGTAGAAAAAAGAGAGATCATCAAAATGTTACAGTCTTCAAATACAGGGTGGCCATTAAGTTGCGCACCAATATTTTAATTAATCTTGTAGATCGCTTTAAATGACTTTTAAAGGAGAAAAATGCATAATTGTAACCAATAAAATTAAGAAAATTATACACTGCTTCTAGGTATTCACATATGTTCAAAATACTGCCCACCAGCAGCCACACATAAATTGAGTCGATGGTGAAAGTTATGGAACACTCGATTCAGGAAATCTGAATCACCGACAATTTCCTGACAAGCATCACGAATTCGAGTTCGCAAAGGATCCAGGTCATTCATGCGCACGGAATATGCTAAGTGTTTAACGTATCCCCAAAAGAAGTAATCCATAGGATTTGGGTCGGGGAATCGAGCAGCCCATTCGACTGTTCCCCTTCGATCAATCCAATGAACGAATTTTTTAATCCAGTCAGCCGCACACTATCAAGGCATAGGGCGGAGGCGTTCATATCCTGCATGAACCACTCAGGTCGTCCTTCTCCAATTGAGTTTAAGTGAGGGATAAGTTCTTCTTGCAACATTGTGAGGTACTTGTTGCCGTCGAGCGTGGAGTCAAAAAGAAGGGCCATAAAACATGGTCTTTCCACAGACCGCACCAAACCATTAGTTTCGCACCACTGTTCTTTTGTGGGTTGCATCCAGTGGGGATTCTCCCGCGCATAATATCGGCAATTTTCTTTATTCACTTCACCACTGAGATGAAAGTTGGCTTCATCACTAAAGAGCACTTTCCGATGCACCATGTCAGGATCTTCATCCAATGGGTTTTTAAACCATGTCGACATTTCCATATATCGGTCAGGATCGTCTTCGTGCAATTTTTGGAGAATCTGAAGTTTTTATGGATGAAAAAGTTATTCTTTGAGTATCTTCTGCATCGTGAGCGTGTAACGTTGATTTCGCAAGATGATCTACGCACGGATTTTTTTGGATTTTGCTCAGTTTTATCGAGAATGGGTGTTCGTGTCGCATCAGATACTCTTGGACGTCCACTTAGCTCCTTGTCGTGAACGTCAGTTTCTTTGAACTTTGCAAGTAAACGACCCACTGCCGTGTGACTAACATTCATTCCTTCATGCTTTGAATTGAGCGTTTCAGCAACAGACCAGTTTGTCGCACCCTCTCGCCCATAAAGTAAGATAATTTCAACTCTGTGTTCAATTGACAAGAACATGCTCGCTGGCTGTGATGAAGAAGACAATGTAGCCTCCATTTATCTTGACTCCTTCGCTTTTTTCAGAGTAATTCTCATTTTGGCAGTCGCGCGATCATCTGCACCAAATAATGTTCATTCATGAAGTTAAGAGAACGAAGTATACTCCACATGCGCACGACAAAACTTGGAATTTCTATGATAGTATGATTGAAGCTTAAAGTTTGGACGTAGGTCAGATAAACTTTGGTGCGCGACTTTATGGCCACCTTGTATTTCGCATTTTTTCATTACGATTTCGCAAAAGCGACTTCGCCATGCTATATTTAGAGTGAATGTCTATAGTCATTGGTTTATGATGAATTTGAGAGAAAAGGGAAATTTATTGTTTTATGAGCCATCTCCTTCCGAAATCCACTTATGTATCTACAAGTATCTACTCGATGGAAAGTACACAACTCATTAGAAAATGTCCGGACTAACAAAAATCTAATCAAGAAATTCCATAGCAGCCGTGGACACCCTGTTACGCTCCACGAAGACTCGGAATGGTCCAGACTAGGATGTGACAACTAGAACAGGTTAATCTGAGTTTGGTTATCCTGGCTTAGTCGTGCGACTGATAATCACAATGATGGCAGAGTAGCAGTTCGTATGTGCTTAAGATACAAATTTCCTCTAACTTGAACACCTTAAGCACTACATTCCTTAGTAGTGCCGTAGAAACTGCGCTTCACCCTCCAATAGTTCGTCACTGCGGCACAAACTATGAAATCCACAATGGCCGAGGAAGCTGAATGACTGTACAAGACTGCTCTGCTTTTATTCATCCTGGCTTCGATGAGCGGTTGATACTTCTATCCGTAGTCGTGATAAGAAAGCATGCTGAGAAACACTGACATACATGTAATTGTTATAACTTCTCGAACTTCTCCCGTTACGATGTCCAGTCGAAGTACCTACTGCAAGACCTTCCACGGGGAAACACTTTGAAAGAGCGATCTTACAGCATACAAAATCATGAGAGGAATCACTTGTACCGGCACCTAGTCAATACGTTACGTTCATTTACTCAGTGACTGGGGCATGAAAACCATCATAAATCATTATATGATTGGATAATATCCTTATTATAAATCAGCATAAATCATTGAGTAGACACTCGCTGATGTTTCCAGCATTTGCGCAGGTGTGGCAACCCTGGTCCATAAACTTGTTAACCATTCTAGATGCCACAAGCTGGTTTGGGCTACGGCTGCTATGGGATGTAGTGCTTAACTTGTTCAACTCTGAGGATATTTCTATCTAATAAATTCAAGTATATATTAAATGCATTAATTATCCCTATGCGTCATTCGCACAACCTATAAAAGCTCACATACAATGCCATGACAGCGAATTAAAATTGATTGCATTGTTTACTCAATGAGAAAGCTGTACTGAGTTTTCTGCAGAACTGGCTACAGTAGTTACAACTAAGTCGCAAATTTGATTCAACGAATTGATGAACGTAGTATGTAAACATACGTACAATTCAGGATTTCGATGATTTTTAAAAGGCTGCCGCCGAAAATAAGACATAGATCAATTAAGTCAGAAAACAGGTTGAGGAACACTGACATGGGTGTTATATATCTTCCCGAACTTCTCTTGTTGCGATACCCATTAGAAATATTTACACGTAGGTGAGAGCGGAGCATTTTGGCTACCGGAGTAAAGTGGCCGATCCATTTTTTCTGCGTCGTTGAAGGTTAAAATAGAAATATTCTGGCATGGTGCTATTATGCATCAGAAGGTCTAGTAGGGACATTTTTTTGAGCCGCCTCACTTTAATAGCTTCCATTCCAGAGGTCCAAACGTATTTTTATGCTGAAAAACTCAACTTTTGATTTCTGGATTTCTGGCCAATTGTTGCACCGCATCAATTTTTCATAATGTTAAATCAAACCATGTAGCTTTCGACTTGATCGCATACCGGTACTTTAAGTGTGTGTTAGCATGTTTGCCCGAGCGCGAACTCAATCCACTTGAAGCATGTGAAGACTCTTTCTATGCTGTGTACTGCGACAAAAGATAGGATGTTGGACGCGTCTATCATGCAAAGAGACACGTCAATACACGCTCAGTCAACTTCTCCATCCGTGACCGTGATATGTTCAAGTGGCCCAAAACAAGATACATCAAATTCACATTTCTCCATTCATCGTGATTGGAGGACAAGATCCCTCCACTCTCGATTGTGCACCTATTGATGAGATTTACAGGCAAATTCGCTCAGCTTCCTCAAAAGTTTGCCGATAGATTTTCAATAGATGTGACAAGCTCAGTGTGTCGTGTTTAATTAGGCATATAGGCTACCTATTGAGTTTTTGCGGGGCTTAAGATCCAGAATGGAAAAGCTTCTCTGCTTCCGTATGTTTTTTACTGTAGACCGATTACGATTGCTAAGTAAGTAATATCAATTTGATTAACGCACACTTGATACATAATATTTTTAAACCACTGAATTTTCAATCACATTTCTTGTAATTTTGTTGGTCATGCCATGATCATATTTTTCTCATTTTAACATTAAGCAAACCGTAATAGTGATCTCTACAGTTCAAAAAAAGTTTTTTTTATGATCACACAAACCTTATTTTGAGTTTTGTATTCGGTTGTAATTTGTATCCTAAGTAAACATAGGTAGGCCTATGCCGCCATATATTAGATCTACATGTGCAATTAGTGTGTGATACTGATATAAATAGCTGATATAATTCAAACATGGTAATGTTCGGTATACTGAAATATGATAAACTGATTTTATCCTATAGGCATATTTAGGAATATATGTTTGGCGCTCGCGAAAATCTTGATTATAATTGTCCTAGTCAAGTCTAATGTTGCTTAGAACTATACTTAGATGCCTAGATTTGCTCGCCACTATTTCACAATTTTACTTAAAAATCGATCTGTTGGAGCAGAATTGCATAGGATTGTACTGTGCTTAATTATATTCTCACCTCCATTGCTGCAATGCGTAACTATCGATGACCGGCCAAATTGCCCCAGCCCCCGGAGTCACTTGGCCGCCGAATGTACATGTTTTAAATCTACTCGTATAAGCAAAGTATTACCTGGATAGCTTTAAGAATTTATTTGTAGAGACATAATGCCTAATAGTAGGGGAAGCTATGAATTAATTGGTGACGAAGCTTTTGTGCAATGCTATATTCAAATTTAAAAAGCGGCCAAATTGCTCCGGTCTCATCTACTAAAAAACTTTCTCCGGGGAAATACTTTCTGAGGGTGATCTTGGAGAATAAAAAAATTATGAGAGCGAAACGCGTCAAGTTAATTTACTCACTGAGTCGGGAAGTGGGTGTGATTAAAAGTATTTCAATCAATAAATGATTCAGTGGTATAATTCTAAATTAATGTTAATCCACAGATAATGTTTTCCAAATATTTGCGCAGAATTTCGAGGATTTTCTCACTTTTTTGCGGATTTGGGCAGCTGCGCAGGTGACTATGTGGTAACCCTGCATATGCTCGTAATAGTGATTTACGCAACTCGTGCATGATTGCTTCTTAATAGCATTCCACGAGTTAGATATCTTAATTGCCCTAAAATAGTCTATACGGAAGCAGGACAAGAGGATATCAATCAGCGGTGCCATCGAGCTATACAACAACAGAAGGGTCAAGAAAAGAAGTTTGGGTTCAAGAAAAATATTTTTATATTTTTCACGTAGCTATTTTTTTTTTTGTTTTTCAAGTAAGTACAGCATGGATGGAAAAAAAGGAAACTATAAAAAAACAATCCAAGTGCAAGAAAAAAGAGCAAGCCAAGAATTATCCATTCTAGCGAATTTTTCCTATCCATAAATTTTAAACTTGACAAACAAAAAAAACGCCAAAATCTTGAAAAAAGCATATAATTAAAATTCGAAAAAAACCAAAAACCGCTTCTTCGACCAGCTTACCAGGACTCATATTACCATAATTAGCATAGCTTACCGATTGGTCAATTGGAGTAAATATTATTTCCCATTGATTCAGCATGTGAAATGATCTGCTCTAAATAATATATCTATCCGATCAACAATACAAAGCACGAATAAAGTAAGAATAAGTAAGATAAACATGTTACATCATATTTAATTAAAATATAATTCGGTATAAATATAACGCATTCAGTATGCATAAAAAAAAAAAAATTGGATAATGGCTGAATGGTAAGTGCAGCTCTAATACCGACCCATACGAAAAATAATATCATCCCGAGAAAGTCGAACAAAATTCCAATAAATGAAGCAAACTTCATATTAACATGACAATGATGGTAAAATGATGATGTAGCGACAAAAGTGAATTGACAATTGACAGCAAAATTGACAATAGTGAAATCCTCACAGCACGGAAGGAATTAAAAGTAGTCTTGGGGATAAACATAATCATGACATTTGAGCTGAAACATTCTACGAGAGAAGACAGAAGTATTGTTTTCATCTTGCATTGAAAGAAAAACGATTTCCAACAAAAATGCTTTCCACAGAATAAAAATAGAATTTTGTTTGTTTCAATCAAAAATACAGCCATTGGAAGAGTGTTGATTTTCCAAGCTTAATCAATCTCATAGAAATATTACCTAATGTCTTACAATAATGAAATGGCCATTTTCAAACGTGAGCGACACATTTATGGACATTCAAATGTCAGTATATACTAAAATAACGTACAAATGATCATTATTTGTATTAGATATTAACCAACCATAGTAGCTGTCTTTCACATACATCGGTTCTGAGAAGTTTGTCGATTTTGAAAAATTTTTGAAAGCTGGCGCGTGAGCGACACTACTTATTTTTGACACGGATTTCAAGTACTAGTCAATGTACTCCAATTTTCTGCTCGGATATTTATGTTAGGTGTTATCTCTTTTGTCTTCTGCGGGGCATGGACAATTTTATTTATTCTTTGTTATTAGGTAAGGGGTGGTTGTTTTAGTTAGGGTATTTTGTTATTCAATCCATTGTTTTATTATGTTCTTGTTTAATACCTTTGTTACTGTTGCTGTCATTATCACTATAGATCCGAGCTGGCCAAGTCAAGTGGTGCAATTGGTGAAGTGAAGACTGTTAACGCGTAGAGCTGAACGCGAAGGCAAACACGCGATTTCTGTCACAACTGCGCGCTGACGTTGTCCTGGATGGTCGCTGCTACCCGTCCTCTCCTGCTGATGCTGACAGAAGACTTTGAAGACTTTCTGTTTTCCGACTTTGTGACTGCTAAAGACACCCTTGAATACTTCTGTTGAAAATTCCTGTATTTTCCTGGTGACGTATAATAATACATGAACCATTATTTATTTTCTCCATTATTTTGTTTTGGGAATAATTAAAAGATTACTAACTCGTAACATATTTTGGGGGCCAAGCCGGGATACTAGGTCTAAATAACCATTTAAGGCCTATTAATCAAAATCTGGGTTAAGTTAGCGAGATCATTTCTTTTTTTTTAATTCGTTTTGCTCAGGAGTTTCGCAGAATACTTTGTATTTATATATCTTCTTCATTGCATGCCCATTAGGTCTTGGGTTTTTATTGAGTTTTTCTTAATGTCTTAGGATTAAAATAAAATGAATTCTAACGACGAATCAAATGATGAATTAGAGATACGATAAATTCAATTGCCATGCATGTGCGTGTGCGCTGTAGGAATTCGAACTAACCACCAAGGTAACTAGACCTGTGCTCTAACCAGCTGAGCTGAGAGCCACTTACGCGACTCTGTCAGTGTGCAAGGATGGATCTCAGTACCACCACACATCAGTTGTCAAGGCAATAATAATCAATGAATAAATAACACGTCACAATTGTGACCGCCGACATTAAGGCAAGTAGCGGGGATCCATTGTCCACCAAAGCAGATGAAAGAGAAGAAAGAAGACTCAATAGAGAATTTAAGCGAGAAGAAGCAAAGCGCCTTGAAAGGAAGGAGCAAAGAGAATTCGAATTAAAACAAAAAGAATTTGAACTAAGGCAAAAGGAACTAGAGTTGCAGAAATTGCGAGTTGAAGGGGATAAAGTAAAACCTGTCAAACAAAAGCCCTACAGGATGAACCCAGAAAAGAATAAACGAATGAAAGAAGAGATAAGTTACATGATTGAAAATGGTATAATTGAGAAAAGCAAAAGCGATTGGAGTTCCCCCTGTCTGTTAGTACCCAAACCGGACCAGACCGATAGATTCTGTACAGATTATAGGAAATTGAATTCTGTGACAATTGCAGACAACTTTCCTTTGCCACTAATTCAAGAGTGTGTGGATAGAATCGGTCAGGCAAATTTCATAAGCAAGATAGACCTACTAAAAGGTTATTGGCAAGTTCCGTTAACTGAACGCGCGAAGAAACTTTCCGCTTTTATAACTGAAGACGGTCTTTGGCAGTATACGGTTATGCCTTTCGGCATGAGGAATGCCGCCGCAACTTTTCAGCGTTTGGCAAATAAAGTGATAGAAAATATACCTGGTAGCGTTGTATACATTCACGACATAGTCATTTACAGCGACACGCGGAGTGAACATCTTGCCAGACTTGAATTGTTATTTAGCAATCTTGCTGAAGCTAATCTCACAGTAAATATCAAGAAAAGTGAATTCGGAAAATCAAAGATTAATTATTTGGGTTTTCAAGTCGGTCAAGGCAAGTTATGCCCTTTAGACAGTAAAGTCAAAACCATTTTGGAAATGCCTGTACCCCAAAATCGAAAAGAGGTTAGACGCTTTATTGGAATGTCTAGTTATTATCGACAATTTTGTCCGAAAATGTCTGAAATCCTATACCCATTAACGAGGTTAACCAGTTCGAAAGTGAAATTTGAATGGGAAAACGAATGTCAAAATTCCTTCGAGAAAGTCAAAGAGATTCTCTCAAGCTCACCAGTACTTAAGACGCCGAATTTCGACAAACCATTTCGCCTAACGACTGATGCTAGCGATGTAGGAGTTGCCGCAATATTGTCCCAAGTAGACGAAAATGGAGATGATCATCCCGTATCATATTTTTCCAAAAAATTGAATCCCCATGAAATTGCCTATTCTACTATTGAGAAAGAAGCTCTAAGCATAGTATTGGCTCTACAACATTATGTCGTTTATCTACATGGTGGCAAATATCCTGTCCAAGTTTTTACGGACCACAACCCGTTGGTGTTCATTGATAAAATGAAAGGAAAAAACAAACGTTTGCTCAGGTGGAGTTTATTACTTCAAGAATATAATTTGGAAGTAAAACATATACGTGGAAAAGATAATGTTGTAGCCGACTGTCTTTCTAGGTTGAACTGTTGAGCAAATTGAATTTTTTTTTTAATAATGAAGTTACGATACATTTTGCGTTTGAGAATATACAAAATATACCGTATCTTATTTTTTTGTGGGGAGGTGTTATCTCTTTTGTCTTCTGCGGGGCATGCACAATTTTATTTATTCTTTGTTATTAGGTAAGGGGTGGTTGTTTTAGTTAGGGTATTTTGTTATTCAATCCATTGTTTTATTATGTTCTTGTTTAATACCTTTGTTACTGTTGCTGTCATTATCACTATAGATCCGAGCTGGCCAAGTCAAGTGGTGCAATTGGTGAAGTGAAGACTGTTAACGCGTAGAGCTGAACGCGAAGGCAAACACGCGATTTCTGTCACAACTGCGCGCTGACGTTGTCCTGGATGGTCGCTGCTACCCGTCCTCTCCTGCTGATGCTGACAGAAGACTTTGAAGACTTTCTGTTTTCCGACTTTGTGACTGCTAAAGACACCCTTGAATACTTCTGTTGAAAATTCCTGTATTTTCCTGGTGACGTATAATAATACATGAACCATTATTTATTTTCTCCATTATTTTGTTTTGGGAATAATTAAAAGATTACTAACTCGTAACATAGGAATTCAATTCTGCTCATTCATTTCAATGAGTTTCGAAAGCATATGTATCCGGCACATTTAAATAGAAATATATCGTTAGTCATATTAGAACATTTTATATGCCGTGAGCAACACTACACGAATTTCGTGAGTGACACTACACGTAAGAATTTTTGGTTTTACTTATCGTAATTATGCTGCTCACTTTATCTTTATTAAAGAGGATTAACATAATAAGCGCGTGTATGTAAATTAAATATTCATAGGCATAGTTTACTGGACACATTACTATTTATCTGATATGGGCTATTATATATTATAATGTTGGATAAATAAATATAATTTGAAAAAATATAAACAGCACAACTTAAAAGGTACATGCAGGGATCGCAATTCAACCAAGAAAAAACCCCGGAAAATCGGGAAAAACTGGGGTTTGAATGCATAAATTTGAATTTAGACTAATTTCGCAAAAAAACGGAAAAGACGGAAAATTGCGATCCCTGGGTACATGACATCAATTCAAAAGAAAACACAATCCATATTATAACACATTCATTCAGAGTCAATCTCTTCAAAATGTGTATAAGTCGCCTCGACATCTATTTGAGGCCGTTTCATGGTTCGTCCTACGATTAATGAATCCTCATACACACTGTGTCGTCCTCGTGCTCCAATTTCCACCATCCGTGGCTTTGTGCAGCATGACTTCGCACTTCAACTGAAGTCTCATAAGTGACCGTTACAATTCCGACATGAACACTTTCAACATATGTCACTTCCATCTATACTCCTCGTCTATAATCTGTTTTTCTAACTTACGGTCCTGTAGTAGCCGTGTGATAACTTGACCTGTTATGAATGAACATTCTTTGTAATCACTGCTATCTGCAGAAATTGTCTGATGCCCAATTATGTATCGAGATGCCTTTTTGAACCAATGAGGACGGCTTTTGCTAAATTTTGTTCGTGGGTGACATTGCACCGTAAGCGACACTACATGACTTGAGTAATTTTTTTTCTGTAACAATGCATCATAACATGCAAATAACTACTATGTCTTATACATCTTCTTACTATATGCTAGTATACAGTGTTACATAATGTAATACTCCCATGATATAGATTTCACCAACATCGCTTAATGGAAGAGAAAGATAAGAAAATAGTAAAAAAACACTTGAATTGTTGGTTTTTGGTTATTTGTCGAGTCCATCTTACTTAACTTAGATGGCTGATCTTCAATTTGCTAGTTAACTATTCACTAAGATAGAAATAAGATAATTTAGAATGTTTGAAAACAACTTTATAGCGTTAAAGCAGATACATTTTGATCGGATACATCAAATCGCAAAAATATGCAGCGGAAGCGAATCTTACCTAAGGTCATATGGACATCTTCCAATTGAAATCTTGGAAAAACAAACTAATCTGAAACACTTCAATGTATTACGGTTCCAATATAATTTAGTATGTGTGATGTATGAAAAACTCATTTTTCAGTCGCTATATCGGCTTTTGTTTGGAAGTGGCCAAATGTCTTCATTTTTTTGAAATTTGAAACTATATTTCCATGCTACACATGTTGTCATTTTCTCCATCTTAATTGTTTAATGAGGCGACCAGTTTTGGAGAAAACATAATAGATCACTTTTCTTTCGTTGTGCATCAAATAACATTGATTAAATATTGAAAATATCATGGCTATCCATTTCCTGATTATCAAGGCAAATGAAATCATGGAAAAATAAGGCAAAAGCATTTCGAAAGAAAGCTGCTTGCTATGAGCACAAATTCGTTTTCCGAATAAATAGCAAAAATTAATATGCTCAATATTCATAAGCAAATACTTGATCACAGTTTTCCCAATCTGATTTGTTTGCCAATGCCACAATCGTGCGTGTATGTACATACACAGCTGTATCCTTGATCCCCTCCATGACATAGAAACGGTGGCTACTAGACAAATTCATGCAATTTAAACATTTTTGTCAATTTTGTTGAAATATCACGCAGTTTCCAACATCACACTAATGTATGGAAAAATACTTAGCGAACTTAGCATTTTCGTAAAAGAAGATAGAATAGCAGATTTTGAGGTGCCTTGTTTTGGCATGATGGTCGAAATTCATCGTTCAAGAAGAGTTCCTGATATCCGTGATCCACTGTACAATTTTATGGATTCCCAAGTGCCTGTTCTCGGTTTTGTGAAATGGAGGATGCTGTTGTGCGGAAAATTAATTGTGAATAACCTTTTAGTCTCATTGATCGCTCAATGCACATGTAATTTCAAGAACACATGAGACTGCAATCGTGGAACTGAGAAAATAATAAATTTAACTTAAAGTGTAAGAGTCAGTGAGCTTAATTCCTCGATAGCTAATATAGGAAAATAGGAAACTGTGTTATCACGGGACATTCCATGCTTCCCATAAATGCCGCATTCATAGACAGTCATTATGTAATCGATAGAGAATCTTCACTTGATAATAAATAGTGACAATCATGTGTGCATCACTGAAGAACACAGTCATCAACGGCATTGAATGAAAAATAGCTTCTTCATTCTAAAAATCATTGAACATCAGAAGTTGGAAAAACGCTTTTTATTACCTAGACAGTGAACGAGAATATCATTAGTACATACATGACAATAATAACGAATTCTCTAACTCACTGAGTTCCTTTGTAGTAGAGCATCCGTTATAAGCCAATTCTATTGATGATATCAATTGCTGATGTCAATGTAATGAAACAAGGGGCGAGAAGTATGTTTTTGACTACTGGAATACGCAAGATCAAATGCACAATATGCAAAGCTGATACCAGAGGATAGAACATTCCCGTTAGGTCTTGAAATATAAAAAGTTCCCGCATCTTCAAAGGTCGATGGAAAATATGTGGATTCACGCAGTAGGGGAGTTAGGGGGCACGCAGTGTCTGTGCCTGTAAGACACACTTTTCAACTTGAAAATCAATTTTCGAGTACTTTATAAGTGAACAAAAACATTGTAATTAAGAACAAATGGTGTTTCTGACTACACAACTAATTGCTTCAATTTTCTTTTACAGCAATTTAGGTTTTTAGGAAAATTTGAGTGCTTCTTTTTAATTTGTTTTTTTTCTCAAGATCGCTAATTGAGACTTTGGCCGTGGAGATATGGCATGCTTAATAATCTTCGAGAAAACAAAAACGTTTGTCTGAAAGAAATTCCACATTTCCTAGAAACGGTTGATTTTGTGAGCTTACGTATGGTGGGGAGTTATGGGCCAACGAATGTGGGGTGTTGTGGGCCACCTCACAATTAACCGAAATGCCGTAAAAATCGACAGAAAAATTATTTTCCTTCATTCTACTCGAGCGCAAACATAGCCAATATAGCTAAATATAGCCAATAGGAAAATACATTACAGTGCGTTGTTGTGAAAGTTCACCGAAAGTTAAAATGATGTGAGCAACAGGAAGTTGCTTACCTAGCATATTGAGCATCGGGTGAAAGGAGTGATAGGAGTAATGCAGGGTTGCCAAACTCGTCCAGAAAAAAATCCGGACGCTCTAATGTTATATCATCAGAGTAAATATAAACATTAATTGCCTTCTATACTTAGCTGTGAATGGAAAATAATCATTATGCGTCAGATTGTCATCAATATCATGCGTATCTCTTTTCCTCGTCATTCATAAATGACAGGCGATTTTGAATGAAAAATCGCAGCTTTTATGAACCCGCAATATATTCAATTAACAAATACATCAATAAATCTCAGAAGCCTTGAGAATATTTCACAAATCCTTTTAACAAATATAGGCAGTACAAAGGTATATAAAAATTGATCAGCGCGTCTATGATTTCGTTAAATGATTGAATCAACAAATCTATAAAAAGATACATTAGTGCGCCTATGATTGTGTTAAGAATCAACAAATCTATAAAGAATACAGCGGTGTATCTATGATTGCGCTACCAGAAAAACAAATCTTTATAAAAGTACATCAGTGCGCCTATGATTGCGCTACCAGAAAAACAAATCTATATACAAATACATCAGTGCGCCTATGATTGCGCTACCAGAAAAAACATCAGTGCGCCTATGGTTGAGTTATGAATCAACAAATCTATAAAGAATACAACGTTGCATCTGTGATTGCGTTACCAGAAAACAAGTCTATATAATAATACATCACTGATAGACAAATGATCACTATCAATAAAAACACGTCAAGTATAAACAATCTAGCTCACTGAAATCTGTCCATAAAAACAATCCGATAAAAAATTCTTCTTTGGCAAAAACAATTCTTTAAATAGTCTAAAAATTTACGTTCATGATTCTTCATCATCACTAGCACTATCGTGCTCATATGATTGGAAGTATCGCCGGGATGAGCTTCGAGCTAAGTCGATGAGGGACTGAGTTACTGAAAAATGTTGTAATCCATCGATATTTTTCAAGTGAGATCGCACTCGCCGGATACCGTTCAGACGTTCAGACGTTGGAGACGATTTCTCTCCTTTGTGACTACAGCTGCATTTACACTAAATCCTCTTTCCTCAGCAGCATTGTGTGGCTGAATACAAAGCAATGCCTGCACAAGAACTTTGATCAGCGGATATTTGTGCTTTTCGAATATCTTGCTCCAATAAGCATCTAGCCGTTCTTCTTTGAGTGGCTGAATATCATTGTTGTTTGCCAGCTGTTTCCATTCCTCGATTAATGGTTGCATGTCATCAACTTTTATTGTGGGAATGAGACCTGCAAGAAACGTCAAGTTTTTCAATTTTGTTGTCTTGTCCTTATCCGACTGAAACGTGCGGTTTTGTGGACACAGCAATGTCAACTCTCGCCACAAACGCATGTGTTCTTTTTGATCAAGTTTGAGATTGCTCATGGTTGCGTGGAAAGCCTCCAAATAAGAAGCCTTCGCTTCGAGTTCGAAATGGGTCATTTCGGCAGACTGCAAATTTTTCAGACATAAACGTTCGGTTCGGTGGCCAATGTCAACGTCTGATGAGTGATTTTCAGGGGCCGTGCTTGATGTTGAAATCTTCGACACGACGATGTCTTCACAGACAGAAGGCAGCAAAAATCGTCCGCCTAGAGAAGCCATCATGCCACAAATTCTATACACATACTCCGGCCCAATGGGATCGTATCTCTGTAAAAATAATTGCATTTCTTGAAATAGGGGAAGTGCTTCCGATAGAAAAAGGAGGTAGATGTCTGTCTTCTCTGATGCAAATGTGCTGCGAAGTCGCTCATACCGATCATTCTTTGCCAAATCTGCCAATCCTTTTTTGGGCAAATAGTGGACGAAATAGGTACGAAGCGCATCAAGGAGTGTGAGAACTCGATTCACAAAATGAAGTAAGGTCAAAAACCTCGTCCCACTATGATCAATTAGTTTCAAGTTCGGTAAATACAGCTCGTCTCGCAGAGCAGCGAATTCTTCGGATCTGAGAGCTTGCCCTTTGAAGAAATACTTCATGTCGAGTGCAAATTGAAGCACTTTGAATTTCAGTTTGCCCATAGCTTTTTCCACGCAGTTGTGCAATGTATGTAGCTTGCAAGAACCAAAGTCTATAACATCCGGATTAGAAGATGTGAACAGTTTTATGAAGGCTGTCATAACATGCGGCCCGTCGCGATTGATGGCAAGTACGTTTTTGGCTGAGATGTTCACGGTTTTCTGAAAATTCATTACTTCAGCATGAATTATCTCAGCACTACAAAGTTTGGGTGGCGCTCGGTTTCCTGCAAGAGCCTCAATCACATCTTTCCGGTCTATTTTCATGTAAATCGAGGTCAGGAATTCTACACGGATTCTTTGCTGAGTGGAGCACCAGAAAATAGCAGTCAAATCGAGCTGCTTGTACCTAGATGAATTGTTCGTCTCATCTAGGCAAAGTGTGAACAAACCACACCTTTAGGCGGCATAAAGTTCCTCCGACAGATATGGGCCTACTGCCTTTGTGATGAGGTAGGTTGCTTTCGTTTTCCCACTCGAGAAATTTGATGCTAACACATCATTAGGAAACATTTTCCTGCACTGTACATAAGCACTGTTCGTCTTCGCTGCATCAGTTTCTGAGGCAAACACCCTCTTCTTAATTCACGTTTATATGGCGACAAACTAGTTCTTCCATTTTTTCCACAGCAACAATACCTTGAGTACAGATCAATCCATTAATGGTGGTCGTCACGTCGAGAAATGATAACGATTAGCGAAATCGAGAAATTCTTTAGATTTGGCGTTATACTCTTATAAGATCACAATTTTCTGAAAAATGAAGAATATGTTTATATACATGTACATGTATTTCAAAACATGGAAATTCATGCAAATCCGAGCTTCATTGTTCTGGCCGCGCTGCCTCTGAAGAACAGTTACGGTAGAATGAATTCTTCTATACAATACAATCTGCAAACACATTGACAAGTCAAAATATATTTATGCAAATCCAAGAAGTAATCTGTTATGACAACAGCATAGTGCATGTATAAAATTACCCAAATTGGACCCTAGTAGTATGTGAAAAAAGCAGTTTGCAAAAATGATACGGATGAATCAGCTTCAGTCCAAAGCAAGTAGCTGAATGATTTTAAACGGGTAAAGAAATAACTGACGAACATTAGTATGGATTCGATAAAAATCCGGAAATTTGATGGTTTTGACAAAAAATCCGGACTTCAGCAGATTCTGTCAAAAAATTCGGACATCAGCAGATTCTGTCAAAAAATCCGGACAATCCCGACGTCCGGATAAAATCCGGACGTATGGCAACCCTGGTAATGGCATCGTTCGTATTGGCGGAGGCCTGTGCCTACAGCATGTTCGTGCAACCATGTAATTACTTGGATTACTATCTCAAGCTGCAATATTGTCAATCAACAAGTTGTTTCATGTCAGTGTTTTCATAGCATATTTACATCAAGTGTGTGTTCAGATATAGTGTTAAAAAATCTTCAAAATAGTGTTCAGAAATTGGGGTAGATAGCCAGCTAGAACGATTATGATTAGGTTTCAAGCAGTTTACTGACTTCGTTTGGAATTAACAAATCCATCACTGTTAATTTCCAGCTCTCACACTGATTACTCTCAATCATAGCTTTGATTATCATGCCTTCGCATAGCAAGAAGGCCTAATTATTCGTCAAAATTTGAACTATGTCAGCTAACCATCTGTCTAAACCGGTTGACCGGTAAATCAAATAAGTTAATCGCTCATTTATGCAAGGAACATCATAAATTTGACTGTTGTTGAACATTAATGAATTAAAATCGTATTTTTACAAATATATTAATGGGTGGTCCATAACTCCAAACTTTTCAAAATGGCAAATTCCTCTCTATTCAGGAAATTTCCTCTATAACAAAGTGAAACGAATATGATGGGCATAATGAGTTCCTAGAGCGGAATTATGGTCTCTATAACCCATTGAAAACAAGTGGCCCATAAAACCCTGCTCTCCCCTACCGTCAAACTGCTTAACTCCTTAAATCAATCTTAACAAAAGTTTCTTTGCTTCTCATATTAATATAGGAGTGTCAAACGCCAAGTTCACCGTGAAGTTAAAGGACTTCAAAGTGCGGACACCCTGCAACCGTCACCATGGCCTCCCGTTGCTTGCGAAAATGGCAAAAATGACTTCACATTGTTTCGAGAAAGGACAACGCATTCTAATCTAGATTTGAAAGCATCGATGTCATTTTCTGGTTTTTGTCAAGAGCCTTTTTCATCTACACGAGAAACAGCTCGAAAGCTGTAGTTTAGATGAAACTTTTCCTATTGAACGGTTTCATCACAGTAGTTAAGACTGAACTAATTTGATCATCTTATTGAATGAATTTATGATTGAAGGAATCAGGCATTGAAATTAGGATATTTGTACGCTCATGCTTCTGTTGCAAATGTGTGACATAACGTACATGGATGGCAATCTGCACATCCCAAATGTGGGCAGACTGGTGACCAAATGATGAATGCTTTCTAGACTGTACGCTGCCCCGGAGTTCAACATCATTCGGTCATCATGCTGTCTACGTCTGAGATGTGCGCATTGCCATCCATGTGCGGTATGCCAGGCAACACAGCAGTCGCATAGGCGCAAAAACAGGCTAGTTTCACTGCTGAAGTGCAAAATTAAGCATGATAACAAGTACAAAATACTTGCTAAATTGTTATAATTCCTCATTTTTCAAGCCACCTGTTTGTGATAATACTTCCATTCAATTACTGAAGAATCAAGAATGCCATTGTAGTCCAGCAGAATAAATACACAAAACTTCCCGGTCAGCGTCCACAGACCATCTTCAGATAGAAAAAGGAATTCACAGCAGTGCTATGCTAGCAATTCAAAAATAGAACATAACTTTAAAATAACCCGAGTAAGGAAGAATGGATAGGAAGAATGATTGCCATCACTGAAATGTTAAGATGAATGATGACAAGCGACTGATAGCACTGGGCCACATTTTACCAATACATTAGGAATGGACCGGACTAGCAGTTTAGAAAAACTAAAAATTAGGACATTGGAGAACAAGGTCAGTGGAAAGAGAAGTTTCGATAACTGTCAAGCCGCTAAAAGATGGCTGATGAAAAATGATTTAGGCAAACGGATATTTGTGTTGTCATTATCATAGGTAGGAATTGAGCACGTAAGATTAGAGTTGTTGATATGACGGATTTACGTGCAGATATATTAATAAGCTAAAGACGCTCTGCTGATGATGTTAAATGTACTTTGTAGCGATGATGAAAGGATCTGATGGTGCTACTGATGTAGAATCTGAACAGTTGTTGCAGTACGAAATCATGGAAGAAACAACTTCATCTATGAAAACATATCGGATAAGTGCAATTAATCGTTGATAGATATTGAGATTGTCCCTGCATGGGAAACGAAGCTATGCATGAGATAGGAAGGAGAAACAACTTACTCAAAGTTTGCTTAAGTCAAGAAAATAATCAGAAATGACATGTAGGCGCGGACCACAAGGATTTTCTTCGACCAGAGATTCAGGCATGCACCATATCAGTCCGTCGGTCAACAGTGAACCAATGTGAACGATAAAACACATATTCCATGAAATTGATCGTCACGGAAAGATTGTTTGTTTCAGGACATTTCAACATCATACACGAGATGCACCATCTCGGTTATGTGCCACATTCAACGCCTCCGAGTTTCAAACTTCATTTACATCATGCTTTAAGAGAAAGTTTAAAGAAAACGAAAAGATCGTTCAAAACCGGGCAAGAAACAATAACGGCATTAAACGACAAAGAAGGAAGCGAATTAAACGACAAAGAAGGAAACGAATTAAGCGACAAAGACAGAATACTCAAAATAATTTCACGGTGAACACCACTAAAGTAGCAGGAAGCTAAAAATAACCACTACTCAGGACCACGAACCAATTATCATGGAAGCAGAAGTTGAAGCAGTTCTCAAAAGAATGAAAAAAGGAAGGACCATAGGAAGCGATAACATTCTAATTGAAACACTACAAGAAGGCTAAGAAGTGACAATACAAAGTTTTGCAAAATTATTTAACACGTGTCTGCAACAACGAGAGATCCTATGAAGCTTGAAGAACTCTAATATGGTATTGCTGTTTAAAAAAGGAAACAGAAAAGTATTGAAGAACTACCGTCCAATCTGTCTGATATCAAATATTTATCAATTATTCACGAAAATCATATCCAAAAGAATTCAGATGACTTTGGACACACAAAAACCACGGCAACAGGCAGACTTCAGAGGTGGATACTCAACGGTCGACCACATACATGCCCTAAACATGCTCAAGCAGAAATCAAACGAATGCAACTTACCTCTACGTCTGGCATTCATCGATTATGAAAAAGCATTCGACTCCATTGAAACACAATCAACGTTAGCAGCTCTACAACTGCAAGGAGTTCAAGGCAACTATACAGAACTACTAAAGAACATCGATGCACACAGCTCTGTAACAGCAACTGTACACAAAGAGAGCAAAAAGATCAAAAATAATGTAAGGAGTCAGACAAGGCGGTACCATCTCTCCAAAGCTCTTCACGACGGTGTTCAAACAGATTTTCCGAAAGATTAACTTGGAAGAAAGAGGCATAAACATTGAAGGAGAAATGCTGTCACATGTAAGATTATTGCGCAGTCAGCCAACGAACTGAAGATCATGATGGAGGAGTTAATAAACCAAAGTGAAATACACGGTCTGAGAATAACTTACTTTTTTTACTTTACTTTCTCCTTTTAACGTCTGCTTTTCCTCCTTGGTGAGGGTTGGACGTGATGAGACTCCTCCAACGGGCGCGGTCCTGTGTGTCTTCCACTGTCAGCCTCAGCTCCTTCATGTCTTCCTGGATGGTCTGCAGCCATGATCTTCTTGGTCTGCCACGTGGCCTGGGACCTTCGACAGCCACGTTGAGCACGCGATGAATCGGCTCTTCCTCTGTCCTCCGTTTCACGTGCCCGAACCACCTCAACCTGCGTTCTCTGAGTACGACCTCCAGCTGTTTAATAAGCACCACAAAAACGAATTATATGTTTAACAACTCATGCAGAAGTTCGAAAATGAAAATAAATGGAAAAGAGATCGAGGAAACCGAGGACTGCATATATCTCGGATAGCGATTCAGCCTTAAAGAAAATAACCAAGAGAAGGAAATATCGATGAGGATATGTATAGCGTGGGACGCTTTCAACAAACATCGAGACATTTTCATCAGCAGTCTGCCTATTCTGTAAAGCGGAAGCTACTCGAGGCATGTGCAATGAGTGGCGCCTGTTGAGGAGATACCACCACTCTCACTTGAAGGCTTACTAACCATAACCTTGTGAGAGCGGCCGCCTTCTCAGGAGGTTCCAACGCTCTCATTTGAAGAATTATTAGCCATAATCTTGAGATAGTCGCCGCCAGGAAAAAGTTCGTCTGGCGATTAGTCAATGGACAAAATAGAGATAGTCAATTCAATATTTCGAGAATAATGAATACCGTTAAAGTGATTCATTTCAGGAAGACACTTAGAGGGCATGTTCAAGAAATAAAAGTACAATTTACACAGTCATAAGTTGAATTAGCTTTCATGAGGATTTCAAAAGCATGTGAAGGTTCTCATTATTGACGAAAACAGATTATTAAAATCCTGCATTCAGATATTCACGACTCTCTGTTTGCGCAGGAAAAAATTAATGAATAGAACGAATAAATATCAAATCTGCTGACAGATTAAATGAAATCACGAGTGGATAGACGGGACAATTCAAATATAGTTATTAGACTGTAATTGATCGATAATTCTCTGGCAGCAACGAGACACACATCTGCATTGATAATTAAAAAGATAGAAAATTATTTAATGGGAAACTTCCACGACAGACATGAACAAACAGACTATGAGCTAACAATGAATTAGACAGATTTCAACATCTCGTGTGCGGTTTTCTTTCTGCAGTGGTTGGAAGCCAACATATTGTCATTACTTTTAGAATTCTTAGATTTGGAACAATTTTCAGCTGTCAGTCCTGCTGCAGTGAGTGCTGTGGTGTGTGATAAGGCGTTAATTGCTGACCTGGTAGCTCTGGGTTCGAGACGAAGGGGCCAGGACACAAGGAAAAACAGAGTGAAGATTGGAAAGGACAACGTAACAGGGGCGCTACGCGCTTTATGGCCGACGGATGAGTTCTCTGTCAGCACTGCTGATACTCTAGCAAAGCCGATTGACAAACATCCTCCACTATCACCTGATTTATACTTTCTGATAGGTCTAACAGAGGTAGATATAGACGAAGCATTTCAGTGTGATGTTGAAGAAGTTCGGATGGCAATTTTCAATTTCCCTTCGGGATCTGCCACACGAAGTGAAGAGAATGTCAAACACCCACTAGTAATGCTTCAGAGACTTCAAGAATGCTTTCAACTCTGTTCGAGAGGAATGTCGCTTTACTTGAATTGAAATAAAGTAGTCCACCAGATAAATATTTCCGCTGATGTGGTAAATGTATGGTGCATCCACAAACTACTTTCAATAATTGTACATCCACTGATAAGAGATCTAATCAATACTATCAACTCCTGATATATAGATGACTGATGCCTGACTGGTACCATCGATCAGTCTGCAAAGATTTGAAGACTGTTGCAGGTTTCAGCACGGAATTTGGTCTCTCGTTAAACTTGCAAAAGTGTGAAATCCTTGATCCCCTCAATCTGTGTAATTCTTCCACAGAAACTATTTTTCATAATATAAGGGGAATATCGCATTTTGACGATTTTTTGGCTCTCCTTTTGGGATCTCCTCTGTTACCTCAAAGTGCTGAGGTGTTATTTGATGAGAAATTGAGAGACATGGACAGTGTTGAGTCACATTATAGTGTCATATTTTAAAAAAATTGCTTCTGTTTTCCGAAGCCTTTGTACATATTACGAACACATCACTTTTCTCAATTGTCATTTCATTTGTAGAACAGCGCCGAAGTCTATTATCATCAGATATACGATATATGAATGCGCTGTATATGAATCACTGCAGAGGTTTATGCTTCTTTTCACAAATAGTTTGCGAAAATCAATGAGACTGGATTCAACCAAGTTTGCATCAACTGAATAATAATAAACCTTTCTTTAGTCAGTACGAAAAGCGGTACATGACGTTGGTAGAAATTTTCACGTGAATGATGAAAACTTCACAAAGCTTTGGCTGTACGTACAAAGCAGATCCGGTGAAAAAACAAAAGTGCTCTGGAATGGCGTACAACTGATGCATCATCGCTCACAATAAGAAGTTTTGACAAAGGGATGACAGTCCTTTCCACAAAAGTACCATTTGTCACAATTGGTAAGGGGTTGAAATCAGAATATCTCCTACTGAAATACACACATTTGGTTTTTGAGGGATTAACGGTGAGCCTAATTGCGCAAACATTTCAGCAAATTAATGCTAATGTCTGCGCTCTGAAAATACACTGCCATTGCTTTTGTTTCTGATGCTATTCTTATCCAAATTACATTGAAAGAGCGTGTTGTTTTCCCGATGTATTTAGACTTACATCCTACATCTTGCTGACAAAATGGTAAACAACACCGGAGACACCACAATTGCATTTTACTGAAAGTTTTGGCGATATCACAATTTTCAAGTTTGTTTACATAGTCTAGTTTCTTGAAGTGTGTTTCAGATTTTTGTCAACGTTACTAATAAACCGCATATTTGTAGGCTACCGTATATAATTGGCAAATGGAGTAGTTACATTTACGAGTTAAGCTGTCATCAATGAACCGCAATTAATTAATCACTAACCTACTTAATAATATAGAAATTTATTAATTTATTACTTTTTATTTATTATGAAACTCCGTTTTAGCAGCATAGTTGAGTACAATAATGAAAGAGTGCCAAACCTGCAGCATCATGTTTTATTCTACCCAACACTTCAGCTGCTATTCACAGCCAGTTTCAGAGGAGCAAAAGTTTACAAAATTTTAATTCTTATGTTTTTTTTGAAAATTCTGGAAAAACTATAGCAGACTTGGCTCCCATTTCGTTATCATTATATCAATGTTTATTTATTTAATTTTTTATATATTTATCTTATTATATATATATATATATATATATATATATATATATATATATATATATATATATATATATATATCATTCTTTTGTTTTTTGATTTCATGATCCACTAATTCTGAACGAAACTGTTCAGTGACCTTTTTGTTTTGCAGATTTTTATCATATAACTTAATTTTTGTGTATTTTGGAACCAATTCATTTTTTTTGCAAATGTTGTTGTAATTAATATCATGATTTAATTTTATGCATTTATGCAAAGACCTTTCCGTTTTTCTATATTGACTTTTTTCTTCTGGCGATATTGTTCTCAAGATGATAAAAGAATGCCATTTGATGGTAAAGTAACTCATATTTTGCGACGTTTCGGACGGTAACGAACTGTCCATTTTCAAGCTGTAAATAACAAAATGCTGCAAATGAGATTTGAAATCTCTAAACTATGCATTTAAGCAGCGAAGACAAAATGATTAGATCATGGACATCTTAACGAAAGCAAAATTATCAAACGTGCTGATATCAATAGCATACATGAAGATATCGTCTGAGTCAATAGTTATAGCACATTCAGATGCCTAGTGAGTCCTTTATCCTTAACATTGAGAGATGGGCATCGTTCCTTTATCAAAATGGCCTCGGCGATTTGAAGGCTGTTTGTCTCTGGGAATCATGTCTTTTTCTCATTTAAAATCTCATTTGCAGCATTTTGTTATTTACAGCTTGAAAATGGACAGTTCGTTACCGTCCGAAACGTCGCAAAATATGAGTTACTTTACCATCAAATGGCATTCTTTTATCATCTTGAGAACAATATCGCCAGAAGAAAAAAGTCAATATAGAAAAACGGAAAGGTCTTTGCATAAATGCATAAAATTAAATCATGATATTAATTACAACAACATTTGCAAAAAAATGAATTGGTTCCAAAATACACAAAAATTAAGTTATATGATAAAAATCTGCAAAACAAAAAAGTCACTGAACAGTTTCGTTCAGAATTAGTGGATCATGAAATCAAAAAACAAAAGAATGATCTATTTTTAATGCAAAAGGAATTGACTGTTTCATTAATATATATATACATACAGTATATTTGATTTCTCTGTTTTTCTAATGTCAGTCTTGGCTGAACTATTCAATTTTCAATGATTCGTGCATTTGCCTCAGACTCTGTTCTAAAATCTTCCGGCAAATTAGGACTACATCTTATTCTCACTAGATTATTCTAATTTAACTTAGAAACGCAGCTTCAGGCATACACTCACTTGTACATCCGCCAATTCCGGTGGAGCTGTGAACGCCCTCCAGGTGGATGGCGGTGAGATAGAGGCTGTGCTCTGTGTACACAAAGCTGTCGGAGAGGTTTCGAAGACTAAGATAATGACCATAATAGTGGACGTATCGCCGTTGGCTGGGAATGGTGACACCCTGAGAAGAAAATAATATTTCCTTTGAGATGATGACGACGATTATAAGATAGAAAATTTACCTTCTTGTTAGACGTTCTTTTCTCGTCGTAATACTGCAGGGCACTTTGTGCATCTGTTACTTCAATCTGATCATGAAGGAGGTAACAACAGATCATGACTCCCGTGCGGCCCTGAAAACATGAGAACAGGTATTACAACGATAGAGAAAACAGACTCAATTCTCTCCCGATCTGCTTAATGACAAGTAAAGTAAATTGAAATCAAAATAAAATATATCGCCAGACGTTTCGGGTGCAGACCCTTTGTCAATGGCAGAAAACTTGATCATTTAATTTCAATTTACTTTACTTGGCATTAAACATATCGGGAGAGAATTGTGTCTGTTTTGCACTCGTATTGAATTATGGTCCTCCCGCCCTCTACCATATCATACATTCAGACAACACCTGAACAGTTGTTTCTGAAGAGCGTCGCACACGTCGATAATGATGATGATTTCTACCTTTTGTTTCAAATCTGCACCTGCACAACAGTTGCTCAAGATCGCAAATGTTCAATTGTTTGTCAGAGGTAAGCTTGAATGTCCATGTAGAGATAATGAAGATTGTCTTTTCTGACAGCACCACGGCTAGCGCTAGGAGTCATGTCCATCCGAGGTATATGCTTCCAAGCCAAGGGAGAAGAAGCATTCATATACTCGCAACTGTTACTAAGATAGCGCTAGAAAACTATCGTGAGAACGGAATTGCCTGCCCAGCGGTCCCACTCTACTCGTGGACCTTCTGCACATCCGTACCGAAGCGGTGGAGCCTAATGAGGCGAGCAGACTCGACCCATGGACCTTCTGCATCTCCGCACCGAAGCGGTGGGACCTCACGAGGCGGACAGACTCGACCCTGCACCTTCAGCATCTCCACATATGCAGACTCATTTCTAAGTTGAATTTTTTCGACATTGCTGATGGAAGTCCTGACAACTGCTGATTTTCCTTTCCTAAATTACTGATAATTGGTTCTCGTAACGACACATTCCTCATCCGTCAGTCTATTCATCCGGTCTTCTAGCAGTCTTCCAATCGGATGAAATCATCCGTCATTCAAGTCATCAACTGTCTTCTAGAACTGATTGAATGGAATTGCCTTGACCGGAGATGACATTCCTTCGTCGTTAGCACCCTCTAAACGCCAGTATCACTACATCCAAAGACATCCTTCTGAACTGTTCTTAAGTAAATCACTTGTGTGTCGCATAGGTCATCCGTCGGAACCGAGTCTCGGATGTCATCTTTCTATTGTAAATCCGAGTCCGATATGACTTGGAACGGATTCATTTGACCAACACTATGTGTTGCAAGTAGACAAGAGCTCTGAGGAGGCTTTGGGTCGAGACTGGAGATGTGCAGACACGATCCAACATAACTCATGATTTCCAGTATATTAGATACAGTGTATATTCCATATATTAGATACAGTAAGCATGATCTCTAAATATGCAAAAAATCCCACGGCCGTATGACCTTAATTAACCGAAGTCTTAATTATCCGTGTTCGAATTAACGAGCTTCAACTGTATATCTGCCTGTAGTCCCACATATGACTTTTCATCGGTATGTGCTTGTAACATACTGAAACAGCAAATTCTGTCTTGGGAGAACTGCCGCCGAGAATCGTATTAATGTGTTGAGCCTTGATGATAAACAACCCACACCGTTCGTCAGGAAATAATTCCCTCAACTGACAAAAACTGAGCGAAAACTGGACAGATGAGATATTGAAATGAATGACGAGCATTGTTCGCTCTTGTCAGTTGCAGTAGTGTTCTGGGCTTCACAGGTAAACACTATCATTTCATTTCCATCGGATACCACATGACAGCTACTTTCTCTGTCAAATTAGGCAGCCACATCTGTCAAAGAAGCTTCATTTGTAGGTAAGTTTGAAATTTAAGCATTCTAATTTAATAATTTGAAGATGAAAAATTCAGCTACGTTAGGTTCATACATCTGAATGGCCGACATCATGATCATGTGAAACACATGTGAAAGGACAGAAGTTGCAAACTAGATCTAAAAACACTCTACCATTTCTAAGTTCGTCAATTCTGTCATAACCCGAATTCCGGTCGGAGAATTTCCGAATTCGAGACTGTGACCAAGTTGCTGATTTGTCAGAGTTATTGTTGGAATATCGTCACATAAAAGCCTAGATATCTGATGAATTCAAATCAGTCTACCAACCTTTCCGGCTTTGCAATGTACAGCAATGACATAATCTTCGCCTTGATCGAGCCAGCTCTTCGCAGCTTCACAGAAGCTAC
Organism: Prostheceraeus crozeri; assembly: GCA_907163375.1. NCBI lineage: Eukaryota > Metazoa > Platyhelminthes > Polycladida > Euryleptidae > Prostheceraeus > Prostheceraeus crozeri. Next base: position 687,854 of record CAJQUW010016946.1, on the reverse strand, counting down.
CAATTTGTGTGAACTTTGGTGGGTTGTGGTCATCAAAAGGAATTTTCTTCACTCGGTTTTGGAATTTGATGGTGGGATATTCACGTTCTGAGCATCTGTGATGAAACAAACGGATTAGACGTCATCTCATCGCTGAAATGATGCTTCACACTTACAGATTAAAGACCAGATACCTTCGAGCATAATGATACTCCAAGAATCTGAAATGGAAAACAATATGATGTTCAAAATTGATCTCATGATTGGAAGGAGGCTACAAATTACAGCTTTATATGAATCCGCACTCCTTCGTAAATTCAGCAAAACAGCACCTTCACGAGCCATGATGAGAATTAATTATTCGTCGTCGCTTCCGATGAAGTTATTTAGTTTAGTTGTTTATTCTCATATTAAGTTTGGACAATGAAACAGACTGGGTCACTAATCCTCACACTGGAGGCTTGGACGGTGAACCTGACTGGGCCATTACTCCTCACACTGGAGGATTGGATGGTGCAGCTGACTGGGTCACAACTCCTCACATTGGAGGATTGGATAGTACAGCTGACTGGGTCATTTATTTTCTGACTATGACCAGATCCTCGAAAAACGGGCATTCTACTCATAGCTATTTTAGATTCGCAAATTGCCTTTCTAAAATGATGAGATTCATGTACATTCATCGAAACTGACAATTTTGAGACATCCCCGAGATGATGTGTACCTTCACCCTGAACTTTGCCCCGTGCTGCAGATATCTGACGGAGTGCGGGAGAATTAAAGGCAATCGGAAGACGCTATCACGTCACCGGATGTTCAGACGTCGCAGTTAATGCAGCGCAGTTCACCTACTTGACCGAAGTCACGCGTTGCATCATTAGCGCACAGAGAAGGGTGCCAGGACAGATTTAAATATAAGGTCATGCTTCAACGATTCCTTTCTAATCAATACTTCATCACCAAATGATGCTTTCATTGTCAGAGATGGATCACCAAATTATAGTTCTCAGACTACGTGTCAGCAAGCCGCGTCAGGTGAACGGGAGATCTGCTGTTGGAAGTGAGAAGATTCCAGACTCAGATCAGTTACTGTAAATGTGTCTGAACTCTTATACAGATGCCGATTATCTGATTAACAATTGCTAAGTCAACAGAATGTGTCAATCTGATCAACATCAAATAGTAAGTTAGTAATAGATACGAGAAGAGTCGAGATTATCATCCAGTTATTGCGACATGGACACATTGAAGATAGCATGCGCGCGCGTGTGTCACTGGGACCTTCTTTTGCCATCATCACAGCAGTCAGCTACCTTAATGACTTCTACACGTCTTCTCGGGACGTCTATCCGACTTCTCAGGACAGAAGGCACACAGAATATGCCACTTTGCTGAGTGCAACTCTCACTGTGTTAGTATTTCAAGATATTCCTAGTCGTTAATGACCTCCAATAATCACTGACTAATTATCAACCGAGCCGAAGTCGAAATCAAAATTTCTCAATTCATGTCATCAACTGATATTATTAAACAAAACTGCATAAACCTACCTGAGTACAAATGGCCATCTATTTCAGCAATTAATTACCCCCATTTACAGGAAATAACGGCAAAATCATTCCGATTGCAAACATAATACACCGGTTCTTAGTTAAAGATTGCACAGCTCAGAAAAATATCACTTAACGGTCCAACTCAATTCAAGAAACCTAGGAAATTAAATGCTATGGACCAAATAAAGCAACTGAGCCAAATATACACCATTGGAAGGTAATTTCTAGACGATATGAATTCAATTGAAAAAAATGAATATCAGACATATTCATTTAAACACATTTCGTTACAAGATATCACTAAGACTGCTTTGAAGCACTTTCTCCACACTTTGCAGTGAAATAAGAACAACCGTCAACTAACACTCATCAATGCAAACTCAAAAGAATTTAATTGAAATTTTTATGTAGAGAATTCTTGAACTGGAATTTCCTCACAAGTAATGAGGTAAATCTCACTTCAGTGAATCATTTCAAACCAAGTTTAATGATGTACTTGTGGAGATGTGATCTGTCCTCCAGATTAAGAACAGAAATCTGACAGGTCCATACATAGACATTCTTTTACCTTTTCATTTACTTGTACGTAAATATCTTGGTATACTATTTGGTTCATTAATTCCTGTAACCATGGATGCGATTTCTATTTATATTTATGTTGAATTATTTTGTACACTCACACTAACTACTGGCTTACTCATGCTAGGTTGTACTGCATTCTGCTCAATAAATATTGTGATAGCAACATGGCTTGTCGTAATAATTCAATAGGTTATGGGCCCAGGTGCAAATCGACTACAAGTTACAATGCTTCCACAATAGTATCAAGCGGCTCTTCGAGATATCAACGCCTCTGCTTCAACGGTAATCCTGACACATATGTTCTCTGGGAAACAAAGTTTTTGGCATATCTGTATACAAAAGATGTGAAATTACACGAAACAGTTCATGCCAAAGCTCCTGATGTAGAGGATAACAAACGGGCCTACGCAGAATCAGTGCAAGTATTAGATGATAAATCTCTACAATTACTAATGAATGATGCAAAAGACGATGCAAAATTAGCTCTAGAAATTCTACGAAGACAGTACACCTCAACTGAGAAGCCACGAATAATATCATTATATACCGAACTTACATCATTAAGATGACACACGGAGAAGATCTTACAGATTACTTGATACGAGCCGAAAACGCCTCAACTGGACTTAAGGCAGCTGGAGAAAAGATCTCTGAAAATTTAATTATCGCAATGATTTTGAAAGGACTGCCCCCATCTTACGAGACATTTGTAGTGGTTCAAACACAAACTGAAAAGCTAAAATCACTATCAGATTTGAAGGCCAGTTTAAAGACATTTGCCAGTAATAGAAACATTCGCTCAGCTCAAGATACAGTAATGAACGCATCTTCTTATTCACGCCGATCACCCACACAATGCCTATCATGTGGTAAGCCAGGGCATCGTAGTAGGGAATGCCGATCTAAAATGAATTTAAACTGTACTTTTTGCAAGACAAAGGGTCATGTGGAGTCGGTATGTTTTAAAAAGAAGAAACAAATCAAAAATTCTAACGTGAATACTACAACAATAAGTAATGATAATACAACTGAATATTCGCTTGCTACTTCCGTTGAAATGCTTTCACAGATGAGTTCGTTGGAAAAATCCAAAATTCTAGTTGATTGTGGAGCTACATGTCATATCTTAAATGATGAGGAACTGTTTACATCTTTTGACGATTCTTTTGATCCTAAATTACATGTTGTATAGTTAGCTGATGGTAATAAGACAAGCAATGTGTTGATTGCTCTTGGATCTGTCAAAAAATAAATTATAGATATTCACGGAAGAATTCCTGATATAACTTTGAACAAAGCTCTCCTAGCTCCCTCATTTCCAACAAATTTGTTTTCATTCAGAGTCGCAACTCAAGCTGGTGGAAAATTTACCTTTTTCAACAAATCTGCCGAACTTATCGCACCAGGTGGTATGATATTTCCGATCATTCAAGAAAGGAATCTGTATTTCTTTGAAAGCGTTCCTTCATTAAAGGCATATAAAACAATGACACTTTATGATAGACACAAATCTCTTGGTCATTTAAATTACGAGGATCTTTTAAAAATGCCAAATGTAGCAGATGGAATTAAAATATCTGATAATGAACGAAAGGAATGTTCTACATGTTCATTAAATAAACAGACTCATGAGACATTACCAAAGACGACGAAAACAAAGGCAAATAAACCTCTGGAAATGATATATTCTGATGTCTGTGGTCCAATAAGTCCGACAACACAAGATGGATACCGGTATATCATCAGTTTTATTGACTCTTACTCAAGTATGTGCCATGTATACTTTCTTAAATCAAAAGATGCAGCACCGAAAGCCTTCTTACAATTTTTTGCAGACATCGCTCCATATGGAAAAGTATTGCAAATCCATACTGACAACGGTGGAGAATACACAGGTTCTGATTTTCAACAAATTCTTTTGAATCGAGGAATAAAACATACGACAACGGCACCATACACACCTAGCCAAAATGGTAAGGCAGAAAGGAACTGGCGAACTTTAATGGATATGTCCCGATGTATGTTACACGAAGCAAGATTACCAAACTACTATTGGATGTATGCCGTACGATACGCAGCCTTCATCAGGAACAGATGTTATCAGCGTCGTACAGGACGAACAGCTTTTGAACTATTTACTTCAAAACGTCCGAATCTCCAATGTACGAGGTATATATAAATTTGGTTCTGCTTGCAATAATGTTGACGTCCAACGTGAAAGGTTGTGTGCATTCCGTCTATGTAGTGCCGTTTTTTCCTCATTACGTCGCTTCAAGGTGTCATTCAGAGTGGAACTTTATATCATCTTGTCGCCCGTCTCCATCTGCGTCTTCCTGTGCTCACCGTCTTGTCGTCGGGTTCCTGGTTCCGAAGATATTCAAATTTGAAGTTAGTGACAGTGTGCGCTTGCGCAGATCGTGAACTGATCACCACGCCATACCGGCCTTCACTCTGACCTTCTCGTGCAAGGTCCCTGATTGTCTAGCTTCTGGATATACAGCCCTTCTGCAAGTCGTGATAGTCTTCTGGCTACAGTGACAGATTGCGACCACCTCGACATAAATTTTGAGTGTTCGATTCCCGTCGCATGCATACGGGCTTATTTAAACTTAATTCTAGGTGATGTTATTCTTTTTCGTCTACACCATTTTGATTATGTCGCTACAATCTGATAATCCTTTCTCCGTGATTCCAAAAAAGGGACTCAATGTGGTTCATTTGAATGTCTGCTCACTCACAAGCAAGTTGGATGAGTTGAAGAACATTATTTTATCAAATAGCAATCTGATTCATTTTTTCGGCATTTCGGAATCCTGGCTCCACAGTTCCATAAATGATTCTGATATACAGATTCCGGGCTATGATGTTTTCCGAAATGACAGAAATCATGGAAACAGTTCTAAGTTATCTGGCGGTGGTGTCGCAGCCTTTGTAAAAAGTGATATTGGTCGACGTCGACATGACTTGGAAATCCCATCTATCGAAATGTTATGTGTTGAGTTATATCCCGATACTTCCTATTCATGTATAGTGATGGTTTTATATCGACCACCTGATGATGATCGTCAGATCGGCGTCTGGTCAAGCGAACTATCTGTTTCAATCAGAAAAGTTCAAAATGAAAGACTCAAATTTATTATTATTGGAGATTTCAATGTTGATATTAGTAAGAGAAATTGTCAATCAGTGGAGCTTCGTGAAATTCTTGAGCTCGAAAATGATGTGTATCAGTTAATTAATGCACCTACCCACTCTCCTTATTGGACCATGTCTACGTTTCCGACCCCAATAACATTATTGAATCTGGTGTGATCAAGTCTAAATTGAGTGATCATTTCCCAGTATTCGCATCTTGTCGTCTAAATGCTCCCCGTATGCGTAATGGAGGCATTATATGTTACCGTAGAATGAAACATTTCAATATCAAAGCCTTTCTAGATGATCTTGCTCTTCAGCCTTGGTCCATCATAGAGGTATTTGATGACATTGACGACAATATTGGAACTTGGTGTGACCTGTTCAACTCTTGTGTTGAAAAACATGCTCCACTCACAAAAAAGAGAGTGAAGAATCTAAAATTGCCGGAGTGGTGGACAACCGAGATCAATTATGCTATTCGTGAGAGAGACCAAACAGACAAATCGTCTAATATACAAACTTATCGACGTCTACGTAATAAGGTGCAGTACTTGATCCGGGAGGCCAAGAAGAACTATTATTCTTCTCTACTTACTAGACCTAGTGGGTCCTCCTCAACTTCAAAGTTTTGGCAATATTTTCGCGAACTCTGTCCAAAGGAAAAATCTCGATTACCGACAAAACTATTGGTTAATGGTGTACTCCATACAGATGACTGTGCCATTGCCAAAGCATTTAGTGAGCAATTCATTAATCAAGTATCAATTTCAACATCTTTGCCATGCAGCAACGGACAGTCACAGTACAAGCACTTGATCGAGAACTTGGTCCGAAATAAAGAAATAAACGAGGAATTTTCTATACCTCATCTGACCGAATCTTTCGTTCTGAAAGAGTTGAGGAAGTTGAAACCCAACAAAGCCACTGGTCCAGATGGCATAAGCAGCAAATTTCTGAAATTTGGTGCTGATTGTATCTATGTCTCCTTGGCTAAAATTCTAAACAAATGTATTGACAGCTCAATCTTCCCGTCGTCATGGAAGCAAGCCAAAGTACGAGTACTTCCTCTTTTCAAGTCTGGAGAAAAGTCCGATCCAGGAAATTACCGCCCGATAAGTATTTTATCAGTCTTATCTAAAGTTCTTGAAAGGCATATCCACAACAGTTTGATGGCATTTTTAAATAAGCATGGCCTATTGTTCACAAATCAATCTGGTTTCAGACAGTTTCACTCATGCGAGACAGCTCTACTTCGTATGTACAACTCCTGGTCTCAAGATATCTCAAACAAGAACATAGTGGGTTGTATCTTTTTGGAATTTAAAAAGGCTTTGAAACCGTCCCTCATAACATATTATTTGAAAAAATGGAAATGTATAACTTCTCCCAAAGATCTCTTGCATTTTTTGAAAGCTACTTGTGTCAAAGAAGTCAGCGGGTGCAGATACGAGCTGCTTCCTCCGAGAAACAATTCATTCTGAAAGGCGTTCCTCAGGGATCTATTTTGGGACCCCTACTGTTTCTTGTATTTATCAACGATTTGCACCTTGTGGTCAAACATTCCTCTATAGACATCTACGCAGACGACACGACGCTACACTTAGCTTCGAAGAATGTCAAAGAGTTGGAGACCCTCCTAAACTTAGACCTTAAGCTCGTGAGCGATTGGTGCAAGTGGAATGAAATCTCTATAAATCCCTCCAAGACACAGGGGATGTTACTTACTACTAACCAGCGTCGGAGATTCGTAGAGGAGCGGCTACAGCTAAAAATTGACAACAGCGATGTAACATTTGTCGATTACCACAAGACCCTCGGGGTTATTCTAGAAAAAAGCCTATCATGGAATCGGCACGTGGACTATATTAGCAAGAAGGTGAAGCCCAAGCTCTTTTTGCTACAGAAGATCAAGGCATATTTGCCTCATTTTGCGAGACTTCAATTTGCTTCATCGTTTATTATTCCGCACTTAGATTTCTGCATTCCTGTATGGGGACATGGAAGTGAATCAAATTCAAATCGCCTCGATAGACTGATGGGAAAATTGATGCGTCATATCTTGAATGTTCCGGCAATCGATAATGTACCAAAAATTGAGCTATTTGAACGGCTACAGTGGCTTCCTATAAGATATCGTGCCAAATACAAAACCTGCATACAAGTGTTCAAAGCGCTAAATAACATTGGCCCTTCATATCTTAGCGAGCTGGTAGGCTATAAACAGTGCAATCGTTCACTTCGTTCATCCTACGACTCGTTCACTTTGAACATACCATTCAGTCGATCAGTTTTGGGGATGTCATCGTTTAGTGTTGTCGGGCCTAAGTCATACAACGAACTCCCAATTGATGTGCGACAATGCGATACGTTGACCAATTTTAAAAGAAAGTGCTATGACTTTTATTGTCAGCTGTCCTTCGGAATGACTTCATAATGTTTATTGTTTTTTCCTTTTATACGTATTCTTTGTAGTGTATTTGCTCGACCATATCGAAAACAGGCTCCGCGCCTAATGTGTATCGAGCTAAAATAAAGCCTTTATTATTATTATTATTATTATTGCACTATTTATGATGAAATTCATAAATCAAAACTGGATCAACGAAGTTTACCTGGAATTTTCATCGGCATCAATCCTTTGAATAACAGTTATTATGTTCTAGATGCACAAACTCATAAAGTGAGAACATCAAGAAATGTACGCTTTTCAAAGGAAGACAACGATTTACGAAACCGGATTGTTGATGACTCCGACGAAGACAATGAACAAACAATGATCCCTCAGAAACTGCAAATCTGCAGAAAAGGCAACTTCCTCCAAGAAACAGACGCCCACCTGAGCGATTAAACTATGAAAGATTTTCTTCCAATATCATATCAATATACGCAACCAATATCTTATACGACATCCCTAATACATATGAAGAAGCGATTAATTCAAATAATGCAGATAGATGGAAAAGAGCAATGGATGAAGAGATTCAAGCTCTAGAAGAGAATGAGACTTGTGAACTGGTTGAACGTCCTCCCGATTACAATGAGATCAAAGGTCGTTGGGTATATACTGTGAAATTAAACGAGCATGGAAATATTGATAAATACAAAGCACGATATGTAGCGAAAGGTTGCTCACAAATTCCCGGTTTAGACTACGAAGAGACATTCTCTCCAACAACAAGAATGGCAACAATACGATTCCTTGTGCAAAAGGCTATACAAAATAACTTGCATTTGTATCAGATGGATGTTAAATCAGCATATTTGCATGCTCCTATTGATTATGATGTACAGGGTGGCGCACATAAATCGCCGGATTATCAACTTCTATTACTCCTCAAATATTCATCCGATCGTCATGAAATTTCGACTCATACTAGTTTGGAGTATAGGATTTATGATGATTATACCTGTTGTACTGAGAATTGTCGGAAAATTCTGATTCTATTGACCGAATGTCACTGCAGCTAGACGTGTCCTCCGTTATCTCAAAGGCACCAAACATTGGAAACTTACTTATAGCAAGACCTAGAATCCAATATTGCATGGTTACAGTGATTCCGATTGGGCATCCTCACCTGAAGATAGACGTTCTACATCCGCTTACATTTTTCAAGCTAAATGGAGTTACAGGTCCAATTAGTTGGAAGACTAAAAAGCAACCGACTGTTGACCTATCTACTTGTGAGGCAGAATACTTGGCCCTCGGTGAAACGGCAAAAGAAGCAATATATCTGCAACAACTGTGTGAAGATCTTTTAATAACGACAAAATCCGTACAACTCTTTTGTGATAATCAAGGTGATATAGCCCTGAGCAAGAATCCCGGTCATCATCAAAGAACTAAACATATTGATATCAGATACCATTTTATACGGGAATTGGTAGCATCTGGTAAAATAACTCTTATCTTATGTGTCTACAGAACAAAATCTTTCTGATGTTTTGACGAAACCCCTTGGCAGAATTCGGTTCTTAAGGGTAGTGGGCCAGATCAAGGGGGCCTGTGGAGATGTGATCTGTCCTCCAGATTAAGAACAGAAATCTGACAGGTCCATACATAGACATTCTTTTACCTTTTCATTTACTTGTACGTAAATATCTTGGTATACTATTTGGTTCATTAATTCCTGTAACCATGGATGCGATTTCTATTTCTATTTATGTTGAATTATTTTGTACACTCACACTAACTACTGGCTTACTCATGCTAGGTTGTACTGCATTCTGCTCAATAAATATTGTGATAGCAACATGGCTTGTCTTAATAACTCAATAGTACTTTCGGAGACAAAGCATTTCGCAACATCAGCTGTCATTCGGTAATCATATTGCTAATCAATTTATATTAATTTACTTGCATGTGATTAACTTTGAGAATACATTTCTTACTATCATCATTATTATAAATTCTAACGTAGGTCTGTGCCTCATTACATTGGCAAATAAGTCAATACTCACATTACTACTCAATCTTTCGATCGTTCAAAACATGTTATCAAAGCACGAATAATTCTATTGTAATTGGGAATCTTCTTTATGTATGTCTACCACTCATGTACACTACATGGAAATTGAATGATGCCTCACGATCTAAGCCTTAATCAGTCGGTTGCAGAGTCTGAATGCTCTTAATTGGTTTCCAAGAATAGAAAACGTATTATGAAAAGCCAAAAACTTCGTTATACATTTGCAAATTCTGTCAATGTATATGACCGATCGATTACTTCTATAACATGGGATGATCGTTGATCGGTCGATCACTTCTATAACATGGGATGACCGTAGATCGGTCGATCACTTCTATAACATGGGATGATCGTTAATCATTTAAAAAATGATGGCTCAACGTCACTCCCCCCCCCATACTGAGGGCGTGGCGGTGGTGACATAGTCAAACTTTAATCTGGAGCGTGTGATCTTTTAATCCGGATGCCTTTCCTGACGACTATCAATGAAACTCGGGGTTCACTCTCAGCACCGAAAGATCGCTAGGCCAAACACTTAACCACTGTGCCACGGGGACTAATTCAACTTATATCTCTTCGATAGGGTGAGAGGTCATTGAACGCCACTTCTGATGCTAAATATATGCAAAACTTCATTATGCGAGCACCAAAGCAGGAAGCCATGAGGAGCAACCATCATCAAATGGAATTCTTCATGCATGCACCTCTTGACCCTGCGTTCACCGGTCTCCAACTTCTAGTGAAAGGAAGATTATAATCCCAGAAACTGCTAGACATTTCGATATCCAACTTGAAGCACTACAGAAAGAGAAAATCATTTTCCCACATCTCATCACATGGTTGACCTGCATAAACGAGAATTTTGTTGCAGATAATGTCCCAAGGCTAGTATTGAATAAGACAATTCCAATTAATTTAATTATGTAAAATGAGAATCCAACTCGAGATCATCTATCAATATAACCATTAACACTGTTAATTTGACAGAAGCATCTGCTTGCATTCCTTCTCAATTCTCATGAGCTAATGAAATTCATGATGAGGTTACTCGATGACAGACAGTGAACGAATGATCTCCACTGATCAATCTGCTAGTCTTCACTTGCGTTTAGATCAATTGAGAATTCCTCTCAGAGAGCTAATTAGAAATGGTCTGTTATCATTGTGAGGCTTGACTGCATTTCAGTCTCGACGATTCCAGACCTCTGTGGTCTGTCTTGGGAGACTTGGACGATAAGTTTCTGTATACGCTCTTTCCTTGGGATTTGTAATCAATCACATGCCTGATGAGAGCATCAGAAATCACACTGCTCGACATGTTCCGAAATTCTCAGCAACTGATTAGTCATCATAATACGGAAACGCTTTGCAGTAAGAGTATCTGATTATGAAATTCAGTCTTGAGAAGCGTGACTAGCGTGTCTGTGTTGCGATAATAATTGGTTCCAAAACTGCAATCTTACAACAGGAACGATTATTACTCTTTCGATGCTCCACAAGCAATTCCACGTAAACCTGCTTCATATGAAGTTGAAGAGAAATTTGCATTAGGAAGTGGATCAGAAATGCTTATAATCAAGAAGTGGATTGAAGTTAAAGATGTCAATTTTTCAGACGAAATGGACAACAGTTTCACAACAGGATTCCACAGTTGAATGGCACGAGAACTATTGCAAAACGTCCAATGCCTGAGCACATCTTTAAAGGCTGTTTTATGCTAAATATTACATTCTGACTAGCGCATTGTCAAGCTTAAATGCATGGATTGTCACATTTAGATTATTCTCATGTCGCATGTGCTCTAAACAATGGAAAACGGTGGGTGATATCTTCGCCTTTTTCATAACTTTGGTACAAAAATAATTATATAGATTCTGGCGAGCCAAGTGCAGAGTTTCGCAGCTCACTAAAGTGCTGATGATGTAATCATGACATCAGCTTAGGAACAGCAGTCTTAATAACATAGTTTTTGTTCTTCAAGATCCGTGCAATATGAAACGACTTAGACACGTAATGAAATGTACATTTGTGCCTTTTGCCTGACAACCATATTCAGAATATTCCCGTCCAAGATGAGATACGTTGTTGGCTGCAATTTTAGACAACAAGACTGAAGTGTCGATGTTGAGAAATCTGTTAATGATTCCTGATACAGGATGAAATGGCAACCATTCAGGTCAGTTCCCATACTTCATCTGACGATGGATTTCAATGATTAATTATTCTATCTAAATTGTGTCTGCAAAAAAGCAGCATCTATTAAATATTACAGGCTCACTAATGTAGACCAAATATTAATGTTGTGTTAAAGGCAGAATGCAGTGAATATCCGTAGAAATTTCACTTAAAATGCTAATTGCAAATCTCAAATTTGCTCCGGGTGTGGTTGCATTTTCAAACAGGTAGTTGTGTCAGTGTAGGGAGATGTGAATCTGATGATTCTTGATAAGGGATGAAATGGCGGCTATTCCGCTATGTTCCCATTTTTCAACCGCGAGTGCAACTCAAAATTCTACTAACAATATTAAAGGTTCTCATGTGCGTCTCATCCCATCTTTGTAAAGCTGGAAAGCTTCACCATGTTTCAGAACTTAGCCGATGTACCATGTAATAGTGTGAAGCAAATTGACACAAATGGTACATATTCCTGAAGATCAAAGGCAAACCCTTCTTAAAAACGAACATGAATAACAAACAAGTACAAATGATTTCTTCAGAAAGTCGCAAAGCATTTACAAAGTTTACTTGGTAACCTGAATTCTCCAAAGCTGCATAATTGAAGATAAAATGCAGTACAACAATAGGAAGATAAAGATTCCTTGAGAATTTTTAGGGGTTCTAAACGATTAAACATTTCAAATCCATAAGAATTGCATTTAATCTTTTGCCTACGATAAATCGTTAATTGTATTCATTCCAGTGGCGGGCGCGATTCGATTTTCGCGACTCAACGCGCGATTAATCGAAAATCGTGCGATTCTGAATATTTTGAGATTCAGTGACTTGAAATTTACAGTTAGCATATTATACTTTATTAGCTTGCATCATTTTTCTTTTCTAGATCATTTTTCATTTAAAGTTTGATAATTTTCAATCAAATTGAGAGCACGTGACACTTTTATAGTCTTTCCAGTCTGAAATTGTAACTACCATAATAACTAATGCGATACTCCATTTGTAAATGTTTGGGGAAACATCATAATACATCAGAACACATAAAAAGTCGCCAACAAGGCATGAGAAGTATTAATAATCGATTTATAAGATTCTACTGCAAATCTGACATCATAGAAGTACTGCGAACGCATCATGTACTATGAAGTATACCGGTTTATAAATATTTTTATTTCCCAGTTTTGGTTCTTTTGGTCTTTATCAATCATATTTTGCCTAACATAGCCGTTGGAGTGTAGGCATTTGCCGCTTTCTCTATCAGTCCAGAAATTAAGCATAATTATGTTCCAATTAAATCAAGTTATTAAACTTATAGCTATTGCAAAACATTAGCAAATCTAATAAAGAGACGGCCTCACACTTCAGCAATTTTAAGCACTAAAATTGTGGCAGCCTTAGACACTGCGCTTTGCCCAACTAGGGTTCATCAGTAGGACTCGGAATTGTCCAAACTAGCTTAAAATATCTAGAACTGGTTCCCTGAAATATTTATGCTTATCAGCCGCACGCCAAAGGCAAGATAAAAGAACACAGGGCAGCCCCTTGTACAGTCATTCAGCTGCGTTGGACCATTCCCAGCCGTACTGACAGCCCCTTGAAGAGAGAATAGTGCAGGGTCTACTGCTGCCAAGGAGTTTTATGATCAAAAATTCACTAGTTCAAGTCTGAGGACACCTTTCTATTCAGTGCCCACGCGAACTGGCACTCATCTGGCAATCTTCATAATTAGCAAATCTGCAAGTGCAATTGTTACCGGGTTATGTTCATAGTGTGCATGTTAAATGTAAATCAGGCATCAATGTGCATTGTTATCAATATATTTATATGATTTCAATGCGGAGATATACCTGATATGATAGGGACCTACAATGCTTGACTGTCCTGACAACATGTATGATTCGTATAAATCGTGTACCTGGTCTAAACGAACGTGTTTAATGCTATGGTATGAAATAACGCATTCCTGCGGTGTGGCATGGACGTTCATGGGTATGGGGAACTCTCAATAGAGATTTCAGACGGCAGCTCAGTCCAACTATACATGATCTCAGGAACGAGGCCCCGCGTTGCAAATATCTCAAACGATGAAAGAGTGAATAGATACATTGTTTTTTATCTCAACAAGCAAATTTCACTGAGAAGGCACATTTCAAAAAAGTAGCACGATTCCTGGTCATTGAAGAATCGCGCGATTGACTCCGTAATCGATAAACTTCTCCGCCACTGATTCATTCACTGTTTTCTTCTTATGCAGTGTGAGTGATAGTGTCAACATTACATGCGTGCCCTGTGGAAATGAATAGCAGGATCTTCCAAAGACTAGCAGCCATTGCATAACAGGTGTCCTATGAAGCAAGAAGGATAAGAAAGTGCAGAATTCAGGGGCAGCGAAGCAAGAGGGAATTTCTGCGATTTTCTTGCTCGCCTGGATTTATAGAGCTGCCTACCTGGTAAATGTTCAACAACTGTGATATTACGAATATTTCAGTGAAAATTTATCCTGCCCTCCCAGAAGGACACGACACCACATCCGAATATTGCCCCCCAACATTTCTCGGATCATTGCAATTTACCTCAGCAGATATGCAAGATAGACATGCTCTCAAAGGTAATTGTTATCAAAACAGTATGTTTTGTAATAAACCAATTGTAGATGAGTAAAAAGAGTTGTGCTTCATTAGGTGAATACATTGTCATGCAGATCAGCGTGGACCATGAACCATGAATGACAATTATGGGAATTGTTGGCATCATTAAAAATATTCGTACGATTAATCTACTCATATCTGATGACGTGAAAGTGAAGAAAGAGCATGAAGGTTGGAGCTGCTGTAATAAGGAGAAACCTTGAATCTATTCATTAGTCACATTCGGAACTCTCGCATGATGAATGAGATGAGACGCAAATTGCCAAACCAACGATGCTGGCAGGTTGAATGGACGTTAGTTCACAGCATTTTCTAAGTTGTCGGAATATTGAGGTGAGATGACATTTAACACTGAAGCTGATTGAATTGTACATTTGGTGTAAGTTCTCTTCAAACTTTCTGTCATTGATATTGGTCAGAATGTCCCCTGCGAGAGACACGACCACCCACTCGGTTGACTAAGAGAGATTCCACGGTGGAGATCGAATGTATGTCATATGCGCCCCGAGCATGCATGCATGTTGAAACGAAGATTTAAATGATACTTAAAATAGAAGAAAATTGATTGTTTAGTAACTGCACACTTGGAGAGGAAACGTGATAAATTCTTCGGGGACCAGTCTTGACTGTGACAAGTGAGATGGTAAGCGGAATTGTTTGACCAACTTCAGGTGGAGCTATATATCATGTTTCCTAGAGTAGAAAGCTTTTAGTTCTATCTTTTCTTGGTTTAAGCTGGTTCGAAGGCGAGATTTGAGAATAGAATAGAATTTGAATGCATTTTGTGTTTTCTATTGCACATTTCGCAATAACTAAATATCATTCTTAGACAAGAATGAAATTCGTCTTCTTGATTAAAGTAGCAAGCTTTAACGTCACTACTCCCCCACACTGGGGGGTTGGACGGTGTTGACATAACCTTTTCTGGATGCCCAATGCCTTTTAGTCCGGATGCCCTTCCTGACGACTTCCAATGACACTTTCAGGGCTCGACCTCTTGACCGAAAAATCGATAGGCCAAGCACTTAACCATTGTGCCACGGACAACACAGCAAATAGCGGATTGAACTTTTAGCGTGCTGCTCTCTGCAACAACACAGAGGAAGTAAGCGAGCCATCTGATGCATTGCATATCGCGATGCAGGTGGCAGGATATCTCAGTTGTTTAAGGCACGCTTCAGAAAGGAAGTGCAAGAGGTGCAGGGTACGAGTCTGTCAGCCGAGGGAGGCATGACTTTGTGAGAGGAGCCCTATCCCCAACTTTACAGGATGACTTTGTGCGCACCGGGTATCTAAAGCTACTGAGCAGAAGCTCATTATAGAGTAAAGATAAGAGAATGTAAAGTCAACTTGCAGAGTTAAGGGGAAACAGGAATTCAGCTTCGTGAATATATAGTAAAATCCATCAAAAGTGGTACCCTTTTTTGTCCACTCAAAATATTCTCGAAAATTTGATTTCTTTTGCTTCTGATAGTTGTATTTGGTTCTTGTAAGATACATTATGTGTGCTAAACCACAATCTAATTACCAATAGGAGATCTATAGCCAAGTTTTTGATATGAGGGCGTCGATGTGATGACGGTGGTGCGTCTGTGATGACTGAAAGATAATATAAATCCTAATACGCATGTTTTTATTTATTTCTGTTGCTTTAATAGTCATGCTGAGGACATGTACTCACAATTTGACGTCTCGCACTGTTCATGATGGATTCATAAGCTGACAATCAAGACCTAAGGTGCAATGTAAGTAGGCCTAAATAGCCTGTAGTAGACACGATTCTAAATTCATATTTCGAAACTGTTTCCAGCTATCATATACTGATTCTATGACAGGAGTTAATAGCTGAAAACAGCATGGATGTATTAACTTGCATACTTTATGGTTACTCTCTTATATTCACATTACAACATCATGAATTGGAGTTGGACTAGAATAGGCCTACTTGAAATAATTAACTATAATAAAATGAATGTCAGAGAGATGGGACACAACTGTCTCTGCTGGTCTCATACCTTACGTAGATTTATACTGGCAGCATACATGTATTTATGCTTGATAATGAATTTATAGTGCATTTCTAATTAATTTTATCAAGGACTTCTATAAATAATACTATGGCCAGGACGTTCGGTAGCGATTCAGTAGGGAAATTAATGTAGGCTGGTTATCGGAAGTTCCGGTACTCCGTGTTGATTAAGAATTGCTCCTATTAAGTACATTGATTAAGTTACACGACAGGAATGGTGACAAATTTCTATCAAAAGACGTTGCCTGTTACATTGTTATCAAAGACGATGAATTGATTGTCTTTGATTGTTATTGTTAATTTACCCCCCCCCAACATGTTGAAAATTTCAAGTTTCAAAATTCTTAAAATTAGAGCTGTGCTTTATCATTTTGTGCCTTATTCAGAAGTTATTCTTCCCTAAGATTCAACTGAAGCTGTCGAGGTCGATGATTTCTAGGAGACTTTATTTGTTTTGCACACTTAGTCATCTGCTAATACCGGTATCGATGTTGCGGCTTTCACTAGTCGAATGGCGGATATCTGCCATAGTCTCCTAAGGTAACTGGTATGAGATTTTCTCTTACCCCTGAAGTATTGATTAGATTGAAAAGAAAATTTAACTGAATACAGTCCATACCCATATCTATCTTATCGTACAATTTCAAAGTCATTAGTTAAATTTAGCGTTTTCAGAGCTCTTTGAATTTGTGGGGGAGGAGAAATAATAAGTACCGTTGTTTCTCCTTCAGTATAAATTATCGGTTAATTAGGGCTATAAGCCCTATATAAAATAAGTTTACACAAAACCCAAAATCCAATCGACATACTGTCAGTTTATAGTACCTACATACAGCCCTATTTTTCGAATAAAAGAACAACAGAAGTGGTCAATGAGGTTATTTTTCAAAAATAAATTGGGCACAAAAAAAAAATTCAAACAGCAGTGTCATAACACATAGAAATACAAACTGTGAATTTCCGTTTCCGATTGCGATGTTTTTCCGATATCGAATTATCAGATATCATAAGCGACGAATATGAGCAGAAGTCGATTGTTTATGCTGTAATGAAAGAGAATGAAGAAGAAATGGGGTTAATGAATGTTGAGCCTAATCGTAACACCTGACCTATTTTGTTTTTTTATAACAAATAAGTTTTTGTTTTTTTTGAAAATAAAATAAAATTAAATAAAACGGAAATAAAATAAATTCTCCGACGGAAACTTTAGCTTATCCTCTACTAACTAAATGAGTAAAGCATGAGCTGTACTGTGTAGCCTGTCAGGAAATGGTAATGTGCAGTGATTGACGATTGATTTTTTCTTGCTCACCTTTAACTTCCACGAATCCCGCATATGTAGAATAAAGACGTCTTTTACATCTACCGTCAGTGCTTCTGCATAGTGAATATTTCATCTATAGTCTCAAGATCTTCGTCGCTTACATCGGACTGACAGCAGTCAGAATGGATATGTTCCGTTTGCACAGTCTCAGTAATGGCGTACTTTGAGAAGAGTGCCAATCTGCGAAGTTCAGCAGTGTTGAGAATCTGCTCAAACCCAATAAGAAAGTTGCCACCGCTGGCCTGACGGTATATCCCAAATTCGCTTTCTAAGGGATCTGTTTGGAACATTCCCATCAATACGAATCTACATGCATTGTCATTCAATAATTTTTTGGTCATTGTCACAAGAGCATAAATTGTCTGACAAAGAGCATCACGCGTAATGGTGGTAAGTGATTTAATACGGCCAACAGCGCTATTTCCTGGCATCTTGGAAATTGAATTGGCAAAGTTCTCCAAGAATTCTAACCTTGGATCAGAAGGTTCACTGAAAGGTTTACGATCAGGATCGTTGAGAATTCTTGACGCTAACTATTTTCCAGAAACGCAACACCAAAGACACGAATTTTGCTGTGTCCTGTTTCCCGTCTTCGACTAATGCCGCAACGGTTTTATCATGAAAAACGTTAACAGCTAGTGAAACTTTCTGTAGATCAAATGATGAAGGGAAACAAGAATCACGACTCAACTTTGTGCGGCGTACAATATTGCATGACTCTTTTTTGTAGATGCCAACGACATCTGACCACTTGGCTTTAATATCTTCAGAATCTGGTGATTGGATGCGAATTTCCTTCATTTTTTCGGATATCCAGTTATTTCGTATGGACTTGAGTAAATGAACGCTATCGAATAACAAAAAGAAGTCTTTGTCAAGTGACGAATGGTGACCAAGCCAAGGTTCATCGTCAAATTTTCTAAGAGACTGAAAAACTTTTCGATTCGTTGAATGACAATCACAAATCAATGCGAAGACTTCGCTGTCACATTCTGAGATTATTATCTTGAATATGTCTAATAATATTTTGAGCAAAAATTCAGATGTCAAGCAATGAATAGGCACCAATCTGATAACGAAACTTTCTTTGGTCATCAGTGGTTTTGCCATGACTGCTAGCACTGTCTTCGCGACTTTTGTATTATCATCTTCGGCCCAACCGATGACATGTTCATTTCTGTATCTTACAGAAGGTTTTATGTAAACCTCGTCATATAACAAACATAGTTTGCGTTGTAAACCTGTGAAGCCTGATAAAACAGTTTGCAAAGTTTCTTTCGCAGCCTCAATAGTTCCAATCTTGGTGGAGCAATGGATATGACCTTTAACAGTATTTCTACTCGGTAATGTTAATATATTACGAAATGATTCGTACGTCTTTCTTCCATTTAGCATTAGTTCAGTTGAGAGTTTTAAAGTAGATGAAGAGTATTCATGCGGTTTCACAACAGTATACAATAACTGTCTCAATAAAAACAGTTGCTTATCACTACACTCTGCATTATCACATAGTTCTATAATAGATTCTGCATCTCGAACTGTATGTTTTAACAAAGAATCAACATCAAGAGAAACATTTTGTGCTCGAGCAACTATGGCTTCAATTCTACTTAACTTACATTGAAATCCTAAAAGATCACGGATGCCAATTTGATTGCGGAAATGAAAGGCTGTAGTATGAAAATTAGAAGAAATACGGATCGACAAATCTGCTAGATCACCAATTAGACGAGATAGAATGATGAAAGAGTCATCAGGACTTACTGTCACACACAATTTGTTCACTTTCACGAAGTCAGATGTCTGAATGGATAATGTGAAATCATTCCATGCCGGTAACTTATCCCGCTTTTGAAACTCTTCCCATTCGTCAGGAATTGTTCCTCTGGTGGTCAGACTAACCTTTCGCGACTCAATATTCCGGGAGGAAGGAGCACTCCGTAAAACTGATGGCGGGCAATTGAGAAAAATCGACGGTGGATCTCGGGGACGTGAAAAGCGAGTTGTCTGCACCATCTCCGCATTTGATGACCAGTGCTTGGCACACACACCAATATTTCTGGTTACTTTCGTGACTCGATTCGGTAGAGCGTCAAGCCATCTCTGTCGCTCAGCTTCATCGGGTGGGAAACCGAAGACAGTCACTTTTTCGCTAGTGGAGTCATAATTGGACTTACAATATCCAACTGTACATTTACGTGGCATTACGTCGGTCGAAATGCAGTAGAAAAATGAAATGGAATATGACGAAGACACAGTCAGCTAGATGGACAAGCTATAGTCGACACAACACGATTAACTCCATCGAATGACTGCTGAGAGTAAGACGGGGTCAAGTTAAGGCGCAGCATCAACTCGGTGATACGTGCACTGCGAGGCGTCGGTGAGGAAATCGATAGCAATAACCTTCCTCAATCCTCGTGTAGAGAACAATAACAACGTAACAGGCAACGTCTTATGATAGAAATTTGTCACCATTCCTGTCGTGTAACTTAACCAATGTACTTAATCGGTGCAATTCTTAATCAACACGGAGTATCGGAACTTCAGATAACCAGCCTACATTAATTTCCCTACTGAATCGCTACCGAACGTCCTGGCCATAGTATTATTTATAGAAGTCCTTGATTTTATATATAGGATTCACGGAAGTTGTCGTAGCCTACCGGTAGACTATATGAGATTCTTTTGAGAATTATATTTTTTGAAGTTAAAGTTTTAAAGTTATGACTTTATGCATGTTTTAATTTAGGATGATCATAGACATCCATGAATAAGTGCTATTACTTTCGTTGGGATCCATCTAGCCCACACAGACTTCGAATTGCTACCTTCTTCTCACGCAACTTGCGCGAAAACTAATTTGAAAATGAGTTTTGGGTCAAGTTTATAGAATTTATTTAGGGTCAGTTTAGGAGAAATTTTCGGTTGCTTTATGGTTGAATTTTAGGTTTTGTTCAGGATGTCTTATTACCTACGACTCATGGATCGTTTTTAGTGTGATTGCTTTATCAGACGGAATGGCTGATATATTCTGCTCTAGTCATTCTATTCTTTTGATATCTGCCGACGAAATTGTTGACATTTTAAAAAAATAATGTGATGATAAAGAATCAACAAAGACTTGAATTCAAGTGTGCTTGATGAGACATCTGCTTCCATGTAAGGCCTCTCCAAAAGCAGACATGGAGAAATGTGCAGGCACATGTAGGCCTAACAGACACGCAAAAGAAATAAATAAACATAAATACTATTCATCAGCAGAATATGCCAAAGTGTACAATGCGCAACCAAGCTCATTGTCATGCTACATGTTGCCATTCAAGATAGACCTACTATTACTCTACTATTCTGCGATCACATCATGGTGATCCTTATATGATAGGCACCATAGCAATGGCATTTAATCCACAGTATCAGGATGCAGATGAAGTGATTGACAAAATCTAACATTAGGTCTACAGCATTTGAGTGCAGCATGAAAAGGACATTCGCAGGGTATTGTAATCATTATAAATTATGTTGTGTTCTTTATTAAATTTCAATGGAGATTTGATAGAATTAGCTCTATCTAGGTCTAGGCCTACTAGCATAGACCATAGAGATTCCTATGGTCTAGAGTTGATATAAGCTATGTGAGACTTTAAAGAATATCGACCTTTACATAACTATATCAACTACATATATTATAGGGTGCGGCGATTTAAATCGATCGGGAAAAAAATCGATCGGAGTTGAAAAATCGAAAATCGATCGGTAATCAAAAGAGATCGCGATTTTCAGTTCGATTTTTTCGTTTTGATAAATAGATGTTACATTTCCCAATTCAGGTCAATACAGGTAGGGGAAGTGGTCAAACCCAATTCATTTCATGTACACGAGAACGATTTCTTAATTGAAATTTTCTGTGATTCCTCCCAGCTAGCTACATGTAGGATGGTTACTTGATCATCAAAAAAGTTGCTGTGCTAGACTGCTACTGCTATCAGCCAGAATCGGCTCAGGCAGTCTATTGTGTGTCTCATCTGTGATGTCAGTTGAAGCCAACCAACGGCTGAAGCCAATTCTGTGGTTGAAGCTACGAGTCAGCGGCGTTGGCATTGTCCTTGACTCCGTGCACTATTTCTTAAGGAAGCAAAAATTGTTGATTTAGGGTGAGCAGCAGGTGACGAAACTCGTTGGGACGCTGATTGGTTTAAAGTTAGACATTGTTATCATGATCGCCTTCGATCGAGAGGGCTATGCTGTAGTCAATTTCGGCATTCTACGCTCCCCCTACCGTCGTTATGTCCACGAAATAGAAATCACAAATACATCGTTATTTTACTTTAGACAATTGCAAGACGTCAGCGAAATGTCTCACAGGTGGCTGTAGGAATCCGAGGTGTAAAGGTGAAGGATGAATCGACTACCAATATGTTCAGACATTTGAAAGACAATCATCCGAAAATCTACTCCGATCTTCAGCAGGAGATGTCAGAGGAGAAAGCAAAGAAGGCGGTGAAAAGAAAGCCATCTCCATCTCGTCAATCAACCATCGAAACTTACTTTGGGGTTCCTCACAAGTATCCACATGGTAGTGCCAAAGCTCTAAAGCTCGATCGTCTACTTGCTCAAACTATCGCTGAGGGATATCTATCTATTCGTTTCGTCGAAAATGAACATTTTCGCAAGTTTGTCGAATGCTTGAACGACAGATATGACATTCCTAGTGAGACCAAAATGTGGCGCACTGTGCTTCCGACTTTGGAACGAGAAATCGATGTGAAAATGCAGAACTTTTTCCAAGAGAATGATTTCCCGTCATACGCAATAACTCTCGATTTCTACGACGCTAAGAATCATGAGAGTTTCTTAGAAGTGACCGCATCTTCTATCGACGCCGACTACCGGCTACATTCCTATTGCATCGGAGTTGAACCTTTCAATTCGTCGGATAGAGACCATACTGGAGAAACGATATCACAGTGTCTGCGTGGATTAATGGAAGAAATGTCCATCGATGTTAATGATCAGATATTCGAAGCTGGAGTGACTGACAACGCTGGCAATGTTCGACGAGGTATTGAATTGACTGGAATTCCTTGGATGCTTGGCATGGCTCACACACTACAATTGTGTATTGAAGACTCCTTCAAAACCTTTGAGGCAGCTAATGATCTTCGGAAATCTTGTCGAGCGATAGCTGGCTTGCGCTTCTTCCATCGTAGCAATCCTGGAGTTCGACTTCCAAATAATTTGCAGCAAGAATCTGGAAAATCGGTTCAAAGAATTCCGCAAGATGTTCCAACACGATGGAACTCATCTTTCTATACTTGGTCAGTGATGATAGAAAATCGTCAAGAAATCAATTGCTCATTGCTCGAAATTCGGAATTCACGCAATCCTCCACCGATTCTCCAAAACAGTGAGTAGGAATTACTCGAAACCTTGACATCATTGTTGGCACCATTCGAGGAAGTTACTCATGACTTGTGTTGTGAACTGTCTCCTTCGATCAATCTTATCCTGCCTCTACTGTCAACCCTGACTGAACTCATTGGATCTATCGACGTCCCCACCGCCTTGACTTCATTCAAAGTCACAATATTGAACTCGATGAAATCCAGAATTGAACAAGTGACACCTGGTAATGAACAACCAATTCTGTTGGTCGCTTCTGCGATCGATCCACGATTTCTACGTATTCTCTCTTCCACACAAGTTGATGTTGCGAAGAACATTATCGTCGCGCGTATTGTCGACTTCATGCAGAAATAATCTCACACAGAAGAGAAGGTGATTACTGCAGGAGTGAGCCAAGAAAAGTCTGATGAGAAACGACAACGTGTTTCCTTGTGGTCGAAGATGAAAATTAGATCTCCGGTGGAATCCGATAGCAAAAACATCAAAGATTGAGCTATGATGGAGTGGCAGCGATATGTCGAATTGGTGGAGCAAACAAATCCTGCACCCGACCACAAGAAATTTGACGTTCTTGCCTTCTGGAAGAATCAACTGCAGAATCTTCCAAATTTGGCCAGGATTGCCCAACAATTCTTGTGTATTCCAGCAACAAACACGGCTTCGGAAAGACTGGGAAGTGTAACGGGCAATACCATAACGCCCAGTCGTGCAAATTTGAGTGGCTTGCGCGCACGGCAACTGATCAAAATCAGACGCAATAGTAAACTTCTGAATGAGTAGGGGGTAATGCCTTTTTCTAATTAGACTTCACAATGTGCTTTCATATGATTCAGTATTGGCCGATATTTTGAGACGTTTGTCATACATGTATACACTTACACGTTATTAGAAAATAAAGCTCAGACTGTTTTGAAATGATTTCTTTTTTGGTTTACAAAAAAATCGAAATCGGAAAAAAATCGAAATTTTTCTGAAAAATCGAAATTAAATCGATCGTTGGGGAAAGTAAAACATCGCCGCACCCTAATATATTACATCAAAATAAATTAGGTAGCCTACTTAAGAAGTCGAATGCCAAATTATAAGATAGGCTACTCGTATAGTTTTCAATACCAGCTGCAACGACAGTTGCTGATCTTTCTAGTGCTTTCGGTTATCCCTATCTTGTTGTGCCATTCTCAGACTCTGATCACTCATTTAGATTATCTATAGAAAATCTTCAGAATCGGAGTTTGTGATCAATAATCCGATTCCTTCTTTCGTCACATTCTCCTTTGAGAGGAGTAACTCGTTGATTGAAAGATAAAAGGAGGGCAACTTTAACACTACTCGATTGGTGCACAGGATTTGTTTGCAAGGTGTACATGTAGAAACAGGGCAATCGCCCCTTACTTTTACAGTCGGTATACACTCAAAAGACATTTGCGTCATTTGATACATCAATTATCGTCCAAAGATATCATGTCAAGCAGTGTAAATTAAAGGGCGACTTAAGTTTCCATCATCACATCGACGCCGAAAATCATAATATCGATGACAGTTTGTTCTACTATATTCAAAGCACAGAGCAAAGTCAAAAGGTCGAATTACTAGTCCAATTATGCCATTATGAAAGTCTCAGGGCAGGCTATTTATAATGAAAATACATGTATTAGATCCATCGATCATTTCTTCTGGATAGGAGATCACAATAAGTAGCCGTCGATGTGTGGTCACATTTTTAGAGAAAATACGGAATTTTTCGAGAAAAATGATACAATATCAATGAACATTAGTTAAGCGACTTTTGATTATCAATAAAGACCAGTTAAGCATTCTACATGTAAAGTCTCGTTTGAATCGATACAGTCAATCCAAATTTGGAGGCGTCGATGTAATGACGGAAAAAGTTGTGGACAGCTACTCGTATATATGTCGACCTAGCTCTGATTTAATGAGTTTGATTTCTCAAATCTTGATATTTCATTGATTCAAGGGTATTAGGAAGTCCTTGATCCAATGTCCGCATAAATGTATCCTGTATTTCTTTTTTGCACTGGAATCCAAAAAAATGTATTTTTCGTGGGGACATGCCAAAATGAGGTGTTTTTGAATTTCAAATGAATTTTTGTGCCAAAAATCCTACATGAAATTTAAAATGAAAGACATTTTCGGTTAGAGTAGACGAAGACCATTCGAATGGTGTGTTGAACATTGACAATAGAACTAAATCTTGACCACAAAATGTGAAAGACAAGAATCACTCCAAAAAACACTAAAATTTCTGGATTTTACCATATAATAGTTGGAGTCAATTTGCTGCGCTTACAAAACATCGCGTTGGCATTTCTAAATTTTACCAAGAGAGATCGGTATACAAATTGATTTCAATGAAGCTATAACGTCACGAAGGTTTGGACGGTGCTGACATAATCAGACTTTTGTGGAGCGTTGCGGTATTTTATTCCGCATGCCCTTCCTGCCGACTTCTAATGACACTTTCGGGGTTCGACCTCTAGACCAAAAAACGCAGGACCATACATATAGCCACAGTGTACAGGACAAGGATCACATTTTCAAGTCGACGGCACTGAATAGCTAGGAATGTTGATAGAATGAAATCACCAATGAAAAGAAATATGTACCCTAGCATTTATGATAATGAATAATTCCGAATCTATTCAAGCCTTGAGAGCATTTCATTGTCTGCCTCGGAACCTTACAAGACAATTTTCAAATTCTTATCAGAACGAATGAAATTGACTGACTGTTTCAGACGCACATTATCATTTCGATGTGAATCGCATCGATAAAGCAGAAGAACGCGATTGTTCAGTAACAGATTGACATCGAAGACAATCAGCGATGAATTCCCGGGGTTTCTCGAGTCAGCTCTGTCCACAATTCGGTCCACAAACATCAAATTAGCCTCAATTCTGGACTTTCCACATCACACATTCCCAAATCTCATCTCCTACATCCTTCTCTCTAGTTTAGAAAATTTATTGTTACATTTTCTCGATTTGTTTTGGTTCTGTGTAACATTTATTACTTCGGCTTGCATCTTCGTACAATGTGTTCATTCATATATAGACAACTCAGTTAAGTTTCAATAAATGGCTCAACCCATAAGAATATTCATTCACATGATTAACATGCATTCATTTGCTACCATCGAAGTTATCCATTAGTACTTCATTCACAAATGGGATTCTGTTTCCTCAAATTGTGACTATTATTCATTGCTTGATTCAAAGTGACCGGAGGCGGCATGACAAACATGCTCCTATCCAGCCTATGCAATGACGGCAGACAATGCAGTGATTGACGAATTCATTAATCAAACCTTTAAGAAGTCGAGGCTATAAACTGAAGTGCAACGATTCGACAAGGTGCCTAGTCTGCGTTCAATATTCACAAGAAAATTGACTTAAGAAATAGTGAAACAATCGTGAAAAGATGCAATGGCTCGGAATATGATCTATTTCATTAAATGACTATTTGGAGAGGAAAGACGAATGTCAATGGATGAAGCGCGTGCAGAAATTGCAAGTGGATGGTCGCCGACCTGTTGGACGCCCATAGAAATCATGGAGCGACAACATTCGAGCGCTCGGGCTCCGTACGGAAGATCCAAGCAGCCGAGCGAAATGGAGAACTGCCATACAAGCAAACCGTCGTACCCAAAATGGATGGAGCAATCGACATTAAATATCATAAGCATCGTTGCATACGATGATGAGGTAGGATCGCCTGTCATGGTTCTTCATTTTGAAATCACTGAAATATCAAAGCAAGCAGCTATTTTCGAGGAATCAGTTTTCATACGAAGCTCCACTTTTCCTAATAAAACTTCGACTAAGAGTTCTTTTAGTCATATGACGTCTACGCTGGTATGGTTCATTGTCCTTGATGTTTTTGGTTTTCCGGTTTCACTACATCGTTTCTCGTCTGCGCGTGTTTGGTCTAGAAATGACCTTCTTCAATGCTGATGGTCATGGCAAGAACTAGTCTCGAGGGGCAAGAGGATCAATTTTCCATTGAACGTAAAGCAAATTCAATTCAGAAATCTGACTAGCTAAAACACTGACATCACATTAAACGTGCACAGTCAGCAAATTTAGGTCGTGGGGAGTCTAACGTTGTGGATGATATTTCCATTTGACGAATTTATCACGGAGGAAAATTGTGTCAAAAATGCGCACTTTTCACTTGACAGATCTGACTGCAATCTGACCGTTGAGGTTCGTGAGCTATTTCTGCAATGCGCTCGCTTGGTCAAAGAGACGAATCTCTGTCAATATCGCTTGCTACCATTGCATACAATGACTGAAATAGGATTATGTCCGCTCTAGACTAACCAACACGTTTATGAATCTAGTCTGTCGGTATGCGTCATGAATGCCACAGATATCGCCCGTTTATCAAGCACTGAGCTTAAATTGTGCAAGAATAGCATCACTAAGCAATCTTTGATGGAGGCGTTATTACACAATACATGAAAGAGTCTCGTGACAGCTTGCAAAATACAGAAAACGTGTCAAATAACATAGGTAGACTCATAGAAATAAATTGTCTACCTGAATTTGACTAGAATGGAAATTGACTAAAGAGACATCCGGGGGAACTAAGTTGGGGTATGAACCACGAATGAAAAGCTAAGAATAGCATATGTCACTTATTCCAACCCAATGATTTGGCCATTGACAAGTGTAGCTAAGTCAAAATTCGCGCTATTAAGCCTTACTTTCATTTAAGAGGTTTAATAGTTATCAATTTTTATGGATAGACTTGTCTCCGATAAGATCAATTACAGTGTATATGCTGAAACCCATCACTGATAACTTTGAATACTTTGAATAATAAATACGACAACCTCTTCACATCGTACCAGAATTTTAAAGCTGAAAGCAAAATGATAACGAATCAGATTTCAGATTAAGACTATCCAATCACCAGAATTCGATTATTCATGGTGTAGGGGGCCTCTGTGAAGCCTCTAATGGTAGTGTTGAAGACATGAATTGGCATGACATGAACGAGATAGAAATGATCGCTAATGTGCTGAGTGTTCCAGGTTTTCCCCTGAGATTGCTAAACGTGCTGGTCGTCCTTGCAGAAATGGAAGCAGACTTTTACCGGTCAAATGTCTTCTAATGCCTCATAATGATAGGTGGAGCGTTCTCAGAAGGTCAAAGCAACTAAAGGAATGTGAATTCACCAAAAAAAGTTCATCAACAAAGATCTTCCTCCTATGCAACAGTCACATTTATTGGGGATCTTGCTGAGTAAATCGTTTTTATAGACCTGCCTTCTTACCATATGCACAATTATAGTGTTTTTGTATGGTGACTGTTATTGGCTCCATTGCTGTTGTCATCATATTGAATAAATCAAAACGCATGATAAAGTTCTTCGATCTGTGCTGAAGCGAAGGAACGCATGCGGTAATGAATACGTGATGCGTAAAGGTCAAATAGTTTTCGATCCTGCGAATCAACGAATGCAACTTTTCATTCAGGAGTTAGAGTAATATTCGTTCTCTACTTCTCAAAATCGACGAACTCAACGTATTCACCACTGATGTAAAACCCAGCATCAGAGCCATCACGAAAACGTGGCTAAGTGATTATGATTCTGATAGTGAGCTTTTCCTGACTGGCTACTCTCAGCCGTTTCGTTGCGACAGGACAGACGGTAAAAAGGGAGCCTGTATTTGCGTCACTAATAACTTACCGGTATATTGTTCTCCTGTACATTTGCCCGACTGTCCTAAGTGCATTGAAGTCTCCTCTGTAACCGTTTACAGCCAGCCCCCTTATTTACATTTATGATTTTGATTACGTATATTCCCCCAGATTTATTGTCATTTGATGTTAAGATAACCTCAAACTTCGTTCACACTAGCCTGAAATACCTGCTGGACTCATATCCTCTTTGCCATATCATGCTTGTTGGTGATTTTAACATATTCCAAATTTTGACTAGCTCAGGAACAGCTTCATCGTTGGATTATTTCTCTTCTTCAAGACCGAAAATGTCTCGCAATTTTGCAGGATGTTGGCTTCACTTTATTCCCCAAAATGTCATCAGGTGTCCCCCAAGGCTCAATCCTCACCCCTAAGGTTTTTGCTGATCACGGGTTCCTTTCTTCCTAGCTCAGAGGACGTTAGCATGATAAAGTATGCCTAAGATATATTGGCATTAATTCCGATATCGAACATGTCTCACAATGAAACCAATCAAGAAATAAATTTGCATGACTGGTGGTCATCATATGGTTTGACATTAAGTGCTGCGAAAACTAATTGCATGTTTATTCATCGCGGTTACCCAACATCACGCCTTGACTTGTTATTCACGACGATTTCTATAATGACAATGACCCGGTAAAATGAAGACAGCAGTGATATTCGTGATAAAAGAGGAATGTGTCCTGAGAAATCGTGGGATAATAACAGATCACAGTTAATGAAATAGCCGACACAACAAAACAGAGCTATAATTCATGCACACACTCAAACTAGTAAAAATGCATAGCTTACACTTCTACTGATCCTCTCTACTTAATTGAGCACTCATTCAAATCGCATCAAATTTTGTTTCTCTGAGGAAAACTCTCTCTCTCTGTCTCTCTCTCTCTGCCTTCTCTGGATCAATCATTGGTAAAGTTCACTACAGTCGGGGTTAAATTTGTGAACCAATCATAATCAAACTTGAGGTCTACCTTCATCTTTTTGCATCACAATAAAATAAAGAATCTCCATTGCGCGGAATCATTCAAATTTCCGCGTTGCGCGGCAATTCAGCGCATCCACAAAGCATTGGAAACGTTGGAGCTCATTCATTGGTACTTCGGTGTAAGAGGGATTCTACACGTGACGTACGTGATTTTTGGAGAAACATATTTCAAATTTTGAACCATTTAAACTCCGAATTTCTTCATACAAATTTGTATGCATTATGACACAACTTTACTTGCAACTTCTGCTGTAGAAGAAATTTTATATGTCAATTTCTTATCTGCGGACATTGATTTAGGCCTCTGTTCGTACGTGACGGTAAAAAGGACACGACGTTTCACATACCTCACTTCAATTTTAATTTGTCCTTCGGAAAAACACTTTTATCACTGAATCGATTTACAGGTACCTGTATCGAGACTAAAAAAACAGGTTTCTATTAATTCCCCTTGCTTATGACAGCTCAATGGTACCTGTATATTGAAATATGTTGCATGTGACGTACGTGACGCTCTGCTATTTTTATGATGTTGCTCATTACTAGTACTCGCTATCGCACGTGAATTTTTCTCATAACGCTAAGAAACTTACGTTGTCTAGTGAAGCACAAAATGAAAGAGGTATCTGCTAAAAAACATTTTGCGGCTGTATTATAAGATTTCGTCCCGTGCTGAATAGGCCTAATGATTTCGGAAGGATGAATCGATGAGACTGAACAGATATGCTGTGCAAATAAATACGAATAAGGCTTAGTACGAAACATCTCGTTGAAATCAAACATATATGTCTAAGAAATTGCCCTGTGATGGTGGTGTAGTGAAAATGTATCTTGTTCAGCCAATGATTAATCAGATACAATTCACAGAATGTCACCTTTTGTTATCCATGTGACAATCTTTTGTAAGAAGTGCAGGCCCAGTGCATGCAGGCATCTTACTGGACACTACGAGGTTTGTTTCAGGAATCACTGTATGCACCGCAGTAGTCTTTGAAATGACCTCTTTCATTCTTTTTGGGGATTTGAGTAATATATACGTTTTCCATTTATCTGCATGCTCTGTATACTCCTTTCATTGTTGAAGCTTTGTTCCTAGAAGCAGATGTTTTAATGGACGGTAAAGATAGAGAAGTACTTCTTTCGTTCTTCTTACGATCCCTGTTTCGCTGACTTCTCGCTCTACTAGATATTTTAGCTTTCCTTTTCTTTCTTACTATTTCTTTCGGTAGATTTGCTGCAGGTTGTCTTCCTTCGTTTTCTCTATACGTTATGCTAATGATCCGTTTGGTTGGCTGGTTGGCTGGTTTACCCGACCCCGTCCCGCGGATAGGGGCGTGGCGGGATGCCACGGAGACCGAGAAGGCGGGCAACCCCCCACGGGCGATGCCAAAGATCAAAAACAGAGCCCGAGGACCCGAAGATAGCCGCTCGGGTAGAAGAGAGGGAGGGACAAGAGTACAGTAAGTGGGGTATATCGTGGTTTACACCACTAACAGGGCAGTCAGGAGAAATGGACCTGCCAATCCTGTGAAGATAGGAGTTGAGAAGAAGGCTGTGGCCGTTGCAACGAAGACGTGAGAGCTCACAACGGACAGCGCGAGGGAGGGACAGCTCCTCAGTTGCTACGCTAGGGACTTGTGAAGAAATCAAAGACGAACGAACGGAAGTCCTCCAGGAGTTGAACAGGGAATGACGAATGAAGGACTTCAGAGAAGACAGACACTGAGGAGCTGCAGAGGGGAGAGAAGTGCCACTTTTGGCAAGCACATCTGCAGTATCATTGCCACTGATGTTCGAGTGACCAGGAAGCCACTGCAATGACACTGAGATCGAGGAAGAGCAGAGGGACGACAAAGAGGACCAGACAGAGTGGACAGACGTGGACAAGAGGGGCGACGGGGGTGAACAGAGCACGGTCACAGCCGAGAGAGAGTCGGACAAGAGAAGAAGAGAGGAAAAGAGACACGAGGAGTGATGGGAAACGGACCAAGAGAGAGCATGCTGGATTGCAACCATTTCAGCTGTGAAGCTTGAACAGTGCGCTCCAGCATGAAAGGAAAGAGAGAAAGTGGAAGAGCATGAAGAACAGTTTATGAAAACACCCGAGCCACCTGGTCCGAGTCGTCCAATAACGGAGCCGTCAGTCCAGATGGTCAGGTCAGCAACGGGGAGGGAGGAAAGGTGGTCTCGGACCAAGGCGGTGCGAAGAGGGACTGGGTCGGAACGGGAGCAGGGGGAGGACAGGGCTAGGGACACGGAGAACAGAGGAGGGGACCACGGGGGGAAGGGAGGGCAGGAGACCAGGGGCTCACGCGGAGAAGAAACAGGTGGAGAAAGTGGATGAGAAGTACAGAAGAAGCGCCACGAAGAGGAACGGACGCGCTTGGGGACAGAAAGGGTCGCTAGAGAAGACAAGGGAAACGAGGGTGGGAGGCGAAGAGCGCGCTCATAAGAGTAGAGCGACTGAGCGGTGAGGGTCACGGAGAGGGGAGGAAGTCCAGCTTCCAACAAAAGAAGAGGAATAGGAGTGGTTAAACAGCAGCCAGTGATCGCACGGCACGCGGAGTGATTAACGGTCCCGAGTGATCCGTTTGGTCTAGTACTATTGTGATCTTTCTGACGATGACTTATCCATGAAGTTACGCGTGGTTGTTTGCATCGAATTAAAATCAAAAGAAATGTTCTACACGAAATTCGGCTGTCGAGAGAGTTAAGGTAGGCCTACATCGGTATATTTCCAGGAATAGTGCGGTTCATAATCCGAGTTCTTATTGATAAATACAACATATATATGTCAATAAACGAATACATGTCAATAAATTGACATATTTCCGGGAATAACACGTTCAGTGCTGAGACAAAGCGTCTGGCGTAGCTATGAGAATGACATTGAACACTTTCATCACGTACGAACGTTTCCTACGTCACGTACGATCGTACCTGACACGCCCTATATTCGACGTCTACCTCCGAGTTATTTATGGAATCGTAGAGGGCATATATGACTTTTAGTAGGATTCTGAATTTCAACCATGTTGCTGAAGCTGTACATGGCGTAGAAAAACTTATGCCTGAAATTGTGACGTACGTGACGAATGAGACGTTCCCAGTTCTAGTGATCTGATAGCCGTGTCAAAGTAACTTAAAATTTCGCTGCAACAACACCGTTCCTTCCTTTGTATCACGTAATCATACTTTTTGCTGTCCTCGATCAAAATATATCTCGATGCAAGATTTTTTTTTGTTAAAAGCGAAAAGGGGACAAAAAATCCCATTTTTATGCATCTTTATGTTTTGAACAAAAATGAACTTTAATTTCAACCTGATGCCCAAAATATCATAGAAATTATGATAGAATATGATGATTAGGATATTTGGCGATAATTTTGGAGTGATTGATGGCTTGATCTAACATTTAAAAAATCGCTATTTTGTCCACTTTTCGATAGAATCCGTCGTAAACGATAGCTCGTCCGCTGACTCTTTTACACCTATTCCAATGATTACACCTCAAGCTGATGCGCTTAGATATTGCGATGGCGAAATCAAGGAGAAAAGCGGGAAAAAATTCAAAATGAAATCATTGCAAGGGAATGCTTTCCACGAAGGAATATTCTACGACACCTTCATCAAAACATGAAATTATGCGTGATTACTTCATCAACTGTGGGAAAGCCATGTGAGAAGTCAAAGAACACCTTGTAGTCTGTTTCGACGTCCAGAATGTTTATTCTAGTCTTTTATAAATCCCATGGAAGATGGTCTCGTAAGTTGCTAGTTGCTTAGTTTATGATCTCAATTGTCGGGAAAATGATATGATTTCCCGATTCCCGGGATTTCCCATTAAGCCATAATTCCAACCTAGATGGAAACCTCCAAGATATGCACACTGTCAATGTCTGCTACAATATGGTGGGAGGACATGCAACTTCACTAATCATTAGAAGGGTGAACACAGACGAATCCACAGAAGAATGAAAGTCCACATATCTGTGATTCGAGATCTGAAACTGTTTCGTGCGTGTTGACAAACGTTTAATCTTCCTCAAACAAGAACTTCTGATATGTTTTTAAACTTCATGAAGTTCGTTGTGAAACACGGTCACTTACTTTTCACCTGAAGACGTATGTCATAGGATAGCTTTTGCGATTGAATGATGATATACCAGGTAGAAATTCATTTAAGCTTTAAACACTTTCAAGGATTTACTAACTAGTGAAGCTGTAGAAACATTTGACCGAAGTATTGACGATCCCTAGTAGACAGCGTCTACGGCTGTCAAGGAAGTTTTGTGATTAAATTGTTCAAGAGTGAGGACATCTTTCTACTCTATGACCAGGTGAACCAGAGCTCGGCAAAGCCAGGATAAATAAACGCAGGACAGCCTGTTGTCCAGTCCTTCAGCTTGGTCAACCATTTTCACATTACTTGATCAGCCAGCTTTACTCGCAACGTCTACGATTCTTCTACCTATTGCCTTGATCTGGTCAGCGTATTCATTCCTCACGCACCAAGTGTTTCTGCTGAAACTGGACAGAGAACAGAGCTTCATGGTCTTTACGCATTTTGTCATCCACTCGAGAAGCTAACTTTCCCTTTCAAGCATTGAGAATTGGAGGTTGCTTGCAACTAGAGTGAAGTCCCGAACAGACTGCCTTAATTCCTCCGCTCCAGGAGGTCAGAATCACACCATCTGGCCTCTTCCGGCCATCACGACAGAGGCCTTGAAGAATAGCCGACAAGAAGAAACGAGGGATCTTCAAATGACATCGTTGGCCTCCATGTGTCGTACAGTGGCAACCTAAACCATGAGTACTACATGTACAACTGTCAACATATCATCTACACTTGCATCTGAAGGGTGCACAAATGTTGGCCCCATGTCGGAGAGCTATTGATTTGCGTAGCCGCTCGTTGTCCAGCTTGAGGCCAAAATTTGAAAGTAGAACATCGTTAAGTCAAGCACCAACTCCAGGAGATGAAACAGATAAAAGTCTGACATTTGTCTCGACATTGGACGTTGAATTCAGAAGCGCATCAAATATCTTTTGCCAACGGTAGGTCTCATGCTTTCTGATCTTTTATTCGGTTTCATGTAGGTGCAACATTTCCAGGCAATTTTGCTTCCAACGTCTTTCTACGATTTGACAAAAATCAGGGTCTGACTGAAAATCGTTGAAGATTTCTGTTACCGTCCTAGCAGCAGTATTAATTGACGCAATGAAAGCTGGCAGAGACAGATCCGTGGTTCTCTTAATCCTAGACCTCTAAACTTCACCGGGAGAAAGGCCTATTTACATGACTCTTATTTCGGTTGGTTTTCATCCAATATGATGATTACAATTTGAATATGAATGAGTGAAACCATTTAATTTTGAGATATCAATGCTTCCCAATGACTTACATTCGATGCATTTCACGAACTATTATATAATCTGAACTACTGACGACTGCAGATTGCCTTTCATACGATGATGCTATTTTAAACGCCTTGGACGCTCTAATCTTGAATAGATCAATCCTGCAACAAATTAACAAGTTAGCGATTTGTAATTAACGACCAACATTTCTTCTAGAAATCATGACCTTTGACCTGCATAATGTTACGTAACTTCGCATCACTTTCTCTCTCACTCACTTTATCTTTCTCTATGTCAGTGCAGTGATTCATCTCTCAAGTACGGAAAGTCCTCAAATACCTTGAAGAAACTTCATCAAACCGTTATTAATGCTAAAGGATTAGACTCAGTTCTCCGACTGCAAATTGGCTGAGTAGTCTAAGAATGAGCAAATGTCTAGTCATATTCACACACGTGAACTCTTTCATTGATGGATTGTAGACATGTTAGTCTGGGAGCCAAGCCGTCGTATCGTGCTTAAAAACGAAGTAAAAATGACACCCCTGCTATACTTTTCTTAACACTTTCATGTTGTTAAGGGGTGTATGGGACATCAGAAAACAGTTGTTAGCAATACCAACTCTCTTGCAAAAGTTGCTTTAGGCCTACCTATCACTATGTTAAACTATCACGATGTTAAAAATGCAAAGCATGGAGTGAGTACGGAACACAAAAGT
The DNA here is from genome assembly GCA_907163375.1 of Prostheceraeus crozeri. Classification (NCBI taxonomy): domain Eukaryota; kingdom Metazoa; phylum Platyhelminthes; order Polycladida; family Euryleptidae; genus Prostheceraeus; species Prostheceraeus crozeri. Next base: position 651,757 of record CAJQUW010016946.1, on the reverse strand, counting down.
AACTCTAGATATGGATTGAAACAACGTATACCTACGCACGACGTCTCATTTTGATCGTCTAGATGTCCTCTCACTCATAAATCTTGTTGGAAGTGAATACGTTAAAGAACGAAGTCGCCAGAGGTCAAAAGGTCACAAAACCTAGGTCAAAACTCAAAAATAGCACTTTTCTTAAAAGGACGCCTGACTCACTGCCTTGGAGCGATCAAATACTTCAAAATCAAACGGTAACCTCATCTAGGTACCCATGGGAAGTTTTTGAAACAGTTGTTTGGAGGTCATGACCCAATGACGTGATCACAGGTCAAATTTCTGTATAGGTCAAATTTTAAAAAAATCAATAAAACCAGCTTTTTTGTCTTATCGATATTCATACGCATTCCGTTAGCCTAGGCACAACCAGGGGATAGTTATCCATAGTTTACAAATATATTCTTCTCAAATCAATGATAATACTTTCTTTGACTAGAAGTTATCATTAGGCCTATTCAGCCGGTCAGTTATCATTAGGCCTATTCAGCCGGTCAAGGGATCAAGAAGTTATCAATAGCGTAGTTCACCACATTTTCACCGAGACCGCGCAGGAGGAATTGACTGTTATTGGCGGCGTAGCTCAGGATTTCCAAGAAATTTGGAATCACCGGTGAGCTGCTGTGTTCCATGGTGAAGTTACACTCGCGCTCGTAGTACATCGACAGTGGAAAGGATGGCCAATGAGATGAACACAACTTGTGACGTCATAAACAAGTTCTTGAGTGGGTAACATTTTTAACGTCGTTCATTATCGATGCTTGCGCTTTGCGTTATCCAAACAATCCTCCTCGTGTACTTCTGTTGTCACTTGCTTGGAATATTCGACTCTTCCTCCGCCCGGAAATACCATTAGCTATAGTATTTCTCGCAATCTGCATTGATATCAATTAGCTGTCGGTGTTCGAGAGCCACGACCGGTGAATTTTAGGTACGGTAATGATTTAAAAGTAATGGATCACATATTCTATGTATACCTCTGTGATTTGTAGAGCAAGGAAGTATTGCATCATACCGTGTGTCGAACGACATCAACGTGTGTGCGGCACATGTACAACGCATTCAGCCTCCATTTCTGAAATGTTCGGATGAGAATAAAGTAAGTCAATTTCCATCTTTATAGCATCCCTCATTGAATCTAAATCGTCATTTATCGTACACATTTTTCATGAGAACTGAAAATAATGATAATGACAAACAGAAAATGAGTTTTCCTAGAACCCCCCTGCGCAACTTTTTTTGATACCAAAAAAACTTGCAAATTATTTTGAAAAAAATGATAATTAGAAACAGAAAATGATTTATTTTGAAACTTTGATTTTTCTGAAGAAATGGTGGAGAAGATAGGACTAATGTTAAAGTCGATAACTCATTTTTCGATTTTCATTTTTCGTTTCTTTTTTTCAGGTTAACAAGATCCTTCTTCAAGTATGGAACCATTACTTTCGGTCAAGCTCCTGTCCTGACTATTCGAAATGCATCATATGTCAAAGTGCATCCAAAAAACATGGAAAAACGTCCACTATAACAAGCAAAGGTTTACCAGGATTGAAGTCGGCAATTTTCATACGAAAGGATGAATTGTTTGCGAAGATCTGGAGTGATTTAGAGGATGAAGCTACCTTCTTGGAAAAGAGACCAATCGTCCATGTAATCTGTCGTAGCAAATATACACTCAAGAGAACATTGGATAACATAAAGTTGAGGTCTAAGCAAACGAAAGGAAAGAAGTCGGACTCTTTAGACAATTCGACTATTCGTCTAAGATCTGATTCTTCATCTTTGGTTGGGAAATCTCTTGAATATAATAAATCTGTCTGTTTTCTTTGTGAAAAAGAGAGAGATAGCTATGGAGTTTGGACCTTGATTGCCATTGCAACGCCTGATGGGAGGGAAAGAGCTATACACAAGAAGGCAAAGGATATTAATGATGAAGTCATGTTATTCAAGATTAAAGGACATGGTGAAACGTGTGTAGATATGGTGGCTAGCAATTTTCATTATCACAGGAGTCGATATATGAACAAACGTACACTGAATGACAAAGAAATATCTTCAGATTCCAATCAGCACGATGCAGTATTTTCACTTCTAGTTGACTTTTCTCATAATGATTCACATGTTAGCTCTACAGTTTTTGATGAAGCTAGGGACTTCTTTTGTCGTTTGTATCGAAAACCGGAGTACAGTTTTTCTCTTGACCGCTTACGCGCTCATCTGTTCAGTTCCACTAAACGCGACTTACGCTTGCTACCACCAACAGAAGATGCTTTCCATCAACATGTTTTGAGAAGTCTTTGTCAATTCAGCTTATACAAGGAAGCAGCAAAATCAAATCCGTGTCTCCTTTCACCCTTGAAATTTGGACGAAAGCTGGATCAGAAGGGAGCATTAGTTCCTGTTATGATGACAAAAGAGAGCAAAATGGCGGCTGCTAAACTTCTTTTCTGTAAATGCAAGAAAGGCTGCCTTCAAAAGTGTTCATGTGCGAAAAACGGAACTGCATGCATAATCGCATGTAGCTGCAATGGCCATCATTTGAAGTGTGGACGTCTGGAAGAAGATAGTGAAGAGGATGACATGACTTTTTAATGACTTTCATAGTAACTTTCATGGTTTTCAGCGTCATGTTTACCTAATATAAGCAAGACATATGAGCAACATGAGTCCTTTTCATTTTGAGCTGGTCTTCATAGGAAGTTACAGAAAAAATGCATATTGTGCCTTAAAAAATGAGGGTAGGAAATGCGAATGAGTCACAATAAATATATATTTCAAAGTAATAAATTAATGTAATAGCAACATAATATAATAATAATAATGAAAAGTGACGTAAATAATGTAAAATAATGAAATAGAGAAAAAGTAGCCGATTACGTATGCTACGAATGACCTCTTGACCGGCTGAATGGCCTAGGCCTAATGATAACTTCTAGTCAAAGTATTATCATTGATTTGAGAAGAATATATTTGTAAACTATGGATAACTATCCCCTGGTTGTGCCTAGGCTAACGGAATGCGTATGAATATCGATAAGACAAAAAAGCTGGTTTTATTGATTTTTTTAAAATTTGACCTATACAGAAATTTGACCTGTGATCACGTCATTGGGTCATGACCTCCAAACAACTGTTTCAAAAACTTCCCATGGGTACCTAGATGAGGTTACCGTTTGATTTTGAAGTATTTGATCGCTCCAAGGCAGTGAGTCAGGCGTCCTTTTAAGAAAAGTGCTATTTTTGAGTTTTGACCTAGGTTTTGTGACCTTTTGACCTCTGGCGACTTCGTTCTTTAACGTATTCACTTCCAACAAGATTTATGAGTGAGAGGACATCTAGACGATCAAAATGAGACGTCGTGCGTAGGTATACGTTGTTTCAATCCATATCTAGAGTTACTTTTGTGTTCCGTACTCACTCCATGCTTTGCATTTTTAACATCGTGATAGTTTAACATAGTGATAGGTAGGCCTAAAGCAACTTTTGCAAGAGAGTTGGTATTGCTAACAACTGTTTTCTGATGTCCCATACACCCCTTAACAATATGAAAGTGTTAAGAAAAGTATAGCAGGGGTGTCATTTTTACTTAGTTTTTTAGCGCCTTGGCTCCCAGACTATGTGCGGTTGGATCGACAGAAAGACTTTTCAATTATCATGCTGCGCTCGAGTAAAACAGAAATGGATTATAACTTAAATCTTTCACTTCCATGCATGACAATTCTACAAAATATTCTTTACATTCAAGTGCTAGAGTCATGAACTAAATAATGATATCATTTTCTCACAGCACTCTGTTGCAGCTCGTGTGGTGGTCATATAAAAATCATCTAATAACAATATTGAGTTTTCGATTAAAAATAACAGATCAGAAAACGGTTGACAATCTTCACAAAAAGCAAAGTTGGAAAGAAAAAGTAATGATATGCGCCAATCATGTTCAACAGATAATCTTTGCCTCAAGGATTTAGATTTCCGAAGATTTGAAGAAAGGTCAACTCGGCAAATTCAAATCTAGGAATGAGTGAAAAGCGCAAATAATGAAATTTGTAATACTTGATTTAACATCCACTTCATTAGACTATTTTCTTAACTGAATTGATTCTTGTGTTATTAATGCGATAGTTCCTAATTCATATTTGACCTCACATACATTGCATGTCTCCAAGATATCTGCTCAATAAAATCAATTTGAATTATGAAGAGTATCTTTGATAAGATGAGATGTTGAAATGAAGTGACGTAATAGTTGTACGTTGAATTAACGACAACTCCTAAAATCTGAATACTGTAAAATTAAGTGCATGTAATTACTAAGAAAATGATTTTATATCAATTTAATTCAAATTTCCTTTGTAAATTGAAGGGCATTCAGGGCCGCGGAGAGCCGGTTGAAAGTACACTTCAGCGAGCTAACATCAATTCACCTTTAGTTGCCAAACATGTCACACTACGACAAATTGTCATCGAAAATAGAAAGTCAAATCAATAAGGTGTCTTAAGCGATTACGCAGGCAACAAAGATGTCTGAACTTTTATTTCGAAAGTGGCATGAGGAAAACAGAAGGATGTGAGCATGTGCGACAGTAAACCTGATTTCAATCATTGGTGCAGTGTCCTTGCGGTAGAGTGCTCGCTCTGTGTCCGTGAGACCTTGTTTAGATCATGCTTAACTAGCCTTCTCAATCAGAGGTTGAACTAAGACCCAAAAGACAGACAGGACTTAGAATCATAACGATCCCTTTCTTATACAGCCAACGTCAACAGAAACGTGAACACCTTTCGGTCTCTGGGTGAAAATGACTTGATAATTTGCAACACTCGATGGTTCAAGATGCTGATTTAGTTTACTTCGTATTTTTCAAAAAAGCCTTTAACAAAATGACAATAACGAGATCATTAGTCAGTTGAATGAGAATTCATGTGAGCGCCTTAGAAACTTAATGGAAAAAGCATTTTCAACGACATGAGCCACCTCTAATAAAACAGCCGGGATGTAGAAACAAATACCAATGTTACGAGTTAATGATAATCTTGAAAGGTCCACCAAAACGATGTAGATTGTTGTTTTTCAACATTTCTCCGTGACACGTCTGACCACGCTCAACGTGGACAAGGTCGAAAACGGGGAAGTAAATAAGTACGTCACTCGTGCACAAAAATCGATCAATAACTGGAACTCATGTGCAATGAGCCACTATGCATTAATCCACTCTAGAAACATGCCATTTGTCTACATTCTGAGAGTTCTATTCAGAACGTATAGCGACGCCTCATAATAGCAAATAAGAAGTGAACTGAACAAAATGGTTTTAATCATTATTAAGAACGTACATATGTATCATTATCCTTTTTGCATAGCCCCATTTCGACATAAGGCTTCTATTGCACAAAGCTTGGTGTTGATTTCAAAGTACTCACTGCAGCTGATTCTCTATATGCCTCAGGATAACCAACAACGGTTGGTTGAAATTAGTTGCCTTTTGCCTTGTTCAAAAATAAATCCAAGTGGCCTGACCATTTATACATTATTGGCTTTTGCTAGCATTAATCAAATCATCAAAAACAGCCAATGAACCTTATTTCAACAGAAAAATTGCTTTTAATATTTTATAATCTATAAAAATAGATTATTATATTTAAACTAAATATTTCATAAATTTGCACACATGCCCTCTCATTGTACAAGCAAATACTACATATTGTCGACAGCATTACCAATACATCTGACCCTGACGTCAGCTGCTCAAACCATTAGAGTAACAATAAAAACAGTCAACAACTGCTTGGTTTTCTAGCTAATGGTAGACGTCGAAAATAGAATGCAACTTGTGTAACTACCGAAAAGTCGCTGTAATTAGAAAGTACTTTCCTGCAATGCATGTTGATAAATCAGACAGGATTTGCCGACGTTCGCATGCAGCAAGCTATTATGTCTCTGAAAGGACAATCGAAGTGAAAACGGTGGAAAAAATCGAATAGTCCATTCGCCTCTTGTATGTGGTGGAGAGCTTCACGAGAACTCACCTGCACAAAGACCAAAGTATAGAGCTTGATTCACGCCAGCGAGCAACACGACATGCGCACCGTTGTCAATCATACCATCACACGAAATTCATATGCTCAAGCGACACGCGTGACGTCGATCATGGCACGTGAGACGATCATCAACAAGCGACACGTGTGACATTGACAATCATGGCATCAGGCGATCATCAACTAGCGACACGCGAGACGTCGTCAATCATAGCATCAGACGACCATGAACTAGCGACACGTGTGACGCTGTCTATCAAGGGCTCAGACGATCATCAACTAGCGACATGGGCGACATCATGACATTTGACGACCTTCATCTAGCGACACGCGCGACGTCGATCATGACATCAGACGACCTGATGCTATTCCAGCGAAACGCGCGACGTTGTCGATCATGGCATCGGACAACCTTCATCTAGCGACACGCGTGACGTTAACAATCATGGCATCAGACGACCATCATCTAGCGACACGCACTAGACGAAGCTCCTACAGTGCTACCCAGTCCATTTCAATTATGCACAATGTCATTAACATAGATTTTTTCGGGCAACAATGTAAGAATCATAGACCAGAATTTTAGGCATGATTTCCAGGCGCGCCTGGGAAATCATGCCTAGAAATTCTGGTCTATGATTCCTATTGTTTCCAACTATGGTAATAAATGCATGTACATGGAAGCAATAGCTGAATCGTGGAAATGGTTGGTCCATGACTGAGTACTCGCTGTTATGTATAAAGACCTGTATTCTCAACTATAATGCATAACCCTCAATATACCGTGGGGTCCATATGGACCCCATATCTCACAAACACTGATGCCGATTTTTTTGTTTGCAGTATTTTTCATTAAAACTTCATAAGAACCTAAACCTGATTAAATTTCATCGGTTTATGCTGCAAAACTGAAATTTGAAAAATATTTGTTGACATGAACGATAATTACAGTTATAGTAACGATAACTACCGTGGGGTCCAATTGGACCCCTTCTTTTTTCTTTACTTTTCATATCAATTTTCCGCAATTTAAACTGTTTCGTATATCTATATCTATGTACTACACATCTTAAGTTCAGAATGTGAAGCACTGTTTCCATTTTTATAGATATCTATGTCTTGCATTTACGCAAATTTCAAATCAAGATGATACATGCAGGATAGAGCAATTCTTTCATCTCTATTTCCATTTTTATAGATATCTATGTCTTGCATTGACGTAAATTTCAAATCAAGATGATACATGCAGGATAGAGCAATTCTTTCATCTCTATTTATTCTATCTCTCTCTCTCTCTCTTCTCTCTCTCTCTCTCTATGACTGTTACATTCAAATTGCATTCAAATTATTCTTATCGAATCAAATTGTGCAAAAGATAGTTGACTTCACCAATATCGAAGGTCAAAGGCGCTTTGCTAATTGGACACATGCCACTGTTGACGAGATGTATTGTTTTTTTGGTGTCTTACTAATGACTGGGGCGTTTCATGACAATAAAACAAGAGTTTCTGAGTTATGGAGCGCAGAAGGTCGGCAGATATACAATCAGTGCATGTCTCGCAACGGCTTCACTGAATTGATGTCCAGTATCCGTTTTGATGACCGCAGACAGAGAAATCCTAACGACAAATTTTCACCACTGAGAAATATTTTCTCGGAAGTTGTCACCAATTTCAAGTCTGCTTACAAGGCGGGATCCTCTGTCACAGTGGATGAACAACTTGTGAAGTTTAGGGGACGCTGCCGCTTTAAAATGTATATACCATCTAAACCCGGAAAGTATGGGATAAAATTGTGGGCACTTGCTGATGCTGAAACATTTTATTGTTTGAATTTGCTTCCATATATTGGCCGAACAGGAAATGTCCCTGAAAGACAACAAGGACAGAGAGTTGCCTTGGAGTTGACTGATATGCTGACGGGTTCAGGTAGAAATGTATTATAGGACAATTTCTTTAGCAGTCTTCTTCTTGCGCGAACCCTTCTTGGACGTCAGCTGACCATGACTGGTACGATGAGAAAGAATAAACCTGAACTCCCAAAAGAAATGCTGCCCAAACCGCATCGTTCAATCAAATCAAGTAATTTTGGTTTCCAAAAAGATGTTGCTATTGTCTCTAACGTACCAAAAAGGAAAAAAGCTGTGATTCTGATTTCGACCCAGTTCTTGTCAAATAACATTTCAGAGGAGGAGCACAGAAAGCCAGAAGTGATACTCGAGTATAACCACTGTAAAGGCGGCGTGGATTCATTAGACCAGCTTTTGAGGACATACAATTGCATAAGAAAATGTAATAGATGGCCGATGGTTCTTTTCATGAATTTGCTGAATATCGCAGCTTACAATGCTCTCGTCTTGTTTTTGAGGTAAGTTTTTCATCCAGTTAATGTATGTATCCATATGTATCTAAAATGATGCTTATGCATTTCAGTATCCATCCCGAATTTGAGGCACGATCGGGTCAAAGGAGACGACGATTCCTTTTGACATTGTCGAAGTCCCTGGCGCAAGTTGTGGCAGTCGATCAACAGCCGACCCGGGTCGGTCCTGATCCTGTACCACGTCCACGAATCACAGGCTCAGGAAGTCGGAGCAAGAAACGATGTCATCTCTGTCCTCGACAAAAAGACCGCAAAAGTGCAAAACTATGCAGAAAGTGCAGCAAAGGACTTTGTGCTCAGCATGTGACGTTCTTATGTCCTACATGTATATAATTGCTTTGTTATGTAGTATTTTGCCATAGATTAAAGATTTATTAGTTTTGAGAATAACGCACATTTTCATTTGAAACATAATTCTAACTTATCCTGAAAACATTCCTGGGGTAATCTGGCTATAAAACATTTGGGGTCCATACAGACCCCATGGTAAACAATGTAATAATTTTTGTTGGTATATCTAGGGATAACAACTGACCGCAACTGACAATTAGTATTTTATTATAGATATATGCCAATATTTACTATATTCATATCTATGAATGTTGTCGTATAGGCTAGCGCATAGCTATGGAAGCAGCAACATTCAAATAGATTTGAATAATTGCATGTATCAGCATGTCACAAATATCATTATTTAGTTATCTACTTGCGCTTAAAACTCTTGGTTTAAAAAATGACAGGCTTACTGAAAATGGACAATATACCCAATCAACAAATCAGTGGGTTGAACGATGATGAAGTGAAGTGGCTAACAAATGAAAGCAATGAACGCTATGTTGTCGAATTAGATCCCGATATGTTTAATGAATTAATGGAGGATTTTAAGAACGCAGACAAAGTGGAGGAAGATTTCAAAGATCTTGAAGATGAAATAATGAAAGAAATGGACAAGGCAGAAGAAGAAGGAATCCCTACATCAACAAAATGCAGTACTAACCAGCACGTAGCAAAGTAGAAATTGTTTTTAACATCCAAAGGACTATCTGAAAATATTGAAAATATGCCGGTTTCATTTTTAAACAAGTATCTTCGGTTATTTTATTTTAGTTTGAAATGTAAAGACGGCAGTCCGTACGCTCCCAGAAGCCTTATTGGAATTCGAGCTGCCATTCATCGCTACATTACATCTCCTCAAGTCGATCGAAGTATAAATATTTTAACTGACAAGGAATTTACTCGAGCAAATGCTATGCTGAGGACAATGATCGGAAAATCGTTGCGCAATGGAAAAAAAGTAAATCATTCGAAGCAATATCAGAGGGTGATTTGGAAAAAATCAATGAACATTTTGATCGAAGTACGCCTGTCAAGCTACAACACGAGGTCTGGTACAACATCGTGTACTACTTTTGTTTCCGCGGCCGAGAAACGGTTTCTCAACTGAACATGAATTCTTTCAGTTTGGAAACTGATGAAGCTGGAAGACAATATTTCTTCGTGAATCATCAGACTCTGTCCAAGAATGTCAAAGCCTCTTTAAGTCAAAAAGAATTTCAAGATTTAAAAAATGCAAGAATGCATGATGCTCCTAATGACACTCATGCATGCCCTGTAACAGCTTTCATTATGTATAAATCAAAGTGCTCTCCAACAAACGAATGTTTATTTCCTAGACCATTGAAAGGCTGGATGAAATCCCATCTTTGGTATTCGAACAAATCCCGAGTAGGAAGAGATGCGATTGGAGAGTTCATGAAAACAATTTCAACTTCTGCCGGTCTCAAAAAGGTTTACACCAACCACTGTGTTCGGGTCACAGTGGTGAGTGAGTTGGATGCACAGGGCTTTACTCCTACCCAGATCGCAACAGTAACTGGACACAAAGATTCAGAAAGTGTTACCCGTTATATGCGAAAAAATATGCCGAAAAGAGGAAGATTTCCGATGCCTTTACCAAAGCCATGACATAATCAGATAAAAGAATGAGAGATGAAACGGAAGATAGGAATGTAGTAATAAGAAATGACGATCCTGTTGAACGTTCCATTCATGTGCCTCAAGGATCGAACATCAATTTTCATTTTAACGGCCAGTTCAAAGATTGTTCGTTTAACTTTCATTCATAGATGAATTCCCGTGTTGATATTTGTTACTATTTCTATGTTTATGATTCCTAGTTATAGCCTTTCATGCTTATCACAAAAAACCTGGCAAGAATTACGACATTCTTGCCAGGGTTTTTTGCATTATTTCAATAGAAATTTAACCTGGCAACAACGCCTTTTGATTGCAATCATAGCGTGATACATACTCGTAAGCTGGTAACAATATACAGTCAGTACACTAGAATGGAAGTTTGATATCTTGCCTATGACGATGTGACTTTCGTCCATTGATCTTTTTTTGTGATGGTATCCCAGCTCCACAAACAACATCGTATCTAAGAGCTGTTGCAAAGAAATTGAGCGAAAAATGGCAGCGACCTTATGGAAGTGTGCTGAGCTGGGTGAAAGCGAAGACACTGTTTGGCATCATCAGAGCAACATCACACTTTCTGCATGGCTCTAGGGCTAAATGGAGGAGTCTCACTGTTCCTTTTGATGATGGTGCTGGACTACCAGATAAAATCTGGTAATTCATATGACTTCATCCTTTTTTTATGACTTTTTACATTACTTGGTTCCTGATGTCTTTCGAAAGATTTTTTTGAGTATTCAAGCTTAATTGTTTTTACCCTGTGCTCCTTTGTTAAAAAATTATAGTGATCTTTTCTATCTTGCCTATGTACAATGATGGCACATGAAAAAAATCTATGGTTTCATAACAGCTTCGATTTAAAACAATGCATCATAGTCTAACTGTTTGTCAAGTTAGTTGTGGAAGTTGCTGACGGCAAATTACAGGATTTTCGTGAAGAGAATTTTAAGTGATATGGTAGTATGGGATTGAGTAGCCTACTGTTCCATGGATTAATATACTGTGTCTATTTGTAGTAGACATTGGCAGCTATTATACAATTTTTCAACACTGAAATACGAATCAAAATTTGGTTGAAAATTGAATTGAATTTGAAAATTGTTCAAATATAATGAACAGGGGAAACCCTTTAAAGTAAAATGAATACTCTAAGATTTCTTGGCTTCTGATTTCAAGCTGGAGTAATGCATGTTCTGTAAATCGACATTACAAGTTGTCATCCTGTCGCAGCAGTATTTTGTAAATTCATTATTGCTTTTGTGTACATGATCCTCGGACAAGGGGCAACAATCCAGATCACAAATTGGCTTGATAAATATATATGCCAACCAAAAAGCATGGAAACCAGCTCGTACAATTTGCATTTTGCCCCAACTAAATTCCCCCAGTCGTGTGCCATAATTTTTATGCAATTTCCACTCTAGGACTTTCTATCGTTAATTTCTATGTAAAAATGTGGCTAAATTTTAATGTACGAGTAGCATAACTTTGATTATCCAACAGAAATTATCAATTGGATGAAAAGAACAAAGACCAAATGAAAAAGCTAGCCTGCTTCCAATTCTTCAATTAAACGATAATTATCATCATGGCGAAATCTTTCTGTAGTCTTTCTGCAGATGATCACACATTATCAACCTACTGGGAAAGTGTTCTACGTAAATCTCTAATCTGACAATTTGCAATATCAGTACGGAAATTGATCAAATAATATTGATTGAATCCATAGATAACCTTCAATACTATGACATTCACTGTAGCATGGTGCCTGTATCTATGGTATTATCTACTTTCTCGATCGATTATCAAAATTGATATCACTAGCTCAAACGGTTGATGTTGCTTGATATCAACTGATCCAGATAGTGATATCAAATTATGCAATATCAGCTACTTTGTTGTTAAGTGTCAGTTGATAATATTGTTATAGCTAGCTTTTGAGGTATATACTGCATTTGTTGACTAGCTATGGTAAATATAAACCTCGCATACGGCTCGGTTTATATCACGCCATAGCTAGTCAATAAAAAAGGAATATAAACCTCAAAAGCTAACTTCAACTATATAAAATCAATTGGGTGATAACTGGATCAACCTTCACCAATCACGCCTAGTAACGGAACATCAGAAATTTCGTATTTTCCACAGAATTAGATTCATTTGCGCGCGCTTCGGTTTCCTAGAAAGGAAGAATTGTATGTAACCTTAATATTGAAATGGCACATCACAATTAGACAACTTGCTCCTTCTCGAATGGATAATTCGTGTATCGCTTGCTATTGGAAATGGCAAACAATAAGCTGTCAGCAAAGGACACCAGAGCCAGTGAGAGATGCGTGCGTGCTGTGATATCACGTCGCACACACCAAAACACACATCGATGTGTGGCTTCGATTCAATGTATGCACTATACAGTGAGCAATGCCGAGGAGAGGATGTGAAAACATCAAGTGAACTAATTTTCGTACGCCTGCTACTTTCTTTAATAATGATCGGAAGGGTCAACATTATGGAGAAAACTTGTGGGCAATGATCTGAATTCTTCGAATCTGTAGGAATTTTGGCAATCGAAGCACTTTGCTGGAACTCACATTAATCCGCAAGCGACGCACGACTTTTTTTCCTATCTCTGTAAGGTATTAGGAATTCCTTTTTGCCCACCTAATAGGTTCCACAATGTGCCGTCCATTTCGTATTAATCACACTTCTAGCAAACCGAAGCAGATAAACAAAATATTTAATTCTGTGGTATTTTCCTGTTTCACTTCTTAGAAAGTCTACACATCTCTTCCAAGTTAAGCCCTAACATTTTCATTTCGAAATACGTCGTCACGCTTACTTTTTTTGAACATTAGATTACATTCAATGCTTCCATTATCGATCATTGAGCTCTTCATCGCGGGGTCTCTTTAGCCATTTCTAAAAGGAATCAAGTGCGGATGCAAGTGATGTAGGCATTCTATGCAACATTTAATAAATTCCTTTTTTCTCTGTTCTTATAATTGTGACCCACCGGCAACTCAGTGACCAAATTGAACAAAGATTTCGAGCTATAGGTCCGACTGCAATTACTTCTCATTCTAAATTTGAAAATCGATTTTGCAGATAGCTCACAGATATGCAAGTAATATTCTTTTCTGATGAAAGTCACAATGATGCTCTGGGTATTGATTTTCATATGAAAAATATCTTCCCTAAATATATCGATTCTATTATGTACCTACAAATTATCAGTTGCATGATAGAAATGAAAGCTGTTTGGTCATTAGCAACAATGGTGAAAGACTTTGCCATGATAATTATCGTTTCAGTGAAGAATGGGAAGTAGGCTAGCTTCTGCATTCGGTCGTTGTTCTTTTCATCCAGCTTCTTGGCATTCGAGTTCTTCTACTTTGCATGTGCATTATACTCTCATCCTCAATTGCAATCATTGAATATGGTAATAGAGATGCGCATTGGCTTCAAATGAGACTTTCTTTGTTAATTGTCGTTGGATAATTAGAAAGTTATGTTAGTTTAAAATTTACTCACACTTTTTATGCCGCACCTAGTACTACGAACCTGTATGTCTATGAGTCCTGGAATTCCACTTGATAATGGCTCATGGGCGGAAACTAGAGGGGGTTTCAAACCGTTGGAATCTTTTTCCCACATAAAAGCTCAATATTGAAGTGGCACTCAAATAGAACTGATGACGTGTAATTTGACAGACACATGAAGAGCAAAATCATTATCACTATTGATCTGCACATTCAGTGCCAGAGATAACGATCAACCACTGCCGCCCACTCCTTCCTTTCATCAATTGATTCATATCGAAAGCAGTCATGCCTAGATCTATGCATCAGATTTCTTCCAAAGCTGAGAATATAACATATTTATTTGATCGTGAAGACATCCAAACAAGAAAAGTTGATGGAATTATAGAGCTGAGAAGGCTGCTTGGACGTCGTGATTCAGCTGTCGCAAATAGAACAGGTCCAATACAAATCGAATGCGGTGACACACAAAGTTGGTTGATGAATTTGCCTTTCCAGAATTATCAAAAAGTCAAAACGCTTAATCTCACGAATTTTTATACGTTGATGGTCACCGTCCTTCATAAATAAATGCATGAAAAACTGTTTCTATAACTGAATTGTTCTTACAACAAAGGTCTACAACACTTTTCAGAGCTCATTACATCATGGTTCGATATCAATGTAAATACGTGCAGATATTTTATGATAATTTGACCGCAAAAGAGTTTAAAATTAAGCACTTTATTTGTCAAATTCTGGTCTTCCAAAATGTGAGAAGACCTTCAAGGCAGCTGTTTTTAGCCAGGTGATGTGGCACGACATGATACACAAATTTGTAATCATGTCAATCTCAGCTTTATAGCTCCACTTAGTCACCGCAAACTATTCATTGGAACAAACGCTTAACTTTTCTTTTAATGAACAAAATACTTAAATCGAGATATTTTGCTGAGAACTAATGCTCCAAAGGTGATGATATTTCACAGAAATGTAGCTGAAGTGAATCCCCTGATGATGAATTTTAAAAGAAGTCAATACGTTTAGTCGTTATACGTTGACATGAAGACAAAAATCAATGAAAAAGTTTGATTAATTTTAAGCACTTATTAATTAAAAGCATTCATGTTATCAACATGAAAGTTCTGCATGCATTACGCTTTGAATATACAGGGTGAGCGGAAAGTCTCTCCCTGATTTCAAAAGCCTGTAGTTTCAAGGCAAATATATTTTTAAGTCTAATTCTTCGTCTCATAATGAAGAATGTACCAAAGTTTTACATCAAAACAAGCATTTTGATCTACTACAATCTATTCAATCGCTCAAGGGCTAGAGATGCTTTCGTACAAAATTGAGCAAATGAAATACGAAAATATAAATGAATGAGCTAAAAACTTGCAAACACTGTCTAAGTTCATGCTGAAGTGAATGTCCTTTTGGATTCTATTTCTTGGAAGCAACCAGGTGTTGTAAGCTTTTGATGATTCTAATGTGTCAATGGGATAGAGAACATAGCTGACCGGCTTCAAAGCGACCAGATTGAAATGCATGTGCCTAGACTAACGACACTAATGTCGTCCAGATATCTATGCTTTTAAATGCTTCTGTGCTAAGCGTAAAACCATAGTGATCAAATATCTATTGTCAAAATAAATCGAATAGTTGGATTCATATTGTCTGCTTTTGATTAATACGATTCACTCGGATGTGTGTTAGTGCTGAAAAATATGATATGAAATCAAGAGAACAGAAGTTTATTTTCATTTCACTTCGCGATGCTATCAACCGAAGAACGCATCTCCATTGTCCTGGTAATGGCAGAATTGAAATCTGTGACATCTGTCCAGAGGAAGTGGCATTCTCTGCATGGTAGCAAACCACCAGCAGAAAAGACCATTCGAGAGTGCTTCAAAAAATTCAAAGAGACTGGATCTGTTCACGACCGTGACAGAAGCGGTCGACCATCTCTAAATGATAGTGATGATATGATCGAGCAGCTGTTCAGTGATCATCCATCAACGTCACTTCGTTCAGCATCTAATCAATTGAGCATGCCTTACTCAACTATCCGAGATCACTTGAAGAGGGATATAGGAATGAAGCCCTTTCACAGTACAACGGTTCAAACCTTGTACCCATCTGACAAAGCTGCCAGACTTGAAATGTGCACCGAGTTTCTTACCAGAATAGCGGAGGATGACACCTATCTATCTTAACAACGTATTTTTTTCCGACGAGGCGACATTTCATCTGAATGGCCGCATCAATCGCCATAACTGCGTTATCTGGGGGAAAAAACAATCCTCATGAAATTCACGAAGTTCCAATAAAATCTCCATCAGTTTGTGTTTGGGCAGGGATGTATCGCGATCGAGTGATAGGACCATTCCTATTTGAATCGACGGTCAAGGCCAAGGACTACCTCGAAATGCTGCAAGAATTTGCCATTCCTGCGATGAAGAGGATGAGACGTTTTTCAAAAACCATCTTCATGCATGATGGTGCACCGTGTCATCGGGCGAACACGACGAAGTCTTTCCTTTATTCTAACTTCGGTAACCACTGGATCGGTAACAATGGCCAATTCCATTGGGCTCCACGAAGTCCAGATTTGACCCCGATGGACTTTTATTTTTGGAGTCACGTTAAATCTTTGGTTCAAAAACAAGCGCCTACCAGCATCACGGGTCTCAAGTGTGCGATTCGAGAAGCGTTTAATCAACTTTTGCCATCGCATCTTGACTCGGCTTTTCAGTCGTTCGAGAAAAGACTTGATCTTTGTGTGTCAGTTCATGGAGGTCATTTTGAGCAATTGCTGTGACTAAATAGATTGTAGTGGATCAAAATGCTTGTTTTGGAATAAAACTTTGGTGCATTCTTAATTATGAGACGAAAAATTAGACTTAAAAATATATTTGCCTTGAAACTACAGGCTTTTGAAATCAGGGAGAGACTTTCCGCTCACCCGGTATACTTCATAAGTCACAATAAGGGTACCATCTACTTGATAGGCGAGTCATAGGTGTCTCTGGCTCATTGGTTCAGTGTTTTCCTGAGATCACAGTGAGTTTCCATTTCATTGTGAGAAAAATAGAAATAAATAACAAGTATCGAATCGCACAAGATTAAATATTTGTCACAATGAAAAAGTGCTTAAAATTAAGCTTTTTTCATGAACATCTAAGTTGTAGCGTATCACCTGCCTGTGAAATACCCACATTGACTAACTTCATGTGATATAGACCTTCTTACATAAGTTTTCAAGTGCAGATGACTCGGACAAGCAAATTGTGGGTTTTATTGAGCCAGTGAATGAATGCCTTCAAAGAGATATATGCCATGGAGATCATTTATGTCTCGACGAAAGTATGATCAAATCCTTTCATAGAAACATGATAGGGATGGTGGAAGTCATGCGAAAGCCTAGACCAGTGGGCAATGAAATAAAGGATATGTCTGACGCTCGTACTGACACAGTGTTGTCCGAATCGAATTGAATGAAGGCAGAAAGAAAGTGAGTGAAAAGAAGCACGTCTCTGAGTACGGTGCTACTACAGCAAAGGCACTTCGGTTGACGAAAGAGAAAAAAATCATCACAAATGCCCAGTTCGGATCTGTGAAATCTGTCGATGAGCTTATAAAAGTTGACTGTACTCAATCATGTTGATGAAAAACGCTCATAAAAACTTTTCAAAAGAGCTCCTAAATGAGTCTCAACTCGATACTTTGATGAAGATAAATGGTCAATGAGATCAAATTTCACAGATCTGAGACCGCGAAAAAGGTGGCAACACTAGGGATATGCATATTTACTGAAGAGTGAACTTCCGGAAATTTGTGCGTCCGTATGTGTGACATATTCCAACTGTTCTCTAGAAAATTCCGGAACTCCGTAGGAATCGTGATTAGTCCATCCAGGTGTGATACATGTATTAATGACTACGATTAATGAATTACCAAACGAATTCATGCAGTTCGGAAATCAAAGCAACCAAGATAGATAATGAGAATCACACTGATATAATGATGGCTTCCATTTTAAATTTCTTCAAAAGATAATTTAAAGTGCTGAGGTCTATGAAAAGTCTTTGGTAGGAGGTTAATATGCAGAAGAAATTCCTAGGTCAATCAGCTAATATTGACCGAAGATAGCGGTCATTTCTGTATCAGCTTCACAACATTGACAATCCGAATTCATTGTAGACAGTTCCATCTTGACTACGACCAGCTTCACAACTTCATATTTGTATTCTCATAAATCTAATCTTGTTATTGAAGGTTCATTGTAAAGACTGTATTGACCATTGACAACAACGCACTTTCTTTACTTGGGCATTTTCACAAGAAAAAGAGTCCCTAGACTTTTGAATTCAGAAATTTGACACCTCATAGATCTCTTAATGCAAAGATTGCAATCTCCATGATAACTTCTTCCCCTGGCGTTGTGCCGCTCCACGGCAGAGGGCACCGACACACAGTTTGATCTCCTTCAATGTCGCCTGTCGAAAGCCTCCTTCGCCTGGCCCTTCACGCGCAGATTTTCGCGCATCCTATTGGTCCATCGTTTCCTGGGCCGGCCGCGTGGTCGTCGCAGTTGCAGCTGTGTCGCACGTTTCGCCACCCGAGTCCTCCGCGCCTCGCTCCTAGTGTCCGTACCATCTTAACCGCTGCTCCGTCATCTCCGTGACTGGGACGAATTGCATTCTCTATGCGGTCCTTCAACGTAATTCCTGGCGGCGAACACCGCAGCATCCTCCATCCCATGCAAAGCACGCTCGTGAGCAGTTGTGGTTGTCATTCAGTGGAACACCTTGTTACCGACTTCACAATTGTCTTGCATGCTTTTGAAACGTCCATGGCGATAGGGCTTTGCAGTGAGTACATTCCCGTTCCGCACTTGCGGGTGAAGTACACATATTTTCAGCTTGAGAATACGAGCCGAAGGCGAGAGAGACATCTATGCTTTCAATGGATCCACTGGATGCACGAATGCATCATGCAGGCTCAGAGGAGATCTATGGAACTGTTTCCAACCCAATGATGATAGAATTCTTGTCGATTTTGATATCAGTCAACGAACACTAATGCCGTAGTTGGTAACTTTGAAAGTTGAATTTACATTGAAATTGCATTGAATTTTAAAACCCCATTACTATCCGGAGGAAACACTAAGTCAGATTTGAATAGAAATTCTTTAGTCATAAGACTTTTAGAGTTGGAAGTTTTAGACATTCAAATCTGATACATAGATTATCATGTCTAAGAGTAACTGTTTATAGGCCTCGTCAGAGATTTCCTCTTCACTAGGTTAGAATAGCAGTAATATCCGGACACACATGCTAGGTTACTCTCTAAAAATGGATGCTGTTCCAATATTCTAAACATGCTGTACCATTCTCGAAATTATCCACACTTCTGTAGATCGTAAAACATCTCGATTATGTTATTCAATCGAAATCGCCCATGTAGTTTACCTGTGATGGCGCCATTATCTAACGCTATGAGGGCAAAATTATGCGATATGAAAATGTCACAGGACAAAATTTTAGGGCGTGGGACGATCAGCAGTCAAATAAATGAAATTGCATTTTATGAAATGTACTTCTGATGATGCACGAGTTGTATAAAATAATGATTCGAGGACTTGATAAAGACTTTCTGGCACTATTAGGTATGCGTGTTTGCCTTCCCATTGATGTGATTTAACCATGTTCGTCAGTGCATGCACCTTCAACTTTCGACATGGTTGAAACTTGAAATTGGGAGTTGTGTCGATGTTGAGAGATGTGAATTAGGCCTGATGATGATTCCTGATACTTGATGAAATGACAACTATTCACGTCTCTTCCCCTTTTTCAACTGAAGACGCAACTCAATATTTAATTTTTCTACTTGCATTAAGTTCGTCAGT
The DNA here is from genome assembly GCA_907163375.1 of Prostheceraeus crozeri. Lineage (NCBI taxonomy): Eukaryota > Metazoa > Platyhelminthes > Polycladida > Euryleptidae > Prostheceraeus > Prostheceraeus crozeri. Next base: position 631,906 of record CAJQUW010016946.1, on the reverse strand, counting down.
GTTTCTATAATTTTCATGAAGCTTTGTTTGTTCAAACATTTTTGGCAATAAAGATTGGTGACTTATATCAATCAATATCATTGAATGTCTGATAATCAGACAGTATCATAAGAGATGTCCTTCAATATATCAGCAACAAGTGTGTCTATCTTAATGGTAGTCAAATACAGTCTACAGATGAGTGTCATCAATGTGTTGATTTAATGTGATACCGCTAATGAGATACTTATCTATTATATAATCAAGTCATTGATGCAGTGTAAGAAATATTCTTAATAACAATTGACACCATAGTTCTACTGCGAATGAAATAATTTGGCCAAAAATAGAGTGCTGTTGTGGAAAACAGAGCTTCATAAAGGATGTGAAACATGTGCTGAAAAGAAACAACTTTGTCTGTATTCTTATGGGAAATATCATAGCGATGATCATTCATACGTTCTCTCAAACTTCTGTCCGATTCACCGATGTAAATGAAGTTGCATCCATTAAAACGAACAGAATATACAATGTTTTTTGTTATACATGTTGTGTTACTTGCAGTTATCTTGCATGATAAATTTGCCACTGACGATGTTATAAATTCATCCGACGAAAGAATGTTAAATGTTTTGTACCGTGTGGGACCACATCTTGAAATGCAAAACACATAACATTCTTTCGTCGGATGAATTTATAACATCGTCAGTGGCAAATTTATCATGCAAGATAGCTGCAAGTAACACAACATGCATAACAAAAAACATTGCATATTCTGTTCGTTTTAATGGATGTAGCATCATTTACATCGGTGAATCGGGCAGAAGTTTGAGAGAACGCATGAATGAACATCGCTATGACATTGCCCATAAGAATACAGACAAAGTTGTTTCTTTTCGGTGCAGAGAGCACAAGCATGAATGAAACTGAAATGAAAATATCTACACTAAAAGAACTAAACGGAAACGAGAAACAAAGGAAAACAGAAGAACTCCGGTTCATCAGTCAAATGATGACAGATTGGCCGCATGGAATGAATATGCTACATGTTTTACAACGATCTTCCATTGTTGCCAAATCTCCTATCACTATGTCCTAATTCTGAGTGATTTTGATTATGACTTTTTGTATTACTTACACTATGACTTAATCTTCAATGATATACGAGTATGACAGCCCAAATTTCAAATTTTCATACTTATGTTAATATGCACATGCACATATGCCCTCTGCAACTTAATTCCTGACGAAGATTGTGACCAGTAGCCCATCTTACTGTCCTCCAATCGAAACCGGTTGAAGTTTTAATAATTATATTGATTTGACAAGACGTTGTTTATTTTCATAAAAACTTATATTGCAGTATCGTCGAACGCTCCGTCTCTTGGGCTGTTGATTATTTTAAGAAATCGAAAGAGAGTAGGCTGAGGACTTAACCACTGTGCCACGGAGACCAAATTATCACCGGTCAAAGCACCAGCATCTGTTTTCAATGAAACTAAAAATAACTAAAAATGAAATTGGTTGATGATAAACGAATCTCCCAAATTTCAGTATGTCTTAAAACATGCCATCTGTCATTACGAAAGTTCGATAGCATATAAATAGTAAAGTTCCAGAGAAGATTTCTGGACGTTTGACACAAATCCATCGAGCTTCTTTCCATCAGTAGGCTCTGAAATTCAATTGCCGAGGGGATGACAAAGTTCACCTCACTGACCCTTATTTCAGCATCACTGACAGTTCAAGGCGCGATGCAGATTAGCGAGCGACGGTGTGACGACGTAATTGGTAGCTCCCCACCTCAATTCCAGTGATTGTGTAACAGCTGTGTAGAAGTACCTTAACAATGAAAAGTACAGAAATTCCTTTTCCGATTGAGGGAGAAATTATCGATCTTTGCTCGACAGGAGAAAGAATTTCAGCTATATCAAGGTTACAAGTTATTCCACTTTTACACTTCACCTGGGAGCAGCGAGTGAGACTATCTCTCTCAAACAATAGACATTGGCTTAACTATGTCAATTCATACGGACTGAAGATTTTATTCATCTCCTGTACAAATTTCCAATTGATGAGATCAAGAACTTCGCACCACATTGCAAAACTTGCCACCCTTTCAATCATTATCGGTTAAGCTGTTACTTATTTACATGAAATCGCAGCCATGAAATCAGTCTTAGTCGCATCACGAGGCAGACCTTTGATTGGAATTGTTGATCGTGAGCAATCATTCGATTGGAAATGCTGCAGTTCAGACTCTTGTACTTGCATTCATTGCAACTATTTTCAGCTCTCGCTAGCCGAGTACATTTGTTGCACTAAATTCTCGTGCATCTCTATATTTGTAGCTCAGCAGTATTGCAGAACTTTGAAATAGTAGCAAACAAATCTTCTAAGTTATATTCTAGTTTTTGCATAAAGCTGAAAATTTATGACCAATTTTTCGGAGCAATTAAAAGCTAATCCCGGGATTGGTGAAAAGTCAGGATTTTGTAGGCCCAATCTTAATATGTGCTCGTTCCAAGACTTCTGGCCATAAGCACTTTACTATCACAACAGCGCGAATGTTTGTTCCGTCAGACGTTAGTATCGAAGATTATTGGAAGCGATTATCGGGCAATCGAATGGTCTTCTAGCCTTCTATGGTCGAATGTTCAAATGGCGGTCTGAAGATTTATGAAGAAGTGAATGCGCTATATATTAAGAATTGCGTTGTTAGCTGAATTTGAGATGATGAAGGTGATAGGGCAGACTGTAGCAAAGTACATCATGTCTTCTATTGGTTGTAGACTTCAAGTGTATGACACCTTTTACGTCAGTGAATGTTGTGTCTCGACTGTTCGTCAGCTTATCGACCTGAAAATCCTCAATGCTATTTCTACATGTTTATTTTTGATATGCTCGAAGAGACCTGACTAGCAAACTGGTCGATTGTGTCAACGTGGATCATAAGTTGAAATTGAAAGAAGACATCAGTCATTCCTGAAAGATCTAATACCAACAAATTTGAAATAGGGTCTTATTGTAAAATCGCTGTACCTGACATGACAAGACGTTTCCCGTCAAGTCGCATTATCACCGTCGTTACTCAGATAAAATACATTGTGTGCATTATAAATAACACAATCATAGAGAAGAAGCAGACTTCAGTGGGATGGAATGGCCACGTAGTGAGACAGAGTCCGCCAAGTGTTGACATGGAAGGTAAGAGAAAAGATCGACCTCGAAAATCGTGGAGTGACTCTTTTACCGCTGACAGAATGGTCTCTAACCGGATGACGTGAACATTCGTCACCGTTGACGCTCTGCGGTTCATAATATTGGGAGACATCGTCCAACACTACGAAGTTGGAGAAAGCTTGCATCAAACGAAACAAGTAGTGTATCTCTTGATAAATGACGTGGTGATTGATTACTACTGTGTCATACTGTCAAATCGTGTTTTGTGAGATAGGGATAACAAATGTTGCACTACACGAAGCGATGATGTGATTCTCATATATTGCGAAGCAGAGAGATCGGAATTGGAAGCTATGTAAGTCTAGAGACAGTATGAGATAAGCTCTCATGAATTTCACACAGCGGGTCTAGTTCCAGACTTCGCAGTGTTTATCCAAGTGACTTGTCCACTTCATGCCTGAAGATGAGCCTGTAACATAAAGTTCAGACAACCGGCAACATTATCACCATGTGAACCATCAGACAGGGAAATGTGTAATAAGAATTTCACAACATCATGCATGAGAAGAAAATATGCTGGAAATAATTGCAGAATGTTGATGAGGGTTTTTACTTCGTCACAGCTGATAAGTTGTGACCACAGGAGGATAAATTGATAATGGCTGAAATACAAACTTGTATGAGGTCAATCATCTTGTTGAAATGCCCGAGGACGTGTTTTCTTCCATGCTTGCAATTGAGACATATTTTTAGCAGATTTGGAAGCAGTCTCTCGAATAGACTTGCACTAAAACTATCTATCATCAAGCTAACTTGCGAAACATTAAACAAAAATAAACAAATTAAATCACAAGAAACAAGAACAAGCGCTCCGATTTGCTAAATCCAAGCAGAGCATCTCATACATGTTGACTTCATATCACACAAATTCGTCTGTGCGAAAATCATTTCACTGTTCTATGGATCTCTCTCATTTGGCTACATGTAGAAGGCGCGCGATATGGGCCACTCCAACTTCGGCTTATCTCGTAATCAGGTTGAGAAACTCACTCTCTAGAAAAATTTCCCATTGCTGAATGAAAAGGAGACATCTGTCAGCTAAAATTCGTGTGCACGCTGCAACCATGCGCCACACTTAAGTCGCGTTCACACTAGCACGATGACGATAACGATAAAACCCTGACGATATTTCATTTATCGTTCAGCTCCGCTATTAACATTGTAAATTTTATCGTGGAGAAAATCGGGCTAATGAAAACAGCAGCAATATTGCACATGCGGAGAAATTTTATTCCCATTTATCATTGTCGTTATCGGTCTAATGCGAACGCGCCTTTACTCGCTCAGGGTTAACACAAAATGAAAGCAGGCATTAGAAACATCGAAATAACAAGTGAAGATGAAAGATAAGTATAGCCTCTAACTCTGTCATAACCATAACGAAGTTTTATTAAATTTTGCTATTCTCAGTTTCTGATTAGTGGCTGTTACAAGGTCTGTCATAATGAAGATCGTATACGCCAGTCAATGACAATTCAAATTAGCAATCAACAGCCAACTTTCTGACGAAATAACAAAGTTCAGAGTGACATGATAATCGAATACAAAAATTTATTGGCAAAAAAATGGCTTCATACCTCCCTTTTGTTATTTCTTCTTTACGACGCTTCAGTCTTTCCTTCACTTTCTCGTGTGTGTATTTGGCGGTCTACTACCGCTTTTATAGAATTATTTTCTGCATAACTTTTAACAACCGATAGTGACAAATCGCATCAAAATTTGCTGAAAAATGAACGCGCTGCTTAAAACCATTTAACTCGAAACATAATTTTCATTGAAAGTTTGCAAAATAGAAAAAGGAATTTGATGAATAATTAACTGATGCTTTTGATTGACAGAGATTTGAGGAGTTGTTCTACAAATTTCAGCAGTGTACATAACGATCGACTAACGCACTTCTTTAACATTAGTGAACACAGTTCGCAATTATACTTTGCCAAAGAGAACCTCTTAGCGAGTGAAGAATCTGCAAACCCTTCAATGGAATCTCATAACTAGTGCATAATTTTGGTTTTAGAAACAAAGTTCTGCAAAATTGAGGGAAAACTTTCAAATACAAAATTCGTAAGTGTTTGCTCTGATACGGGCGCTACCGCAAAACTAGGGATAACCGGAATTCCCACATGAAAGGACAGATCACAACACTGAAAGTGTCTTCATCTAAAGTTATCTTACTTTTGCTTGACTACTGTTTTAAGTAAGTTTACGCAGATATATAATGACCACAGTAAACATTCAAGTAATTGGAGGCTTCTTCATTTGGTCTATAATTTATACCACCTGGAGGCAGCATTTTGGTTGAACCATTGTCTTATTAGTCGGAGGGGGTTGCAACTAATCCTTTTGGTAATCAACTATATTTGCTGTACCGCGTCTCAAAAGATAGAATAATCTTATTCTTGCAATAGGGTGCCTACACCTGAATTTCTGCCGTTTGAGAATTCCCACATGATTCCGGTAAAGACTTACGCAGAGACGTTGTCAATGTGATTCCGGTACAGGCCCTCGATCTTCTCAGCAGGAAAGCCCATGGCTATAATATTATTGGTGATGAAAGTGAGGTCGAGGTCAAAGCCACTGAGCTGATATCGCCTTTTCTTCTTCGACACCAGGCGTTGAATTGGATTGGCCATTTCATTGACTCTCCCTCACTCTTGATACCTGCAAGTGAAAGAATCACATGTTAAGAGTCAATTAAATTCGTTAACAGAAATCATGAAGTTCATAAAAGGGAAAATACAATAATGAAAAGATACCTTGACAAATGGGTAACACATTTCAAGCTCCTTGTTGCCTATGAGGAGGTTCCAAGTAGATTCCTGCCCCACCCAAGGCACCATTTGGAGAGAGATAGGATGTCAATAAAAACCTAGCACGATCCTCCGTGCTATCTTGAAAGCCACAGGATTGTTCGGCTGCGAAACTTGGACCTCAACAGAAACTCATGAAAATTAAGAGGCCTACATTGACATGTGACCATAAAACAATCTTTAGCTATAATTAGATCGAGTGCGCAGACAACGTATCTCCTCGGGGAAGGAGAAAGCATATATTTTATTTAACTGACGACGTCACGCCGCTGTTCGGCTGCCGAATTTAAGAGAAGGCGCCTCGTCGGACTGCGATGTTCATGTACAACAAAAGCTTGATCCTGGTCAGTAGCGTTTATTTTTATTTGCTTCCCAGTGCCTCAGTCTAGCCGCTATCGTTTTATGACCCTAAGACGATCAGTTTTATCGTTCATATATCTTTCATTCAACACGGGAATCGATTGAGAATCACAATTAACTTCTAATTAGGAAATTACAAAAATTCAACATAATGGTGATAGTAGCAGTTGATCAGATCAACAGATATTTAGACCAAGCTGTTGCAGAATTATTTTCTTAACGTACAATGATGCCGGTTAATGATATCGGAGTAATTGTCAGTTATCTCTATTGATAAATTTTAGTTGCATGATTCGAGATCCTGGACTGCTTGAGATGCTATATGAATATACTGGTGTTATTTCTTACTGCACTTCATGCATTTTAATGCGCTGAATTTTATAGATTACCACTCTTCGCCGACATCGTTCACTTATTTCCTTGCTTAAGACCATTGGTAGTGTGCATGAATGGTCCACTTGAAGCCGGTTACACTGTTTGGAGGAGCATATAAAAAGTTGCTGGGATAATCATTCAAATGTAGAACTTTTTGAAGTTATCTGTGGCGTTTTGTGAGGTTGCTCTGTATCTCTGAATATAAATTCCAATACTCCGTCAGAAGCATGCATCACTCAAGAGTCTTAACACCGCTAAGATCAGAAAATAAAGAGACTTGCACACGTCACCAGTGAGAAGATGTCAGTATGTAAAACAACCATGTATGGACAGGTTGAAGAAAGAAGGAAAAGAGGAGGACCTCGTATACGGTGAATCGATAAATGAACCGGGCCATCCCAAAGTGAGGACGGGAACCACGGGCAATCTTCTGTGCACCAACGGCCTCTTTATCGACGGTCATAAATTAGTGAGTGATTCAGCAGCAACTCTCACCAGGTTTAGAGAAAGTGGTGGTACCTCCACAGAACCATAAACCTTCTGCACTACCGAACCCAAATGATGCCCTTAAGCAACTGAGCTATCCAGTCATCTGAGCTGCAGGCGACTGGTAGCAGAAGCCACAAAATTGTATTATTGATGGGTATATGACAGCACCAATTATGTGGCAGGTGCAATCACATTTAATCTCTTCAATACTTGCATCGTGCTAATAATTTGTAAAGAATTCATTGACAAAACGAGTGGCGACGCCAGATTATCTCTGACTGCTTCCGAAGCGACTTTGAGACACGTTGTGTCAAGGCCGTGCGACTAAATTACCGTCATTCGAATCAGGCTGATTAAATGATTAGAAAAGCAATAGTTGTATCACTTCTTATAATGAATTATGAGGCAGGACTTCCATCCACTGCAGTGCAGCTCGCATACTGTGAGTGTAAAATCATGTGAAATTGGCAACCAATTGATAAAAGAAATAAATTCGGGAGGTGACATGAATGTCGATACTTTATTCTATTATTGACATCGATCCGGAAGGATAGATGTCGAAGAATCATGAGAAATGTGATTTCATTATCTGTAAAGTAATTAGATAGGAGAGGACTCGCGCGAATACACAAATGAGATTCACAAAGAACAATTTACACCGAGTGCACAGATGCCCATGCCATGGCCTGGATATCGAATTCTATTTGTAAGAACATTACTAATAAATGCCGGTGTACATAAAGGTGTGTATGTGAATTTGAATAACTTCTTGTGACAATAAATTGTGCACATATTTTGACAGTTCATCTTTTAATAAAGGAGAAGACTCAACTTCGACTTTGAAACGAAAAGACATAACGTCTAATAAATCTGATGATGGAGTTGTTTGCTGGGGAACGAGGTGAAGCTCCACCACAACCCAATACAAGCGGAAATCCAATTCTCAAAGAGAAGATCGATTGTGCTCTAAGGAATATGTCTACAGGACAAGCAGCAGGACAGGACGGCATCGTCGTAGAGATGTTTGATGCGATTGAAGAATTCAGTGTAGAGAAGATCACTCATTTGGCCAATTCGATCTATGAAGGTCGTTTCCCGTAAGAGATGTGTATGTATGTCTTCATTACATTACAGAATGAACCAGGTGTGACAAAATGTGACCAACATCGTACGAACAGCCTTATGAGCCACCTAACAAAGTTGATCCTTCGAGTTATTGTGAAACGCTTGCGTAGTAGAACAGAAAGCGAGATAGCTAAGAACGTTAAGCGAAAGGCTTATCGAAGTGCAACGAGATATATTCGTTTGCTTCGTAGACTATGCAAAGGCCTTCGACAAAGTACTACAGGAGCCTTTGATGACCCTACTTAGCTCTCTACATGTTGATGAACAGGACATCCAGTTAATAAAGAACTTGTACTGGAATCAGCAGGCAGCAATGATTACAGATGGAGTTTTAAGCGATTCAACTACTGTGGAAAGAGGTGTTCGACAAGATTGTGTTCTGTCCCCTCATCTCTTCCCGTTATACACAGAGATGATCATGAGAAACGTTAAAGAAATGGATGGTGTTAGAGTTGGAAGTGACATTATGAATAATTTGCGATACGGTACTTTTTGCTGACACTGAGGAAAAACTACAGGCTATCGTCTAGAAAGTGACAAACGAAAGGACTCGACATCCATCGCAAGAAATCCTTTGTTGTGGTATTTTCAAAGAAGCGTAACACCCCTCTCACCAATATGCTCGTAAAAGGTGTGGTCTTGGAGAAGCTGTCTCACTTCCGGTACGTGGGCAGCAGCGTCACGTCGGATGCTAGGTGTGATGAAGATATCAAGCGGCGGATTGGTATGGGAAAGACGGCATATAAGAAGATGGAGAGGGTGCTTACTTCACGTAACACTGTCGTGGCAACGAGAATTCAACAACTTACATGTTACGTGACGTCGGTACTTCTCTATGGATGTGAAGCATAGTCCATAGATCAGACGATGCAGGCAAGGTTGGAAGCGGCGGAGATGTGTTAGCAACGAAGCCGTACTCGAACGCGCATGCATGTCAAGGCAACTGATGATGACCATCTTTACAAGGCAAATACGGTTCCTTGGTCATGTCCTTCGGACGGGGAAATACAGAGATCCTACTCTAACCGGCAAAATCGAAGGAAGGAGAGGCAGGACGTCAACGATTATCCTTCATGAAGTAGCTTGAGGGAGCGACGGGTAGGAGAGCCACGACCATCATAAGAATGTGCAAGAGACGAGAAGAACACCTGATTGTCGCCAACGTCAGTTCTGACACGGCATTACTGATTGATTGACTCGCTCATAAACCGAACATTCACGACGAAATCATGCCCCAGAAAGTTCAGGGAAGCCGAATGCAGATATCCTTTGAAGTTCCCGGACAATGGAAGCCATGCTTGCTCTTAACCTATTTGATTGTCTGCGCTGCCTAAAGTTATACAAATGCAATCACTTATCGGTACGGTCCTTGTATCAGAGGCCTCAATTGAGCTGCGGTGAAAGTAGGGTGATTTACTTTTAGACAACCCATGGACTCGACATTTAGGGGTCCACTTGCACTTGGTCTGTGCCTAAGTCAACTGAGTCAACAACAAAGTCTTCATTCTCTCAAGTTTCATCCTCTTAAACACAGTATTTCATTTCTAGGACCTCAACATAAAACTGAAAAGAAAACATCGCATGAAAAGAAGAGTCCTCATCTATTTCATGACAAGCCGATGAGTATCAGACTGCACACAAATTCGTTCAGAGTCAAACTCTGGCAAACGCTCAGAGTCAAATTCATTGATCTTAAACACCTGACAGCTTAAAAACTACAAAAGCAAAGGCAAGACCTTCTAAATGGTTAAGTTTTGTCTGCGCTCACTGATGCGATTCTCAGTGCGTGATGGAAACCCCTCCAAAGCCATTTTTGCTTTGATTCTACGTACTGTAGATGTCCATCACAACGAAGAGATGAACTGACTAATGGTACACTGAAAAGATAGCTTTATATCAGGAAAAACAACATTCCAATATACTTTCATTGACTAGAGCCTGTAGTTTATTGATATGATGATAGTTCAACATTTGCTCTGACGATTCAGCGAGAAACTTAGACGAAAAGATTTTGAAAAGAAGAAATATGAATGCAAATAGACTTCTGTCCGATGTGATCACTTGCAAATCACTAATACAAGGTGTGTAGTACTTCCCAGGCTGTGAAAGCAAGACGCTATTTCTTCTTCCCCATCCAAGGCAGCTAGGGATGGGGCAGCCTTCACAAGGTTTGGGTTACAAGCTTGCAGTGAGAACGGTGCTACCTCCCCAGCGGAGAGACTCGAACTTTGGACCTTCTGCACTTTCGCACCGAAGTGCACCGCTAACCACCCAAACTATCCTACCACCTGGAAGTACAAAATAATTACATTGTTGTGGTCATAAGCATTTCACAAAATTTCGAAGCGGAATAACATTGATACGGGTAATATTATTGCTTCATGCAAAGATGTGAAGACTTTTCTTCTGATACATTTGCAATTTTATTAAACTTATGCCACAGTAAGAAACAACAGTGTATGTCCTATAAACCACAAATGGACATAAGGTCTTTAATAAAGAACGGAAACGTACTGTCGGGGCTTCGGGTGAGGTGAAAGAATTTCGAGTTCGGGTTTGATAAAAAGGCGGTATTTTGAGTTAAATTAAAAAATAACATCTAACTGAATAAATTTGAAGGAATATATATGTGTCATTTGGACTGACAACATCCTTCACTATTTTCATTTCATTATCACCTGAGATGTGATGCAGCCACTACAGGGCCTCCCTGAAGACAAAGCTACTAAATTGGCTTCAATAATAAAACCATTGCTCTTTGCACCATTTCATGCTTGCAGAATTGTGCCGCATGCACCTGTTTCTGACATGCTCCTTTATAAACGCATTTTACATTTGTTTAAGGCTTGCCTGCTTTCTTGGATTATGCACATGTTGTCTTTTATAATACTCTGATATATGATGAGCTTTGCCGTTTAGCCTCAAGTTGGTGTATTGCTCGATTGTTCATTGAGAAGCATTATTTTGACAAATTCTGATTTTTTGTTAGAAATGCGTATAAGCGAATGGATACCCGTACTCCTGTAAGTATAAACAGGCTACCTATTCGAAATTGCTGCCTCTCATCGCATTTTACAAAAATATCACAAACTCATATCATTGTTGTGAAGAGATTTAAAAGAGCAACTTACCCGAAAACCCCATGACCGCAGTGAATCAAATTCTTCATTTTTAGCAGAACACAAAAAAATGTGATTGCCTTGATACGTGGTTAATTCAAAAGAAGGACTCGTGTAGCGAAAAACAACTTTTCGATTTTCCATTCACAGCTTTTCTGATATATGATCCGAATTGCCGCCAACTGCCCTACTACCGTATTTTGTTTTAATGTTCATATACAACGTATTGATCTCCGAAGCAACAAAATTCGTCTTGTTGTAAAGTAATGGTGCTCTTTAAATTGACAAGTTCCAGCATATGCGTTTATTTATAACACAATTGAAATCTATCAAATTTCGACAGATGCTGACACCACTAAACATTCCTCGACCTCTTGAGCCTAGAGGAGGTGCAAGCATAACCTCTAACCACAAGGTCACCGGACCATCTGTTGAGAGCGTGAATTAGCCAGGAAGTCAATGCTGGCTGCTTAGAGGTTATTAAAACGTTATGCGCTAATCAAAAGGTTAAAGTACATCTACATTAGGTTTAGAAGATTTTACTCTATATGAAGTATATCCTCTAAGCAATACAATGCAATCAATGCATATTATTGTATTAACAGGGGGAAACTGATGCTACTGCAAATGCGCTAAGAAATACAAATTAGTAAGTCGCAAATCAAGATGTACGAAAAAATTATTAAGCTTACTCAGGGAGTGAATTCCGTTCAACTGAGGCTGTCAGAATTATCGAATCAATTTATCCTAGTATTTAACGGTATATACTATCCTAACGCTCGTGCACTTGGTTCTCCTTATCAGTGGACAAAGACGATCAGGTCTGCTAGTCATCATAATGTATCAACTTGTCAAAATAATGAGTGATGCCAGGCGTGACACATTTAATTGATCCCAAGTGAAATTAAGTTGTGAAATGAAGATTTGTTTAAAAGATAAATGAGAAATCTAATCCTTAAGAGGACTGATGAAACGTTCCCTACGTTAAAGGAATAATGTCAAAATAACAGATTCTTATTCAAGAAATAAATGAAATGAACTATAAACAAGATTGGAACTTAAATGTTAACAATGGACTATCCGAGGTCATCAGCAGAGACTAGGGTAGGACGATCGTGTTTCGGTCCCTCACCTCTGAACACTTAAACCCACTGTGGGACCCTGCACAAAGGCAGCCGGAGTTAATTCTTTGTACAATGAAAGCCGTGACGATAAATATGAAATAAAGTAAAAATTGCCATCAGATCAATCGTTATTAATCAGTTATTCAAATCAGAATAAACATTAAAATAAATGATTGACTAGCATTTGGTCAGCAGAGTAATAACCGAATTTCAATATAACTTCCCAATGCTTCTGTAACTGTCTCTGAGCGGCCTGCTTAAGTTCAAATCTAGAGTATCCTCTTGGTACAAAAACCGAAATGTATTAATAAAATCGTGAGTTCAGATGCGACCATGTCACAAAACTTGGCTCGCAAAGACTTGAGCACCCATCTTATGAGGAATCGTATTGTCCGGAAAAGTTAACAAAGTTACGGGGAAATGACAATCATTGAGATAGCTCGTCAAGGATGTATACTATAGCCCTTTCTTTTTCTCATTGCTATAGACTTCGTCATGAAGAAAACGATGAACTGTCAACGCTTCGGCATAAGTTGGGATGGGAGAAGGTTAGGTGATTTGGATTTCGCTGATGACATTGGTTTGATGAGTCACGATCTACAATCTCTACAAGATATGACCAACCCATTGTTCAAAAATGCATCAAAGATAGGCCTTCGCCTCAATAGTGAATAGACGAAGACAATGTCGACGAGCGATCCCCTAAATCCACCAATTGTGGTCGGTCAACATGACAGAGTATGTTAGCCAGTTTGCATATCTCGGGAGCAAGATAGCTGATGATGGTGATGCCGAAGTCGAAGTACGTGGCATGCTAGGTAAGGCTTCAGACGTCTTCAAACGATTGAGTTCCATATGGTCAAAGCGCTCCATCAGCAACAGAGTCAAGTTCCGACTGTATATGTCCATCGTAGTACCCACAGCGATTTATGTTTGCGAGACATGAAAAAGTACGGCCACTATTTGCAACCGACTAAATGTCTTTCACCGCCGCTGCATCCGTACCGTACTAGGCTTATCATGGAGAGACCATGTAACAAACGAGGAACTGATAAGGAGTTCTGCTCTCGAAGATTTGACAAACATTGTGAAAAGAAAAAGGATACGATTTGCTGGACAAATCCTCCGTCTGCCTGAAAATCGTCCGGCTCACACTACAATGAATTGGGCTCCACATGGCGGTAAAGAAAAGGAGGAAGACCCGTAAAGACATGGAGAGCGACATTTCGTGAAACCTTACAACGATGCGGTTAACATGGAGAGGTCCTAAAAGAGCTGCCGGTGATAGAGACAACTCGTCGCATTCTCCCCAGCAGGAACGGGAGAACTAGGTAAAAGTAAGTAAAATCATTTACCTTGAGGTACACGGAAGTTTTTAAGCCATCATTTGAAATTTCTAATTTTGCATCCAGATACTCCACACACTTATCGTCATGCCTACTGCGACTAGCTCCTAGACTATCAGGATATAGCAATGGAATTCTCGAATCAAAGCTCGTGTAGTTGATAATGCAAATATCATCTGTGTACCGTGAAGTATTGGAAAATAAACGAGCAAGTTCTGCTTTCTTGTCTTTAACCAAGTTAGTCATATATATTAATTCGCAATGCGAAAGGAGAGGGTCAGCTAAAAGAGGGCTGCAATTCCTTCCCATGGGTATTCCTTTAGCCTGCCGAAGCACACGACCAGCAAAAGTGATGCACGCTTCGCTGACTGCAAACCAAGCGCTGCTTTAAACGTGTTCTCATCATGTACACTATATAGTCTGTATACATATTGCCGGATAAAAAGGCTTTGTGAAAGCCGATACACATACACTTTCTACTTGAGTTATTAAAGATTAATCTTAAAGGCTACTGATGTGTTTTAGAATGTCAGCTTGATCTAAATTCGTGTGCAAAGTAGAAAAGTCGTACACGTGGACATTGTGCATCTTTAAAATTCTAATTTTAGACAGAAATTCGTCAGTAGAATTTATACTCCAAACAAACGTTTATCCTACTGTTTTTATAGATAGCTTCACAGTATCTCTTAAAATGTTCCCGAATTACTTTCAGACCTTTGTTAAGTTTAACTGATAATTGCTTAGTTGTGCACTTTTTCGCTCCTGCAATAAAGTGGAATTTGTACGAAGGTTTATGAAGTTTAGGCAGTCGCAAGTTAGATTCAGTGCATCTAGTTTGAAAATTTTAGTTCATGTCATCTTTATGCCTTGACATTATAACATTAACATCGCCATCAATAGGTGCATAAGTGACATTACCGTAGGCGTAAAACTTGTTAAATCGAAACCAAGTTCTTTCAATAAAATTTCAACGTAAAATTTTTTGCAGATGAACGCGCAATTGCTGCTAGCGTTATCTACCGCAGTAATGATGAAATGACGGTGGATATATTTCATGTAGTTATTTGAGAAGTAGCGTTCATCATAATTTCCGTCCTTTCTTGCATTTTCGATGTTCTTGTGAATACAATATTCAGTCTTCTTATAAAGGCGAGCCCTGGCCAATGTAATAACTCTACTGCGCCAATCTTGAAATTCACGCGTCAATTTTATGAGCTTTAAGGGTTATGCCTTCTAGCTCCAATATCGCTTCGAAGATATCGGAGAAGACGAAGATTTCCTGGAAAGGATTGTTGCGATTGATGAAACATGGATTCGATCGTACGAACCAGAATTGAAGCGACAGTCGAGTGAATGGCGAAGTCCGGATTCCCTACGCCCTCAGAAGTTTCGGCGTGAGCAGAGCAAGGTGAAGCAAATGATGATTTTTGCTTATGACCACATTGGAATCATTCTTGTCGATGCCGTCCCCATTGGACAGACCGTCAACAAGAAATACTACGCCGATTTCATCTCCAAAAAACTGAAGAATGCCCTACGGAGGAAAAGACCTTCTCTGCAGCCTCTCATTCTCCACGACAATGCCCGATGCCATACAGCACAGCATGTGACTGAAACCCTGGAATCTATGGGTTGGGAAGTTTTGCCGCATCCCGCATACAGTCCGGATCTAAGTCCGCTAGACTTCAACCTGTTTCCTAAACTAAAGGAACCCATGAGAGGCAAACGATACGCGACGTTGGAAGACTTGTCGGTGGCAGTGAAGGCCCAGATTCGGTCTTTGAACAGCGAAGGGTTGGACGGCATAGAAAAACTGCCTCAAAGGTGGGAAAGTGTGATCCGCAGGAAAGGCGATTACATAGAGGGCTTGTAGACGTTCACTTGTCATTGCTTTTCTTTGAATAAAAAAATCATAGTAAATTGCTTTGCTTTAAATTTCGAATGTGCAAGACTTATAGACGTTCACTTGTCATTGTTTTTCTTTGAATAAAAAAATCACACTAAATTATTTTGCTATAAATTTCAAATGTGCAAGACTTATTGACTAGCCCTCGTATTAATATTACTTTATACTGCATAAGTTTTGGTGGCTCTTGTTTGCTTGTTAGCGCTTTGATCATATCGCTCCGATCTACATTCAAATGAACATAAATTCTCTCACATATCACAAAACAAGTGTCGGGAACAGGCTTGCCAATTAGGTTGTTGGTCTCATACAGGCAAAGAGTGAATAATTATCACCTCTATTCGCATGAAGTTGTGCAGAGATATTGACATCCACATCTTGCAGAAGACCCAGGTTGAAAATCTACCAACCCAGTACTATGTGGTTCAATGTCTTAATTAATCTGAATTTCGCATGCAACGACAAGCAATGTGTGCACTAGTTTCACACCAACCTGTGTTCAGCAAATTATGAAAACGATCTATAAGTGAATAATTCATCCACGATAAATGTCGGTCGGCAGACCCTGGGAAATGTAGCTGCAAAAAGACTCATGGGATAGCAGAGCTTCATACGCTTCCAACCCCCGCGCGCTAGTGACCAGGAGGCAGATTGACACTAAATTTAGGGACCATCCGCTTTATCCCGTCGAATGTGTTCATGTTCAGAGGAAATAAAATGGAAGAGAGTGAGTGAAACAAACGCTTCAGTTGATAAGAGCACTGAAATCCAAGTGGGCTGGACTACCTATATGTTATCATATAATGGATATAGAAGATCGATATCCTTAAGTTCTTTAAGAAGTACAGGCATGTATTTAGCAGCCATATAGTCGCAGAAACATATAAAGAAGGTTGTGAAAAAGGTCAAGATAATTAATGAAAATAATTGAATATGCATTTTATTGTTGGAATTCTAAGCAATATTATGAAGTTAGAAGTAAAAAATTGCTTGCAGTGTTCAAATATACAATCTCTGTAGGTTGATCGTCGTGTTTCACTCATTAAATACGTGAAAGTATTTAATGAGTGAGTTCGACAGACAATAACTTCGGACAACTTCTCTGCTTAGCAAAATAAGTCCGGACGAACCGGAACATCTGCAGCCCTGTAGCTTGCAGAAATGAAAACGACGAAACAAGATCAATTCAACGTAACAAAGTGCGTCAAAGTAACAAAATTAAAAAAACAAGCTAGCGACTGGTTAATTTTTGATGTGCTAAATATGACATGGCTAGAAGAAAATTTTTATATCCTAAAATGTCTAAAAATTTGA
This sequence comes from Prostheceraeus crozeri, assembly GCA_907163375.1. Lineage (NCBI taxonomy): Eukaryota > Metazoa > Platyhelminthes > Polycladida > Euryleptidae > Prostheceraeus > Prostheceraeus crozeri. The sequence continues at coordinate 614,716 of CAJQUW010016946.1, read as the reverse complement.
AAATACTTACTAGAAGAACAAGCAACGGTTCTCCTCTCCTAATGTGGAATGAATTGGTGAGTAAGTCGCTCTTTTCAAAATTATGTTTATCACATATATTGAAAAGATTCTATTTAACAGTCTGCCCATTCAGATGATAAAAGGACAGGTCTGTTTCCAATCAAAATATCAGATCTAGCTAGCACAGCGGGATTACGCTATCTAAAATATACCAGATGTGTAAGAGAAAAATTACTAAGTTATAAATCATGAGAGAAGAAAAAGAAAAGTAATAAATCATGAGTGATTCATGATTAGCAGCATGGATGTAGGGGTACATGTTACAGGATTCCATCTTAGCTTCTTGTTTGGAAGTCTACATATCATCGCCATTCGCCAAAAAACAATACATTATCCGACATTTAGTCTGTAGTGTGTCATATTTGAGGAATTTCTAATAGTTAAGCTATATTTGAGGAATTTTTGAGGATTTGAGGAGTAATAAACAAATTTGAGGAATCTGAGGAATTTGAGGAGTAATCACAGGCCTGCAATTACGTGCATCATTCTAAAAATGAAGATCCTCTTGAAGTCTAATGCATTGTACTTTTTATCATGTCGATCGTTATAACAGTGAACGCCAAAAAATGATTAAGTGAAAAAAAGATAGGGAAAATTTTAATTTTCTCGCAACGACTGTCGCACATATCTTTCACACAAAAGGTTTTCAACCTCCCAACAATTTTCGGGCATTATACAGATGAAGTTTCGGGCATAGCGTCTATTTTCCGAGAATTCGAGCGTCAAAAATCACTTTCGGGTAATTCGAGCATTTCGGGCGTCCGTAGGAGCACTGAGGGTACATGTTTTAACAATTGAAATTACTCACAAAAATAAATATTATTCTATAAGGAAAGCGCACATTACTGTAAAGCGAACTCTATAAAATTGTATGAAGAACCATTGTCCGAACCCCAGTATTGAATTATTTGTCGCAGTTGGCATCAAAAAAACTGTGTCCAGAGTCGTCAATCTGCATCGATCTCCAATGCGGACATCACCCCCAAATTTTCAGTCTTGAGAGTACTTCCGCAAATCATCGAGAATTGCTAGCGCTCTCTAGTGAAGTAAAAACACCAGTAGCAAGTAAGAACGAAACTCAGGTTTCAAAGATTCTAAATGACAGTATTTAAACATTCGATCCCATATAAATGAACTAACTACTACATCAAAATGTCAAAATTACATTACATAAATTAACAATTGAAGGAGCTCTGCATTTTCTGAATGCAGAAGCTAGTCTATTCAACAAGCGTAGGAAGTACATCGCTTCAAAAATTAGTACATTTATAAGTACAAACCTAAGTGGAAGTTCAAAGTAAGTGCAGTTAGTGAAGGAAGTACATACTAGACACCCCCGCAATAGTCATTTACGCAACAAGAGCAGAATTGCAGCATCATTGCGTTTTACGAGGTAGATAGCCTAAAGCCCGAGACCGCAGGTCGAAGTCGTAAACGCATGCGCTCTCACAAAATCATTAAATTGCGATTATAATAATATTGAATTTCATTACTCAATGACTAAAACTTTCTTACAATGTCAATAATGTGATTAATTAATAGTGTAATAATTTCATGACATTATTGAACTTTTTGGAACAAGTCCCTGGTAGTCTTCACCACTTGAACTCAATGCAATCTACATGTACAGCTATTTTAACCTTCCTCCTGTTCACAGAATATTTCCTCTACAAACATAGATCTTCCCATTGAGTGCTATTTTCAATATGTTGAAGTGAAATTCAATGCAATATCCAACACTTGTCATGACAATGAAGTTCACCGATGAATTTCTCCATACAATGGGAAAGTTAGTTAAATTCCACATCTCACGTCTCATGGGAAGATCTGTCGAATGAAATGAAATATTGATTTAGCCCATCTCGCGGACTGATACATGCAGTGAAGAACCACCTACATCGACGCTACTCCGCCATTCATGCCACACTTCTGAGCACATTCTCAGAGATGAAGTTGAAGTTACAATCAGGAAATCATCAGATCAAAGGTCACACTTACCTGTAAAGCAGAAATTTGAACAACTTTTATTTACTTCTTAGACGAATACCTCATCTGTCCATAATAAGCTTAAGTTCAAAATTGAATAGATAATTAACATGTTTGATTGGTGTAAGCCAAAAACTAGTAAAATTCTGCATGCAACAATCCCAAGGCATTAAATGTTTTCCAAACATAAAATAGAACTCAATTAAGCTTCACGGGCAACAAGTGACAATTGGTGAACGCATGACTATCAAAATGCAAGTGACATGCATATAAATCAAATCGATGAACGAGTTACGAAACTGGGCAGAATTTAACGAAGGACGGGCGAAGGGACGCTTCAGAGTCTTTGTATGGCGTGCCTGGGTCCCAGACCTTCTCACATAAAGCTCGGGGAGCGGATGATGGATGTCCTTGTCGATTTTGTGATAAAGATTCTGGCAGATCCTGTCAAAAGCACTCGACAACACAAGAAAGTTCGTATTGCCTTTGATCCTGAAACACCTTCCGAATTGGTCGAGAATACTGACTAGTCGAGCGGGGATGTTGCAGAAAACAACATTAGCGAAAAGCAGGACTGATCTAAGGCGTGAGTGCCCCATTTCATATCAGGTGAAGTCATGATCCTCTGGCAGTCTTGATTCCGAAAGGAGATAAGCTTTCCAAAATCCGACATTTTTTCGAAATTGATAGGAAGTTAGTTGGACTGCGATTACCTGAAGGGCGAATTCCAAGTCTTCCTGTAAGCGATCTTCTATCTCAATAGCCAGGAAGTTGAGGATAGCTCCGTCTGTTTCACAATCGATGAGTTGCTAAATTGTGTTTTAAAGGAGTTCGCTGCCAGGCACAATAAGAAGGGCACCAACACATTGCCCTGAGGGACATCGTTGGTCACTATAGTCCACACGAAAGTCTGGCCGCTTATATACACTATCTGTCGATCGTGAAGGAAGCTGTTGCTCCATTGAAAAATTGAATGGGGGATATTGAACCTCAATAATGCATGTCTGAACTCGCCCCATTAGACTTGTTAAATCACAGTTGGATACGGGCCGTGCCGGGCCTGCGCCGGCTTGGGCCTGTGAATGGGAAACTCGCACGGGCCTGGACGAGCATCGGGACTGGAATAATGGTGCATGGGCCTGAAATTTCATCAGAATAATATAAATGAAAATGTGACCGCTTTCCAATTTCCTTCTGATTTGGTTTTGTCAAATGGCAGCGAGTGACATCCTAAACCAATCTCTGCAGGTGTGTCGCACGAGTCGGGGTGTCACGGATGACATCCACTTAAAGGAATTTGCGATCGCATACCTCACGATGGAGATGTGTATAACGCTTTTGTTTACTGAAGACTTTCATTCGCATTTTTTTAGCAGGACCCCTTGCTAAGTTGCCTCGAGAAAAAAAGTGGTCGCTGATTTTGATCAAACTGTGATCAGCGAGGTTTCGCAGTATTTTGATCAAACTGTGATAAGATATGAAAGCCAGAGATGGAGAAGGGAAAGACGCATAAACAGATCATTGTTTGAATGAGTCAGAAATTCCAATCAGTCTGTGTATGCCTCTGCATGACAAGCCAAATGTTAAAGGTAGCTTACTACCCCTTGCCGAAAGCACTTAACAATTCCACATCTGTGAAAGTATGTGTGTGACGGTCCATAAGTAAAAGCGCGAATTCCGACAGAAAGATTACATGCTGAGGTGTGAAGACTGCAAATAGAGAATTTTTTTCTACTGTCTTATTCAGTGATCTTTCGCTGTCGTCCTTCTTCTGTGCAATATTTCTAACTTGATTGCTCCAGTCATAGACGAATTCATCATCTTAACAATTCCTTAGCAGTGCATTATTTGGCACTGCTGGCCGATGAGCCAAACTATAATTTTAGAAAGTGACGTTTTGACATGTCTAAAACTTCAGTTATTTTTCCATCGCATCTTCAAAAGTCTATGGAATCTATGTCATGTTTGGACATAGCACAAGGATTACTAAAATTCCATAGGATCTATTTTGCGCTCTCAACGACTATAAAATCAATATTATATGTAAATTAGGCCTCTATAATTCCAATTTATAGATCAAATTTACAATTTTTTAAAATGATAGGGAATGCAGTTTTCCGTGTTGCTGCCAGTAGTGCAAGCGTGAAACGTATTATTATTCAAATGACTATGCAAATTACATAATTTCATGAGATAGGGCCTACCCTCTTGCGACTATCCTGGTTGCACCACTGTTAATGATCTTTATATTTTGCCAAACGGGGATTGCTTTAGAAATTTATAAACTTTATTTACATTGCATGATATGATGTACATCAGTATTCTTATTCAAGCCAAAAATCACCTCGGCGTTTTTTTAAAATCCCGCCGACATCAAAATCCGCTAAATTTTCAATAATCCTGCAGAATTTGGTGCATGATTCAACAAGTTAAAACTTTCAGATTCTAAACAGTACTACAATGAAATATCTGAGGACATGTTCAATTAGATTTTACATAAGTCTACTGGCAGCAACTGTAATGCACACGTTTCGCCTGTTCTTCGTCTCAATAGTCCTATACATTGCTTCTCAACAGTTATTTTTTCAGCTTCATCCTCATTTTTCTTACTTTTCTCGTGAGCAGCTAGAGGTATTGAAATTAGACGCTCTTTCACGTCAACTCTCACCCATTCAATGTTCATTCTTCCACCAGCATTAACGTGGTGATAACTTAAGTCATTAATTAACAATTGAATTAATACACTACATATATCCAACGATTTGATTACAGCCGGCCGAAATAGAGTGCTAACGGGCTTTGGCCAGGCCTAGGCTTGAGATTTCAAAATTGACACGCACCTGCCCTGGTCGTGAGCCTGAGACCGACGGGCCGGCAGGGCCAGTTCCAACTGTGTTAAACAAATGGTTTGATGGAGCATTACAAGATCTCAATGTAAAGGTCCTCCCGAAGTCGAACTGCCGAATCCGACATGCAGTCCAGGATAGAATATTCCGGCGCAATGAACTTAATGGTTGCTCAACAATGACGATGTAGGTGGAAAGGGGAGAGATAATCCAAATACTTTACAAGTGCTTATAGAGGGGTTTCTAGGCAACGATGAAGAAATCAGTGTCATTTTGAAGAGTCATCATAAGTTGAACATTGTACATCATTCCGACTTTTGTTGGAGATATATACATGTACTCTGATGCGCTTTCTACGAATTCAGGAATTCATTAAATCAATGCAATGCAATTTCACAGAAATCGAAATTTCATAGTCAGCGAAAAGTGACGCAAAATAATTAAACATTATCGATTTTCATGCATTTGATATTTTAGTGTATAGAGAATAAGCTCCACATTTAGTCTTCTTTACACTGAGCAGTGCCATCCTCGCAAGATCAAACGAGCCGAGACACATGACATTTTCTCATCAAACAAACTTTTCAAAAAAGCATTTGTGGTTTTAAAGGTCAAAAGCCAGGGTTTAAATTAAAAGTCGGATAACGGCAGTTCAGTGTGGATGAAAGACATCATTTTAACAGAGTTCCAGATACAAATGGAGCGGAGAATAATGCGAGAATGGATCTGTAGAGCTGAAGAGAGCTGAGCGAACGGGATTCTTCAGACAATGTCATTGAAATCAACATAAGTTTTCTTTGCTGTTCATGAACGGAAGTTCCCCGCATGCTCTCACGTGCGACATGAATATCTGTCTATAATCCAATTGACCAGTATGTTCATCATATCACTGTTTAGAGCTAATTGTTGGGATCACATCATTGATCATGTTTTCAAATACATCTGGCGTGGCGTTTGGGATTGGTCTGTTTCCGCTTAATATTTCCAGAGTAAAATCATGCACAACATCATTTATATCACAACATCCCATGTCATAGTTAAGAATAATGAATTGTGGCATATTTCATGACAAGGATATAACCTAACAGACTCAAATATATTGACCCTGGACAAAGAATGGATGCAAGTGCCTCAACCATCGATTCGTGAAACCGAGCTTTGGTAAAATTTATTTTTGATCAAGAATATAGTCTGATGTTAGTCTGAACTTAGTGATGTTCAATTCTCTTCATGTACAGTAATTGCTTGTTCACATTATGATTATGAGAATGCTTATCGATTCTAGGAGAGAACTACATTTGTAGCGATAATTATCATTGACAAAGTCGACTCATGCAATGCGCATGACATAGTGTATCTCGTTGCATTCTTAAACCTATTTTACAGATTAATCACAAGTTTTATAACTCAACAAACTCATACGTTGTAATTTTGAAGCATTTGATGTTCGCCCAATGAATTTGAAAAGGCAAAGTCTCGGCATCATCATTTTAATGGAAATTTATTGATACCTGAGCGTTTTGTGGCCTCTAATCACTATAATTCCTTATTATTATTTTGAATCATAGACATCAATTTTTCGTTTTTGAAACAAACAGAATGATGAAAGAAAATCAACTGATCGACAACAGGAAACTTTTGCTCATTGATGACCTTCAAAAACAAGGAAAGAATACCTTGCAAATGAAGAATCACCAAATTTGCACAAAATTGCTGTGTGTGATTGTTAAGAGAATGAGTCCGGGGCAGTCTTCCTAATGAGAATATGACGTCATGATGGCATGAGAAAGGAAGAGAGAGAGAGAGGTCTGATGGGTACTCTAGCTCAAAATGAGGAAATAAATAAATAAAGCAGTATCCAGCTATATCGATGAAAGCCGTGTCAAATCCCACGAAGTCAAAAGTCATCTTTCTAACTGGGGTTTACAAACCAAGGAACCTTTACACTTCGGTGATTCTAACGGCGCTCGCATCCTTGGTGTTAGAGTAAATAAAGACTATACTTGGTTAAGAGATAACTCATTGCCCATCATATCATCAAATAATTATACACGTCGTGAAATTCATAGCATCATTGGTGAGCTGGTAGGTCACTTTCCTGTTGCGGGATGGCTTGGAGTGTGCTGTAGTTTCCTGCAGAGACTAACAGCACGGGCTAAGTGTGGTTGGGATGAAAAAGTTCCCAGTACCATCCACAATCTAGTCAATCAGATAATGCGAAGGATAGACAATGAAGGTGACCCGGTCTCAGGACAATGGCTAGTGCCCAGAGATGTTCCCTTGGTGGTGTGGGCTGACGCCAGCAACTTAGCTGTAGGGGTGGCCCTAACAGACCTCGTAATGATTCAGCCCACATTAATTTGAGTGAATTAGAAAGGCGTTAATATGGCTTTGAGGTGGGGACACAGGAAACTCATTGTTAAGACCGACTCGGCTACCGTTCACAAGTGCAGTAATTAATAAAACTCATAACGTAAAGCCTCGTGCATTGTCCGAACGATTAATCCGCCGCCGACTTGACACGTTAAAAGAGATTATTGAAACGGAAAATGTTAACATCGCACCTCATCTGATTCCGTTGGCAGCTAATTTAGCAGATATTTTGACACGAGTTCCGCAGACTTGGCTTCAAGTTGAGAAAGATTGTGTTCAAAACGAGCAATCAGATAGTTTGTACAGCGCAGTGAAGGCGATACATGATAGATGCCACTTTGGCGTCGATCAAACTCTGAATTTAGCGAGAAAAAAATTTGATGGGAATAGAGTTTCAAGGAAATTAGTTAAGAAAGTGGTGTCCAGATGTGATCAATGCGCTAAGATAGACCCTGCTATTACTTTCAAATGGGATAAAGGTGAGATAAAAAGCTCAAAAATTAGGGAAAGATCAGCCGTTGATATAACGTATTTTAAAAGTACGCCATACCTGACAGTTATTGACCTACTGACCCGTTTCACGATTTGGCGCAAATTGAAGGGTGAGTCGGCTGCCGAAACTGTCATGCATTTGCAGCAAATTATGTCAGAGTTTGGTCCCCCACAATCTATATTATCCGATAATGGTACCATATTCCGTAGTCGGGAGTTCATTGATTTTTTTCGAACTGGAATATTAAACATGAATTATCGTGCGCGTATAGGCATCAAGGTAATGGGGGTAATTGAGCGGATGCATCGCACTGTTAAACGAAGCGCGAGTAGGGCCAACAGGTCTATCGAGGAGTTGGTATTTGGGTAAATAACAGCAGAGATGGCCAAAAACAAAGCCCATTCGAACTGATGTTCTCTGCAAGTTCTACGAAGCCTGGGATCAGTGATCAGAGACAAGAAATTTTTCGTGAGATAGATAAAATCCCTGACAACCATAATTTGCTCGCGTATGAAAACATTGACAGAAACCCCTTCAGTGTAGGTGACAATGTGTACTTAAGAAATCCTTCCGGGAAGTGTGATACTCCGTGGTCCGGATCTCATAGAATTACTAGTATCCGTTCTAGTGTAAGCGTTGTTTTGTACGATGACAGTGTCACGCGCCACGTCTCGCATTTAAGGTCAGTACCTGGAGAATATTTGGATGTCGAGCCCGATACTAGTACTCAGTTGGTTGAAGAAAATGATTGTGAGGAAGAAGTCGTTAATGAGAATAATTTAAGGAGGAGTAAGCGCATCCGTAGGACTCCGCAATGGATGAGTGAGTTTGTTTGCTATGGTTGTGAGGTTTGCAGAACTGGGGGGCGTGTGTGTGATTGTTAAGAGAGTGATTCCGGGGCAGTCTTCCTAATGTTAGTGACGTCATTGTGCGTTATTCCAAGTTGCGACCTCTCTCTCTCTCTTCCTTTCACATGGCATCATGACGTCATATTCTCATTGAATTGAACGCTGAAGTTGATACTAGTGAAACACTTATTCCTATTTATTGTCGGACTGGTATTGACACAAGAATACAAAGAGTCTGTCTACGCGAGGCTGTCGTTTTCATTCCTTACAATTGCTGAAATATTGAAAAAAGATGTTTTCATTCTGTTGAGTTGAAAATTTATTGAAGCGAGTGAAAATGGCTCCATTTAAATGCATTGCACGGGAGTCGGACATTTAGAAAGTACATGGCTCTGTTAAATCCCTTTTCTGTGTTTCCATGCTTACGAATTTCTTGTCAATTTACTTAGTAAATCTGGGGCATTCATCAATTTTATTGCTCACAATAGAAAAATTGCTAAATTTTATTTTTTCAGAGAAATGCTTGTATTTTCACATGTCATGATTGGTGCGGAACTTTTTTCCCGAAAATAGCCGAATAAGCATGATTTTCTTCACATACTACAGAAAACGTTTATCATTTGTGACATCAATCAAAGAAGTTATAATTTCTATCATTACCCACAATGAGCATGGCATTAATAATAAATAACTATAACAGGAATTGTTCTTGACAGTTGCAGTCTGATCGAATATCGTGACCTGAGACACAAAGACAATTGCCTAAATTAGCTCAGTTGCTGCGGACAAATCATAGCGACGAATTAATTCGGTCTCTAAATTGAGTGCAGCGGTCTACGGTGGTCAAATGGAAAGTCATTAGTAAAAGAGATACCGGTCAACGGGAGTACATGCTCGAGATTTCCAAGGAAACTCTCCCTTCAATAAAAAGAAAAAAATAGGAATCCAAGTATTTCTGAACTCAGTGTAAGTAGAATAATTAATTATTGAGTTGCATCCTCAGTTGAAAAATGGAAACAAACCTGAATAATTGCTATTTCATCCAATATCAAGAATCAATTCCAGATTCCTGATATTGAATGAAATAGCAGCTATTCAGGTCTGTTTCTATTTTTCAACTGAGGATGCAACTTCACATTTAATTATTCCATTTACATTATGTTTGCAAAAAGCAGCATTTATTAATTACTGCAGGCGCACCAACTTAGGCGATTTGCCAGTAGTGTGTTTAAAGTAATATTTAATGAATGCCCGTCGAAGTTTCACTTACTTGCTAATTGCAAATCTCATATTTCTTAGCTGTTTTATTTTGCTATTTACCTCGCGGAAAATCTTTCAAGGATGCAAAACGGATTTTGGTTCCAAACAACACAGACAGATAATTTGTAACTTTGTTTAAAATATACACTGTAAGTATTGGAATCTGGATTGTAGATCAATTTCGTCTTCAAAGCCAAAGTGATCTAAATCTGCATGCGCATTCTCTTCAGATATCAGATCATCTCATGCATCTCTTGTCTCTTAACTCAGTAGTCTTATCTTTATTTCCAAGCCCTTCAGCGAATTTTCAAGCTTCTTCTGTTTTCTTACTGTCATTCGCCTACTTCTCTATTAAAGATCCGTTTCCACGATGACTACATTGCCTGGTTACACTGGAGCTTTACTCCACTCAGCAATTTCTTGAGTGGTTTCATTATTTGGCACTCGCAGCTTGGTTTTTATCGCATCTCCGCTGAACTCTCCTTTGGATTGGGTCCACTTTTCCTTTGGTAATGGCCCTATGTACAGGGAACCAACATCCGCATGATTTGCTAGAGACAAGATTGCCTTCGCTTGATAACTTCCATTCTGTCAATGTGAAGATGCACAATGACTGGTTCCTCTTTGCCATCGCATCAAGAACTTCATGAAGTTAAAAGGAAACTCTTAAACCTGTAACAGCTGAGCCCGAGTTAACACGCATCGGTGGGACAGTCAAATATCACTGACACCGCATTCAGCAGTTGTCACTCATAAACTGAGCCCGAATGAACTCGCATCGGTAGGACAGGCAAGTATCACTGACACCGCATTTAGCAGTTGTCTTCCAGAAATTGAGCCCGAGTTAACTCGCATCGGTAGGACAGGAAAATATCACTGAGACCGCATTCAGAAGTTGTCTTTCAGAAATTGAGCCCGAGTTAACTCGTGCCACTTCAATTCTCTGTCAGATGCAGTTTTACCTTCCACTGTTCACGAATAACGAGTACTCGGGTTGCTGCGGTGTTGCATTTTCAAAAATGCGGAGTTAGCTCGTTTTTAGCATGAAGTGACTTAATACCACACATTCGACACTTTTACAATGTTTATAACTAATGAAAATCCACATTCGTTATCACCGGATAAGTGACCTACTACACTGAACATCTTTCTCGTGATTGGCAGGATTACCTTTTGAGAATTAATGGTATATATAGAAATTATCTCGAATAGTACAATAGTACATTCATAACAGATCTATGATATTGCTCAATGTGCAAAGATATCCTTCAAATCAACACTTAGAAGAACGCAATATTAATAAAAACAACGTTAGCGTGCGCTACAAACTTGATTACAAATTAGAATGGACTAGAGAATTGGCACAAACTTGTCATTTTGTCTTCGAGTCATGTCGAATAGGAAAAGCTTTAGATCGCGACTCAATATCAAGCAAGTAGCTGATGCTGCTTTACAACATTACACTTACAAAGATGTAGATTTCAATGATCTGATGGTGGAGAAGATGCTTGTCGCACCTTTTTACTGTCAGAATGCTATGTCCCTCCTTTTTTTTAAATGTGCTTTCGTCAACGCCATGCGATTCGAGACTTGAGAAGGATTGTAGACAGTTCCTCTGATTCCGAATCCTTTCACATGCATCTGATTTACTCATTATCTCGATTTAAGTAGAATTACATCGCTCAGAACCTAGGCAAAACTATGGTCAATGTTTGACTTTATGTAATCATGATGCCTAGCATCAAGCTTCTCATTAAATGTCACCGAAAAGAATGCATGTTGTGCATAAAATTCGGCATCTCAAAAGGTGGTAGATAATTCAGTTTTGTAACCTAAAACTCATCAGAGACACAAAGAGAGCTACCTAAATTAGCTCAGTTACTGCGCACCAATCAGAGCGAAGAGCTAACTCGGGCATTGTTTCTCATTGTGTTACCACCTGCGCCGTCCCAGCGATATTGTCTTACTGTCTTAACACGAGCTAACTCGGGTTCAGTGAAATTCGATAGGTGCATAAAATAAGCACCGCAGCCAAAGGGCCAAGAACCTTATCCGAACTCTTGAAGTCTTTATCGTTTGTAGCACTGCAACTTTACAAAATGTTTACTTTCTATAGTTGTCAATTTGGACCTAACACCTCCGATTTCGACTCTAGCACCGGAATCAAGAGCTTCGACGGACTTCCACAAATCATCGGAAATTGCTAATGCTCTCTAGAAAAAGTAAATACGACGGTAATGAAGGTGAAAATTAGGTTTCAGACTCAACATGACAGCATGTATTCATGTACGGTGTGCATTTCACCTGATATAAATGATCAAAATAATACATCAAAATTTCAAAAAGTTACGTTCAAATTATGGAAAACACATTCTTCATAAAAAATGAAATGCATAAGCACAGAGGCCAGTCCAATCAACAAGTTTGGGAAGTGTATCGCTACCAAAGTGAGCTATATCAATAAGCGCAGACCTCAATAGTAAGTGCAAAATAAGCGCAATAAGTACATTAATAAGCACACACCTCAATGGGCGTACAAAATAAGTGCAATAAGTATTTTGTCTCAAAAGTCCCCGGAAATGGAAATCCACAACAAATGACGAAAAATATACTGAAAATTGGCCTATTTTATCCAAAAGCTTTTATTTTATTTGTTTTTGCACAAACACTATTCTTCAAACAGTTCACCTTGATGCTGAAGACAAATTTCACAACGTTTTATAAAATCACGAAAAACTCTTTTGAACAAATCAAGTGGAATGGCGTCAAGCTCATTTTCTATCTTATTTCTCAAAGAACCAATCGTTGGAAATATCTCACCAGGTGTATAAACTTTTGACCGCAAGTAACTCCATAACTAGTAATCGCATGGTGTCAGATCGGGAGAGCGACCTGGCCACTCTATCGGTCCCCGCCTTCCAATCCAACGACCAGACAGTTCTGAATTCAAAGTCTCTCTCACTTGTAAGGCATAATGGACACTGCGACTGTCTTTGCCAACTAAAAAAATGATGTCCCTTTCACCGTCTTTTTGTCATTGTATCTGCGGAAAGTCACAGTAATCTGGCCCCTTTTCTGCCGTCTTGATCTCCACACAGTGGCCGCACACCTTCTAAAATTCAGAGTTTCAGGCAGCGATCATTGTAGCTGCCACCCAGAATACGTAAAGTGTTTCCGTTCTTTGCCACGATCGTAAAGCCACAGGAAGCATTATCACACCAGTTTTAAAATCAGATGTTGATCACTTTCTCAATATCGCTTCACACCTGGTCGTGGCGAACGATCATTTTCTCACGAGAAAAATTATCTTCCACTAGCTGTCTAGATCTTCGAAACATTCGAAAAAAAACATCTTCAAAAGAAGGGGACAACAAATTAAATTTTAAAAAGGGTTTCTTGAATCATGTTCCATCAACAAGATCTGGGACAACTGGCGCTTTCACTTTCTTCCTTTAAAATTCGTTTTTGCACGGTATTTCGACTCCTTGTTCTAACTCATTGGTTGCATTCTCTTGTTCTCGTGAATTGCTTGCTGACGATTCTGTCATTGCGAGACATTCTCTTTTTTGGTTGCTAGCAGTTTCGAGGTATTTCACTTTCAGTACTTGAGTATTGAAAGATTTCAAATTTATTTTTGCTGTAAAGCCTCTTCATACATTGATGGGTGATGTGGTTTGAAATTTTTTGATAATTTGATCAAAACGCGTGGAGTTGTATTTGCAGTAAGAATGAACTGTTCGTGTTGTTTAATGAACTAGACTAGTAAGCATGGAAAGGTGTATAAATTGGATAATGGTATAATGAGTATAGCTAAGATAGATATAATAAGATAAGCGTATTATAATCATCCATAGAATAGTAAGTTCATGATAACAACTATAAATCATAGAATCATAAAATCATTAAATACCAAAGCAATCGATAAAAGCATGCAAAGCAATGACAAAAATGAGAAAAAATAAAATACAAACCAAGGAAACAATTTTGTTGTGGATTTGTTTGACGGGACTCGGTTGAAGACACAACACAGAATAAAAGCAGACCAAAATGGGGCGTACAAAGGCTTAATTTTTGAGGAAAAAATGGGGGTAATAGGCGTTGTAGATTATTGCCGACAACCCTGTATTTATTCACTTTTATTTCACGAGCTTGTTTCGATTTTATTTTCAATGTGTTTTGAAAATTTTTTATTATGTGATCGGAGAAAAAAGAAAATGACTGTCACAAAAAAACCTAAAATGATGAGTTATTATATTTTCCGACCTTTATTCTCCTCGATCTCTTCTTCAATTCACTATTGACCAAATCTTTTTTCAATGGGATCTTTCTTCACTTCAATTAGCATGCGATAATTAAAAGCCACCTACTTTGCGCAATAATTCATACATCTATGCCCTATACATTGACACGACGTAACAATTTTGAATGTTGAATCCCGAATCGTTGATGACAAAAAAATCAGAAGACAAAATCAAATGCTGGTTTCAGGCTGGTTTACAGTATTGGCACAGAAAAATCAAAGAAAGAAATTGAAAAAGAAATCAAGAATGGTCTAGAAATGTGAAGATCAACTATCATGCATAATTATATATCTGCAGTGAATTCAGCTCTACCTTGATTCAGCTCTGATTCCGATCGTTGATTATCGTGTGTTCGAATGATGTGTCGATTTAATGATATAGAAGTAGAGAATATATCTATCTATATATATAATACAAAAAAGTAAAGAAGTCTGTGTAAAGATGTATGTAAATAATAAAGTGAAGATAAAGTGAATTGATTTATAATCTAATTATATTTATATAATGAAAACTGAATCTGACAATCCAAGACTTATAAAATTTTAAAAT